>JBAMNC010001214.1:600000-755000 GCA_037902135.1 Cetoscarus ocellatus
ATGTATGAGAGGAGATGAAATGTTCTTCCCTTCATATGAATCTATCATTTATTGTCTTCTCATGGAGAGAGTCTCTGGTAGACCCAGCCTCCCTCTGCAGCGTGCTGAAACTCTCCCAGCTCAGTCTCTTTGTCCTTTTGCTTTGTGAAGACTATCCTGTCGTGAAGTCTGTTGGTCTGACCCTGCCAGAACTCGATCAGGAACGGCTTCACGATGTAGCCTCCCCTGTTTTAGAGAGGTGAGAGAGAATACTAAGGGAAGTCTTGCTTAATACAAGATGCTGCTTAAATCCTCAATTACACCACAAAATTAGAAAAAAAAAAAAAAATAGGTCAAAAGTTGTCAACTGGGGCAATCTAGCAAAGGCTGCTATGAGTGGGGGGTGCTCTGACTGGTTGGTAAGTTGACCAATCAGGAAGCAAACGAAGCATCAATTAGGTTGTGTCCCAATTATGAAAGCAATGGTCCTCCGAGCTAGAGTTCATATTTAGCTGTAAAATATACCCCCAAATCTTAAATAAAAAGATAATAATGTGAGCAGTGAATCTTGTGAAAGATGAACTTGATGAAATAAAAACAAAACTCACCAGTAGTCAGGCATTGGCACTTCTGTGTCCTTGTACTTCTCCAGCAGCTCTGCATTTTTCTGCCTTAAATACTGAAAGAAAACACACAATGAACACTTGGCCTTTGACATAAACATATAAGCTGAATTCAAACATGTCTTTTTGGTTCTTACATCTCTGTTAGGAACTGGAGTGCTCTGTCTGCTGACAACAGCTCCGATCTGGCTGCTTTTTGGTCGGGAATGGAAGTAATCACAGGAACTCTGGAAGGGGATACGCTCCACTTTTCCTTCAATACGAATCTGAGGATTTACATTAGAGTAATCGAAGATTTAAAGCAAAGAAACCTGTCAAAATGATATTTAAGCAGAATTTGATGAGCACAGGAATGATACTGACTTGTCTATTTAGAGGTTCCCAGTAGAAGACAAGACATGCATATGGATTACTCTCCTATGAAACAAAGAATAATCAAAAATTACTTTTCATACAGTATATGGAGAGCCAAAGAACAAGCCTGGTGATAGTTAAGTAAATGTGCAAAGGAAAGTCTTAGTGTTTTAATTACGAAATCTTCAAATGGAGGACAAGGATGGATGGAAAAGTCCTAGTAGATCATGAAAACAACAATCATACGTGAAACAGCAATTGTTTTAATCCTTTCCCAATGATCACTTTACCCTAAAAACATCACAACACTTTATGATGTTTGAGAAACACAACATAAGACTATGCTGACACTAAATAGGAACACTCTACACCAGTGTAAAATTACAAACAAAATATGTTAGCTTAAAAATATCTTCAGTGTGACTTTAGATTGATTTCATGGTCAAGTGAGGTCTTGGAGAGCTTGTTCACGGTCAGAAACAGACAGAGAGACAGGCTACTCACCAGCTCAGAGCCCTTTCTGCTCTCATAGTTTGTAAAGAAACGAAAACCTTCATGGCTGTAACCTTTCAGGAGGACCATACGAGCAGATGGATGACCATCTCTGTAAAAAACAAAATAAGTCAGGCTGTGAAACTACAAACTAATCAGCTCTTCCACATCAGTCATCTTATTATACCTACTTAGTAGCTGTTGCAATGCACATAGCATTGGCCTCTCCAACTTCAGGACACTTAGTGGCTTGATCAAACCAGTCACCAAACTGTTTGATTGGGTCCAGAGATATGAGCTGACTCTCCTCAAAACACTGAAAACACACAAAGGTTATCACAAAGAAATTATAAGAATGACATTTAACTGTACATTACATGTTGATGGTCTGCAATATTAATTCAAAAGACTCTCTGGAGTATGTTTGGCAAAATTCTTAAATCTTTGATCCTTTGTGTTAGGGTCTTGTTAAAAAAAACAAAAACAACAATGCATTAATTTCAATGATGATCAGGTGGAACATTGTAGTACATTCATACATACCGCCATTCATACAACCAATAAATGTGATATATTCTGTCAATATATTCAATCCTTATATTATCATAAACTAGAACTTGCATCCTCTCCAATGAAATCTGCTCAGTCCCTCATCATTTTCAAGTCACTGCTAAAGACTAATTTCTTCTCTATGGCCTTCAATTCAACTTACTCAAGCCCTCTGTTTCATTATATTTTGACATCTTTAGACTGTTTTATACTTATGTTGGTTTTTATGGTTTCTGTTTTAATAGTGTTTTCCCTTAGCCATTGTCCTTTCTTTTCCATTTTGCCATTTTAATTTGTTCGTTTGCCTTGCAATGTTTCTCCTTAGTGTTTTCTTAGCTTGTTTGTCTCTTTGTGGCTGTACAGCACTATGGTAAACAAATGTTATTTTTAAATGTGCTATATAAATAAATTTTAACTTGATTTGACTTAACATCATACCACAATACATTGTATGGTTACCGTGTATCACACTATAAATTGAATTGCCAGATTTTCGCCCATACACACCCCTATAATCTTTTGAATGAGCTTGAGGCCTGGCATCTATCATTCTCAAGTCAGAATCAATATAACAGTCTAATTATCTTAACCAGTTTCTATTTTGTAAATATATTGATAAATCTTAGAAACTATATATATATTGCCCAGCCCTTCCAAACTTCCATTGTCTCAAACAAAGCTTCTGTTAAAAAGTTGCCCTATAATTAGTATTTGTTACGTTTGTAATTAAAAACTAATGATAGGGCATTAAAGTTTACTATCAGTGTCCTAAAGATGACTTACAGTTTATGGTAATAAACTAACCAGTGTTGGATGACAAGGACTTCTTTTATTAAGTGATATTAAAAGAGTTTCTGCTTCAGCCATAGTATTAACAAGAGTTGTATCAGAGCATGGCAGTATGGCAGCCTTCTAATAGCTTTAGTAGGTTTGCAATGCTTTTGTGGATATGCTGCACAAGCAAGAATTAGAGGTCAAGGACTGAAACATCTGGGAGGCATGAAAACACACTGCATCTCTCCAGCTGTTCACCACAACTGTGTTCACTGCATCCTGAGAAATATCGTGCATTACAGTAATGTGTTTGCACGTCCATTTAAAACACCAAAGTAACCCTGCACAGACCCCACACTTAACTAAACCGTGTGACTGTGAATTTTAATGTACCACGGGTTATTCAAGGTCTTATAATGCCACTTACCTCCTCGTCTCCTTTATATTTCTTCCTCATATCACTCAGGTCCATGGTTGTTTCGTCCCTCGTTGAATTTCGACTGATATTTAGTGCAAAAACGCTCTGTTCAACCGCTGTCAGAGTCTGAAAATGCGGGGGATTTCGACTAAATACGCCAATAAACCTCAATAAACTCGTACTGAGTATGCGCCTCATGCTTGTCAAACTGACGCTGACGTAACTGCGCACACTACCTTACGTAAAAATTATGAAAGTGTTTTGTAATTTCAACAAATTTTTTCATCCTATTTTTAAACTACGGCTTTAAAACTATATTTTAATATAACGACTTGATTCAAAGTAAACAGAATAAAATTAAGACTTTGAAATATAACGCTAAATCTTCATGATGCATTCACGATAAAGTCTTACGGTGCGAAAATCAACACACCTATTTTCAAGTTGTCTCATTTGGGAGTGTAATTCACATAATGAGACAGTTGAATGCAATTCACTCGTAAATGAAAAAGATTTTATTCAAAACAACTGTTTAAGTATCTAAAATAAAATAAAAGTGGTTAAATGGTCGGTAAACATCCGCCAATTGTAGACGCGAAAAAAACCCTTAACTTCAGATAAATACTCACCATTCACCAATTTATTGAACTGTAAATACGTTTTTATTTTTCTACATTGGCGTGTGGAAATGTGAGTAAATCTTTAACGTTAACCTTTTTTGTAAAAGATTTGACTTCAAACATATATTTCACGATTATGTTTTTTTTTTTTTTATCATGTCAGTAAATGCACCTCATCTTCTAACGTCACGTCCTGAATCGCTGCTTCCTGTCCAAGATGGCGGCGACCTTGTGTGTAAAATTACTACCAAAACAGGGTAATGTAGATTGATAAAAACATTTTTATCTTCACCTGATTGTCCAGAATGATCGAAACCACGTTGCTGATGTTTATAGAATATTTTTTGTCTGCTGTATTCCCCTTAAACGTGTATTTAAAAGACCTTGTTTCTTTCAGGATGGCTCCCTCTCGTTCAAACTATTCGCCATGGCTCCAAATCTGTGACTCGTCACAGGAGACCGATGCATTTCCTCAAACAGAAACTAATGGCTGTGACAGAGTATGTCCCACCTGCTCGGGATTTTCCTCCGGATGCTTATTCGTCCCAGAAAAAGATAGTCCAGCAGGTAAGATTTCTGCTGCTGTCATGTGTTGTTACGTATTATTACACTTAGTCCGCCAAGAGACAAAACCTACATTATAATGACAAATTATAGGGAAAAACGATATGTTGGAAGGACAGGTTTTTAACCTTTATTCAGACAGATGGAGTATTAATAAAACAGAGTGCTATAGAAATACTTATTATGTACAATTTTGATCATCTCTGTTGGTAAAGGCAGTTTCTTTCATGTATGTTTTTACTATTTGTTGAACTCAAATTTTTAATTTATTTGTGTTGCAATTCAGAATTTTAAAGTCTCTGCTTAGATGTTCATCTATTTTTACATAAAGAACAAGATTTGGAGATAATTTCAATTAATTTAAGGACAACTGTCATTGGTTTATTTGTCTTCTGTTTTCTTTTCAAGAATCTTCAATGAAATCCTCTAGGGATGCACAATATTATTAGTATGGTATTGGTAACAGCATTTATTTGGCCTAAAATGTGAAATGTCATTGTTGGTTGATATTGAAATTATATCGGCAGTTATATTGGCAAAATACACAAAAGTACCACGATGCTTCACCTCATCGTCGCTGCATGGGCACATTTAAAAATCGTGTTTCATTTTTTCAAGAGTTCAATGTTGTTTTCGGTGATTCACATCTGTTCCTCTCACAAATAGACTGTCACACTGAAAGCAACAGAGCAATTTTCATTAAGAATAGATGTTGTGCTCTTGGTGAAAAATATTGGTTTTGGGGATAATGAGCTTGGGAATATCAGCACATTGGATATCAGCAAAAACCCAATGTTGTGCATCCCTAAAATCCACTTATGTTCCGCATCATTATAACACAACTGTCCGATCCTTTTCCTCCTCCAGGAGTCTCCTTTAGCAGTGATCAAGAAAAGGGATTTGAAGAAGCTTTTTCAGGACTGTAAGATGATTGCTGTGCTCCAAAATAATGCCATCAGTGCTGAAGACTTGGTGACGTTGAAGTACAGACTTCATAAACAAGATATGGCTGTCAAATTCTTCCCCAATGAGGTAACACAAGAGTCTCATTTATTTTTGTCACTTTTTAGTAATAAATACTGAAGCAAAGTGGATTGAAAATAAAATACCAGCAGGTATAACAGATAGCAATTCATTCTTTCATTCACTTTCTGTACCACTTATCCATTTCGGGGCTGCAGGGGGGCTGGAGCCTATCCCAGTTGTCATCAGATGAGAGGAAGGGTACACCCTGAACCGGTCGATCGCAGGGCCACCTAGAGAGACAGACAACCGTTCACACTCTCACTCATACATAAGGGCAATTTGGAGTCACCAGTCAACCTAATGAGTATGTTTTTGGTCTGTGGGAGGAAGCCGGAGTGCCTGGAGAGAACCCATGCATGCATGGGGAGAACATGCAAACTTTACACAGAAAGGCCCTGCCCGACCCAGGGATCGAACCAGTGACCTTCTTGCTGTGAGGCACATGCACTACCTGCTGTGCCACCGTACTGCCAAACAGATAGCAAATAAAAAAAAAAAAATGAAAAGAGATAAGTGAGTACTTGCATTAGAGACTGTGTGCAGGTACATGTAAGATTATTTTTAAAAGCTCTGCACAACAACATTTGGCTCAAGTCAAGTCCCAAAGTGCCTGTCCATTATAACTTAGCCCTTTCAGCTGGATGGCTAGCCCACTGAGCCAACTAAGGGATCAGCTCAGCACAGTTCCCACTAGGCTAGTGGTTAGCCTGTCACTGTAAGACAACTTAACTGTCCTGACAAACCATCCAAATCATTGGAGAACACCTCAAACAGGCCCAGAACTCCATGATATAAACTAAAGTGAGCCACCGCCAGCTATTTTTCTGCTGCTTGTCAGTTTCTGCCCTCAAAATACATCATAACTGTGTACATGCATGAAAATGGCTTATGAATGTAAAGTCTGTCCTCAAAAACAGGTGCTAGTTGAAAGTCTTTGTTTTTTTTCAATGAAGCAGAAGTATAGAACATGTCAGTGTTAATATGTCATGGATAGAAGGGTATGTATATAGATGTGTAGGAAAAACGAATTGTTGCTGCTATGGGATGTATCTTGATTTATTTTTTATGATCTCCATTTGTCTTTTAATCCTCCTTGGAACTGCAGGGCAGAGCCACTGTCCCATTTGCTTTAGTATAAAATGGACTAAACTCAGAACCTTTGGTAAACCCCTAACAAAGGTTGTTAACTTTCTCTTCAATGACCAATGCAGTATCTCTTCATTTTCTTCCCACATATGAGCCCAGATCTCCCAATATGCTTTACAGTTTCAAAGCACTGATTTTTATACTACTTTTACTTTCTCCAGTCCCAATACAAATGTTTGATTTCCTCAGGTGATGCAGTCATTCCTGAACAGCAGCATTTACTGCAACATGGCTCCTCTGTTCATCGGCCAGACAGTTTTAATCGTCAGCAAGGAGCCAAAGGTGAAGGAGTTGCTGAAGACTCTGAGATTGAGCCCACAGGTTACACTCCTGGGTAAGTTGTGTTTTTGTGTCTTTACAAAAGGAGGAACTTGATGAACCACTTTGGATTGTTTCGAGACCTTACTGAAACAACTTGTATGAAAATGATTTCGAAACTTGAAATCTATGTATCAATCCAGTACAGTGAGCTCTGGGGTATTTTTTGTACCTTTTACTTTTATTTGCATATTTAAAATGGACAAATAGCAGCTCCATTGACTCTACTTTAAAAAGTTTTTTTACACACAGTTAATAATAACATAGGAGTGAAGCTAGCTGCTTCTTTTCTTTGTCTTGGATTTGTGCATAATGTCCTCTCAAGCTGAAATTGATGCAACAGAAAAAAGCAGAATATTGACCCATCTGAACAACTAGTAACTTGAAATGAAAAACTACTACAATAACATAAATGTAAACCAGAAACAAGTACTCATACTCAGAAAAACTACAACTGTACATTTAGGTAAGCTAGAATAAGAGAACACAGATGTCTTTACTTGCTTAATATGGAATAAAGACAGGCTGATTTCCCCTCAAATAATGCCCTCTTCTTTAGAAAACATTTACAGTCAAGATTTAAGTAATATAACAGCCAGGAAGTTTTGTAATGTTAGTAGAAAATCAACCTGTAAATTGCTCACTGATCAGATAAAAATAAAGATTTGACTGTTACTCCTGGTTTGCAATATTGCTTGACCAAATTTATTACTTAAAAACATAATAACCGAGTTAGTATTTACATATTTCTTACTCCAAATGCAACCTGTTTGCTCAGAGGAACATTTTCTTTGTTAATATGATTTTGCTTGTCTTTACATAACAGGTACATTTTATAACGAACATACATTTATGTGGTTTGTTTGAAAGTTAGTGACAAAAGCTAGGATTATTCTTCATATTCTCCCTGCTAAAAAACTCAGTATTTTTAGTCTTGAATTAAACAAAGAAATAATTCAGATTGATATATTCTTTTAAATGCCCTAAATCACTTGGGCACAGCAGCAAGAAAGTGCCAAACATGCAAGAGTTATTGTAGAGTTAAGTTGAGCTCCCTTTTATAACATTCTGCAGTCAGCAAATGCAGACATACCGTGTCTAATTTCTAAAATTTTAATCAATAAATAATAGTATAAATTACAGTTTATTTTAATGAGATTTTCAATGTTTTCATGCAGTTCTAGTACAATTTAAAGATAAGGAACCAGATATATCTGCAATATTGGATATCTGACTGTAAGCCAAAAAACTGCATCTCTTTCTCCTTTTCCTCTTCAACAGGAGCCTGTATAGAAAACACAATACTGAGCATTGAGGGGATACAGAATTACTCTAAACTCCCTTCAGTGACTGTTGCACAGGGTGAGCTGGTCAGCGGGCTCACAATGATGACATCACAAACAGTCTCCATGCTGCGGCAACACCCAACTCACCTCTCCGCACTGCTGCAGCAGTACGTCAAACAGCAGAACACAGACTCCAGGGCAGAGGGAGCTCCCAAAGCAGAGGAGGCCACGTAAAGCTTCTGAGGAAAATATTCAGACTGTCAATTTGATTCCAGCTGCTCGAAATAAAGAGAGACCGTGGCAGGATGCAAACAGCAGAATTAAAAACCAGGGTTTCATGATGAGGAGAATTCTGCAATGGAATGTTACGCAGAGCTGGTGAGATGGTGCTGAAGTCTGATCAGTTCTTTCCTTGCATCCACCAGCAGGAGTTTGATAGTACTGTAAGTGATGTCTGTAAAACTGACTTTTTAAAGGCATCCAAACAGCTTAATGAAGGTCTTGGATGGATGTTGTTGCAGAGGATTCAGTGTTTCCACACCATTTACTTTACTTAAGGATGTACTTACATGAATAAATAATGTCAACACACTTTATTTTGTAAGTCTTTTTATTTGAATGGAAAAAATGAAACAGAAACTTTATTATCTTTTAGCTCTTGTGAGGAGTTTTTAGCCAGCTATAAAAAACTTCTTCTCATGCTTCTTTATGAACCACAAAAGCAAAAACACGCCCAGAGAGATGACTACTGAATCCAGTGTTGTTATTTTGTTCCCCATGCTGGTGGGTATAGGCTGTAGATGAGCAAAAACTAATTTAGATTAACAAAAAGAAAATTTTAAAATATTTTTAAAAGGAATACAAGCAAGGCAAGGCAGGAAATCACTCTCCTTGTTCTCAGCTTCCCTTAGCTTTTTCTCTTTTTATTGTCTTTAATGAGAGCTGCCTGGCAATGGATTTTACCTTGTGCTCATGTAAATTTTTGTCAGGGTACAATACTTGACACCTCCAAGGAAAGACATAACTCAGCCTGCTTTACCAAATTTAGAGTAACCCTTATAGGTCCCCCCAGTACCTATAAATTAGACAGATATTTTCAGTAAATGTCAGGGAAAATACATGTGTTTTAAACGAGGCTGTGACATGTCTAAAAACTTTTATTTGTAATTTTGAGTGACCTTTAAATTTTTGATAGAGCCTGAACTAAGACAGCCCAGTACTTTGTCCATCTGCACTGTCCAGGTTGTATAATATGACCACTTTATCATTCTGTCTTGTGGATTGTCTTTTCACGTGACAATTCAAGCAATCTAAAGTAGTGAATGATGTACTAATGAGATGGAATAAAATGGAAACTACCGGGAATGGTAATGGAGCAAACATAAATATAATAGAGAAGTGAACTGCATTATATTAACAAAATAAAAGTTTTAAATTGGGCTGTAAACCACCAAACCTCCCAGTGCAAAAATTGCCATGTTGAATCCTTGAATAGGTCCATTTTTAAAGTGTGCTGCAATCTTTGATGGGACTTGATAATTGACCAATTATAGTGTCTGTGTTGAAAGATTTAAGTGGCATTGTAAAAACCACTCCACCTAATATGAACACAAGTGGTCACAGATCCTGATTTGCTAATCTGCAGATTAGCGCATGTTAATCTGGGTCAGTTTGTCTATAATGACCTGCAGATTTAAGGGTGGCGGACATCAACCAGGAGGCTCACTACAAACTCTCTTTTAATCAGAACATTTAGACAAAAATAAGTTAAACAAAAATCACCAGCGGTACAATCAATATGATTTTTATTCAGTTTTATTCATAGAAATCCATAGGAATCATCAAAAGAGTAGGTTAGGAGAATTAATTTGAGATGACACTTTTCATTTCACAAACTGGTAGTTTATTTTTGTTAGTTTCATATCTTGACTATCATGGGATTCCAAGGGCCCCTAAAATAATTATTATACCAGAAATATTTTTGCCAAAGGTGTTTTAATTTTTCTTGATTCACCTACAAAAAATACCATGTTTGTTTTGTTTTGCAGGCAAAAAAAATAATATTCAGACATTGTTCACATTATACTAAATCCCTACAGTGTTAGAAATATAATCCTGATTTCACACAAGCTGCTGTGGTTTTATAGTATACCTGTTCACAGTAACATACACTAAAATTAGAATTATTGTTGTGTTTTCCAAACAACCCTGACACAAATTCTGTGAAATTACAATTCAAATCACAGTAAATTGTAAAACAACAGTAATAAAAAGCATTAAAAAAGCATTTTACAGTATGATTTCATAACACTTTACTGTAATTTTACAGTAATGTGGACATGCATGACTGTACAAGCCCACTGTTTAATATATTAATTTACATTACAGTATGACGTAATACTGTCTAGGGCTCATAATAGTCAATTGTACTTTAATATCACCACTATATAATCACTACTACTCTGTTTCAAGTAAATTCTTGTGAAGTTACAGTATACAAGCCACAATGAAATACAGAAATTTTACATATTTTTACCTGCAATGCACCACAAAGGCCTTATTAGTCATTTACTTTGGAAATGAACTGTAGACATGTGAAAACCTGGTGATTTCTAATAGTGTTTAAAATGGCATTTATTTGAAAAACAGGCCTTTAAAAAAAACGTATTAGTAGGTATTACTTCTATAGTAATAATTACTGTAAGTAGTCAGATTTTTGTTTTATCACATTTATTTATTTGTCTGCCAGACCCCTGGTTTTAGCACACTTGTAGAGCTACTATGGGATGGGGCCGGGTGTGATTACTTTTCATGGAGCCCCTGATTTCTGGCAACGCCCTTTAACAATCATAATCCTACACATTAAGCCAGATTAATTTGATAACATTTACTGTTGTATCTGAACGAAAAATAACGTATCGGGTGCCATATTCTAAACGTTGTTTGTTTGTCCTGTCTTTCACACATTTCTGTCACACGTCTTAAATTAAGATTGTCTTTTTAATCTTCTAACAGTTACTTGATGTTTAACACATTCTGAAGTAGGAGTGTACCTACAGGAGACGACAGGGTTGTCTTGGTCTCCCCTGCTTCACATCCTGCAGACTCTCCCGGTGTAATTCCAGCTAATGCGGATCAGGCCCAGGACACTTTGCGCACGACGCGCGTGCAGCCTCCCCGGCAGCGCGCGAGCTCTCCTTGGATTTGGAGGAAGCTCGTGTCACCCACCGGTGAGATTATGTGATCAGAATGAGTGATTATCTGCGGGGATAACGTGTAGTTTGACTTATTTGGTCAAATATTTTAATATGAAGGCGTCGTCTCCGTCGAAATGGTGACTTTATGGACTTTACTGAGCACGAAATGACAAACTCAGAGGCGAAGAAGAGCGGTGGATGATGAGAGTCGGTGGTGAATTTCAGGTAAGACATGCTAGCTTTCTTATTTTGAGAACAGTTAAACTTTGTAATGTACCTTTACAGTTTCTTCAGAACACCAATTTATTGGATACATTTTGTGTCAAGTTATCTGTATACAATGAAAGCATATTGTCCCCTGGTGTACGGGACAAATGAGTGACTAAGTTAACTGATGTCTTTCAATCGAATGTGTTTGTCGTCGTGGTTACAAAAAGACGAGGAGGGCGAATTTTGTCCTTAAAAGTTTTGAACTTACTGAAATATTTTATCAAGTCAGACATTTCTGGCGATTACGCCTGACGTTATGACGAAATCCTAAACGAATAGACTGTCACGGACTTTTTGTTTTTAACGTTTGTTGGAGCTGGCTGGCACTTGACTGGACGTTGCCAATCAGCACGGTGACGATCTTAACCGTTACACCAGCCAATATACTCGATATACTCTAATGCAAATGAAAGCGAAGATGTGTCATCATAGCGTCCACTTGACTCTGCACCGAGACAGTGGCCTCTTAATGGGCTTTAGATTAGAGCTTGCACAGCCACAAATAGATTAAAATGACTGCTGAACAAAAGGCTTGGAAGTGAATGAAAACTTGCTTATATCAGACAAATTCAACCAGAACATCAGCATATTGTGGCTACCATAATGCTGCTTTACCGTATAATACTCAAAATTATATCTGTAAATATCTTCTGTCTCTGCACCAGTCATAACAACACTGAGATTAACAACACTGACAATCCTCCCCACAGACTTTCAATAACAAACACCATAAAGCAATGTAATTTGTTTTTTTTTTTAATCAGAAAGTGTGCAGTGTCTCCTAACATATGCATAAAGACGTGCGACATATGTCAGAAAACACATTTTAATGATTATAGAATATGAACCAAAGCCTAGAATCAATAGGAACATAATAGGAAGTAAAGCAGTATGGACAAAACATGAAACTTGGAAGTTGAAGTCTGTAGAATTCTCTTTTAGGTTGTAAAATACCATAGATTTCCACTCTGCCAATCAGAAAAACTCATCAGGAGGTACCTTTGGAAATTGCAATTGCTCCTACACACATAAAGCAAACTTTAGATGGAAGAAATATGCAGAAATGTCAATTGTATGTGCAGGAAAAGCACAATGTGACATATGATTAATTGGTATACATTAAAAACGTGTCAGTTTACACAAAATATTAAATTAATTTATGAATAAATTTGCAGAACCCAATTTTAGGCATTTATAATATTAAGAAATGTCACAGTCTTTGATGAATACTTCATCCTTTGCTGATCCATATCTTATTACCTTATTTTTTATTTCCAAAAATGGGATTATAGCTGTTGTAATGTCTGCATTTTTATCGTGTCCCTGGTGTTTTTAAATTACTTGTTTCCTAAAACACCTCAATGTTCGTCTTTTTTCATTGTTTTTTTAAAAATTCCTAATTAAATTTGTATAATTTTCCTCCCCTTGTCAGGATCTATAATACCTGCATTTAATCCTTTGAGTTACAGTAAAGATGATTTAATTATGTGGAAGGTGTCTGATGATGTGTGACCTAACTTTTCATCCATCTGCCACCATAAATAATACATTTCAAATTACAAATATTGCAAAGAATAAGTTATGCAGATGCCTACAATTACAGCAAAGATTAATGATCGAAGACCAAATCCTATAGTTGGACTTTTAAAAAAACTTCCTAAGAGAAGTAACCACATTTTTTGTCTTGTTGCTACTTCTTTGAGCCTCCCTGAGTAAGCAAGCTCAGAAACCTGCAAATCCTTTCATCCTGTTTCCACCACAGGCTGTCATCTCTGAGGTCACTTTACTCTCGTCCTGTCCCGCCCTTATGTAACATGGAGCCTGCCCGCTTCTGCACAGATTTAGAGGGATAAATGTTTGGAAGTAACACACCATTCACTCTTTAGCCATTGATCAAGTGATAGCTTATCGTCTCACTGAGATCTGCACAGGCGGTCTGTTTACTTACAAAATATTAAACTAAGGACAAACTGTGAGCATCTCATTGAGGGCCAATCTGGTAGGATGGTAACTTATAATTAACTCAATGTCAATTGACCTGTGATTATTTTTAGAGTAGCCTAATAGATTTATTATTGTCACAATGGTGAATATTTTTGATAAGAATTACCGGAGCCTTAAGACAACACCCTAAACTGGCTTTTTTCTCTAAAAGCCAGACGTGTTAAGTCTATCATACTGAGAAAAAAAATTGGCAGTAAGGTGAGGAAATTTCAGGTACAAAGCACTGGCAAAGCAAGACGCACTCTATTGAGTTCATGCCAGAGCATTTACAGAATGTAGAGCTTTAAAATACAGCATAAATACATTAGAAAATAAACTTAAAAAGAGTATTATTGTAAAGAAATAACATTAAGCAAAAATTAGAAAAGAACAAAACATAATATTCTCTAATTTGATTTTAATTTGATACATTGTTTTCTTAAATTATGCACGCAAAGGCAAAAATCTGTCTTTTTTTGTGGGTGCAAATTGAAGGTTTAGTTCTAACAGTAATGTCTGTAAAAATCACAGTCACTTCAGAGATGTTGTAAATCCAGGAGGGGCAAAGTTTTTGTCATGCAGACCAAACAATTATCATTGCGTTGAGCACAATTTCTTCATTTTAAAAACATATTTCATGGCTTTTGATGCCTTTAATTTGGACTAAGGACAGTTGTCTGAATCAGAAACTACAGAGAGAGAGTGAAGAATGGCACACCTGAAAGGGGCCACAGGCCAGACCTGAATCCTGGGTTGCTGGTCTGGAAAACAAGAGCCTCCACACGAAGCATGCACACCTAAGCATGATGTCTTCTACATTTTATGATTGAAGTACAAAGTTTCCTAATCTTGCAAAGCAGATGGGTTCACTAGAATCCATGTCTGACATCAGGCAACTCTGTCTTGCAAAGCTTTAAGATGAAACTCTTGTTTCCAGTCAGACAATGGCAGGACCAATCAGAGTTCTTTAAGGAAAAGAGTTGATAATTATAGGTGCGGTTAAGGTTTGCCAAAAGTTAGAAGAAACTGCACTGATGATACTATAGAGTAGATGTGAAACAAAATATTTATACTTTGATATATTTTCATCCTGGCAGGTGCAACACACTTATAAATACACTTGCCCCATGTTGATATTTAAATAAAAAATATGTGGTTTTACATTTACAGGTCTTTATGCATGAGTCTGTCAAATATTTTTGTATATATCTTGTGTCTTAGCTGTAAGAGGAGTATTTTACACTAATTTCCTCTTACATTTATATGATACTGTCATGCATGAAAGTTGTTTTATGTCCGTCTTTCACCAGTTCTATGAATATGACACTGGACCGCGATAAATTAACCCCTAAAATTAGCTTAATGTCGTCATTTCATATTTCTCAGTTCATCTAATATCTTGATATATCATTACTATGTTGTTAATCTTATTGCAATATATTGATAATTGCAGTAATGTATTGCAGTAGTGATAAAAATAATTACAGTATTGCTTTATTGTTACATTATCAATATCTCTGACCATACAATGCATTGCATTATATCATGTACAACCGTGTGTTTCCCAGCCCTACTGTTGAGTCTTCTTGAATTATTCTACATTTCTTTTCTATAAGAGAGAAAAGAATGACACTGAAAATGCAGTTTGGCAAGTATCATGTACTGACATGATGACTGCAAGGGCCAGTCATACGGGGGGAATTGTAGGATCTGTGGGGTCTGGCTGGCTGTTGAGGCCCATGAAGGCTAAGAAAGACATGGTCTTCTAATTGGAAGGAATAATAACAAAGTTTTTCACTTGTTAAAGCAACAAAAATACAATTTTAACAAATGTTGCCTTGTGTCTAGTGTCTTATCTTGTATCTTATTTGTGTTGTTTACATTGTGGGCTTGTTCAGTAAACTTAACTGTGAGGCCAACACAATTGCATTGTGCATTGACATGCCAAGACTCAACACAAACGTTATTCAGTCAGCTCTTAAAGCTGATCAGAACATGGTCCAGGGTAGAAAATATTAGCTGTAATACTGCTGATCTGACATGCACTCTTCTATGTTATTAAACAAGTTCTTAGGAGGGCCTTACCTTTCAGGGCCCCAGTTTATGTGGGCCGGCTCGATGGTTAGGGATTCTTACTGAAAACCTGTACCAATGGGGTGCTGGCTCCAATACCATCAAGACCTTCGAGATGGAATTTCAAGAAACATTTAGACAACCACCAATTAAATGTCTGGGCCGAGGGTGCTGAACACTCACTTGCTTCTCTGCTCAGTGAGCTGTCCAGTATTTCCCTCTGGCTACAAGAAACAGACATACTGTAACAAATAACAAAGGCATTATCACCTGTCCTGCAACAAGATCAGACATTACTAACATAGTTTTCTTTTATAAGTATCTATTGCCCCTCGGGGATAATAAAGTTTACCTTGACCTTGACCTTGATTTAAGAACTATTTAGGCACTGACACCATTTTAAAGGAATGAATTTTGAAGAGTTATCAGGAAAAATGAACAATACCCAACCCATTTGATAGCTTCCAGTCAAGCTCAGGTTACTGTTTAATTCTTGGCAGCAAATGCCTAATTTGTCAGTTATTTGGTTGACCTGATTGGCACACAATGAATGTTACAAGGTGTTTGTCCAGTCCTTCAAATGATGAGGTTATACCCCTCTCAAACACTGTTTTTGGGATGTGTCCCTAATGGACAAGAATATATTCTATGGCGGCGTGAAACCATCTCACCTGTTGTGCCAGAAAGAAGAAATTCTTTGACTTGTGTTCTCAGTCACAAGCTACAGCTCTGAAAGTTGTGAAAAAAATCCTACCAGCAAAGACAAAAAGCCCCCCACCCCAGTGGCCCAGTGAGGAGTGTAGACTGTAGAGTTGCCGTAAACGTGGACTTGAACTGACCAGTAACCTCAAAGACAGACAGACTGTGAAAACTGGTGAGTTAGGGGTACTCAGTTTGTGAAAAATAGCACACAAGTGATTGTGAACATACTCTAGCAGTCATCAAAATGGAATATATGAACCCCAGTTGAGGCAAAAATAATCATCTCTTAAAAGTTTCTAAATGCAAAAAATCAGGAAATCACTGCTTTCTGCAAATTTTCCTCTTCCTGCACAAGGTTATTCACGGAGAGCACAATTGTGAGTTGTTTAAAGACAACTTGACAAATAGTATCCATGAAAAAAAGGTTCTGCAATTTTATGTTGCATCATATTTTGATTTAAGAGGTTCCATCTAGTAAAAGAAAACCAAAAAATATTAATTTTGCACTTTAAAACTCTACTGAAAAACCTAATATTTTTTGTCATTATTTTTGCGCCCAATTTGGACAAAACGGTGGGGCTTCTATTTTTTTGTTTATTTTTTTTTGTACTTTAGTTTGTGCTATTTAAAGACATAGTATCATTTACATTACTTAATTGTTGTCCTTTTTCATGATCATTTACAGCAAAGACATAATAAATCTTGTTTGATGGTTTAGTTAGCTTTCATTTTTCACAACCAAAGCAGCAATAATGTTTATCAAACAGACACGTTTGTCTTACACTACAGCAGTCTTGGTCAGCACCTTTTATGTTGTGTCACTGCTCTCTGTCTTGGGATTGTGTCTCTCTGCATCCAAGTGACGAATAGCTAAAAACACTCCCTGAAAAACCAATTAAGCCGAGGTTGATAATCCTTTGCCTGCAGGCTGAGCTGGTGTCACTGCTGTAGTTGTTGTAGCAGCATGTACAAACCACACAGGAGTCAGACAGGAGGACCCTCGTGATTCAAGATCTGGTTTATCAGTCATGTTTCTAATCTTCATCTGTATGACAGACCCCCCCGTGGCCACAGCAGTGTTACAAAAAAATACAAATAAATTGATGTATTCAAAAAAAGTACATCTTAACCCCTCTCTGTTTTGCCCCAGGACTCTTGTAAATGCCTTGATCAGTATAAATGATTTTTATGTTAGTTGTATAGCCTTTAAATAGACACATCAAAAAACATCTCCAATCAAGAACTACATTAATCTCAAAGAACTATAGATGACTTTAAAGAACAGTCTATGTAACTTGAGTGAAAAACTGCTTTTGGTGTGATCAATATCATTGATTTTTCTGCTCAAACAAGAGCATAAATTACTAAATAAACCAATCAACCATTATTTGGGTATGAAAGATAATTATATTGACATCAGCTCAAGTTGTTTTAATTACATAAAATAAACTTCTACCTAAGGTTTACTTTATCCCTCTGACATACTTCTGACATAAAATAAATCTTTCAAATAAGCATAAAGCTAAATATGCTCTCCTTTGATATAGCTCTGTCAAAAACAAAATGAAATTCAACAAGCCTGATTAATCTAGTGTTTTCCTTTTTCATGCATCTTCAACAGTGACATGAGGATCTGAAAAAGGTCACTTTGTGACACAGAAACCATGAGAATGATTGACGTCTTTATATTTGCACAAACGTCCTCTTTTTACCTCAAGTACGTTAAAAATGAGGAGTCAGTAGTGACTTCGCTATGAGCTTATCTTGCATCACAAATAAAAATGGTCATTATTGAAAAACTGTGAACTCACTTAAGCCTTTTTTTTTTTAGAAATGCAACACATCCTGAAAAATGTCAGCACTTTTGTACTGAATTTGGCACGAGTATTATGGTTCTGTGCTTGGTGTGCCTGACTTTTAGATCCAGAGTGATCTCGTTGAGGATTCAGGACAGACGAGGTGAATCAAGGAGGCGTTATTGGCGTCACATGAAGCGACAGCTCACCTCTGTTAGGTAATAAGATTACATAGTCCCACCTTGTCTCCTACTCTGCTGAGCCTATTTAACAGGTTTGTTGCTCATGGGGCTTTCCCATGCTTATAAATCTGTAAACGCCTCCTGACCAAAGCAAAAGATTGAGCCCAACGGGTAGAATAGATTCATGTGACTTTTCTTTACAAACACTTGTTTGTTCACATAATCAAACAATCAGGGCTCATTTCTGTCCAAAGCCAAGTCTTTATTAGAGAGTAATTAATTAATTAATTTGCCCATTAGTCAACGGAAGCAGTGATGTAGAAAATCCAATTTTCCCTC
Organism: Cetoscarus ocellatus; assembly: GCA_037902135.1. Taxonomy (NCBI): domain Eukaryota; kingdom Metazoa; phylum Chordata; class Actinopteri; order Labriformes; family Labridae; genus Cetoscarus; species Cetoscarus ocellatus. The sequence continues at coordinate 618,692 of JBAMNC010001214.1, forward strand.
TCTTCTTTTCAGGGACATGTTTGCAAAAGAGAAATCGAAGATGCTGTAAATAGTGTTTATCAATTTTTCTAAATCAAAGACAATATCAAGAGATTCAGTCTGATGAGCTAATTCATATTTTGCATTTCAAAGCAGAACATGATTCGGAAAAGTAACGCTGCAATAATTCTCTGTCTCTTCAGATATATACTGTAATATAAATAAAATAGAGTAAGTTATTCCAAATAAGTTAAGGTTATTTAAACATACATAAAGATAGACATTTGACATTTTAATCACACTAGTGTCCTGTTTGCTATAAAACAAATTACAACTGAAAGTTTGTGCTTTGGTATGATTGTGGGGGGATTATTGCTCTGTCATCATGTTTTAGGAACATTTTCTGAGTTATGAATTCTGAATGACTTAAAATAACTTTCTGAATAAAATTATTTTAAAGGGACATTCCTTTATAAATATGTTGATTTTCTTTCTGTTCTTTAAGTTAACTAAAGAAAGACAACTTGACACATTGAACTCTTATCTTGGAAACATTTAAACTTAGAATCATCTTCTGCACAACAGAAGTTAAAGCATAAAATCTATTTTTAAAAGCACTTTTTATGGTGCATTGCATCCATCTCAGAGCTCCGGAGTTGGAGCAGGGAACCAAGTTAAATGTGTTCCAGATATCAGCTGGTAAACTTAGCTAAAGATTGTCTGACCCGAGTTGGAATTCAGACCTTACGAGGCGTTCCCAGTGACGTATCTAAATTGAGACTTGGATGTCATCTTCTGAGATCAAATGGTCACACTATTGAGCCTCACATGTTGATCAAAAGGCTGTACAGTCAAGGCAGACGAGAGATTGAAAGAGCCCATATTATGCTTTTATTAGTTTTATTTTAATAATATAATTGTTTGTGTATCCCCTTTTAAACAGAAGATTACAAAGTGCTTTCACATAAACACAACTTCCATGCTTTTTAATGTGTTTAACATTTCTCTTCTGTGTGATGGAGCACTCCCATAAATGAACAAGTCAACAAGTCTGTGGCATCAGGACTTTTTCCTCATCCCCTCTTTACACAGCCAGGAGCTGCTTCAAACACCTTGAAGGTCTATTCAACACCCCTTGAATAGACCTACTAGTGTGAAATCCCACTGTTGTTTTGTCGACAGTTTAAGCTCACTGGCCCAGGGTAGCAAGCTCAGTGCCTAGCATAGACGTAGAATGAATGCAGAGTTGTTGACAACATGGCACCAAGCAAAGCTAAACTGACCAATTACCTCAGAGCTGACCTTACAACCAGTCAGAACCATCAGGGCCCTCATGGGGAAGGGGGCCTTAAAGAGGCAGGACCTCTAACAGAGTGTCTCAGACACAGAGAGGACACAGGTGGATCGGGGTACTGAGTATGTAAAACTAGACGTTTTTTTGAACATTAGTGATTATAAACATAATCTAGCGGTCATCGAAAGTGAATCTATGAACCAGACTTAAGGAAAGATGTGGGTTGTCTAAATAAAAAACACAATAAAGCATATTGTAAAAAAAGCAAAGCATTAAGAATAAATGAATATTTTGATTAGTGCAAATGATAACAGAGAGCATCAGCCCAAATGCAGTCGAGCAGATCTTTTGTAGATTGGTAAACTGCTTTACCACTCCAGTCTTCTCTTTGCACCTTTTGTTCTTTTTTGTTTTAGGGTTTTTTTTGTAATTGTGTTCTCAGTCTACTTAAGTTCTTAGCAGTGGGAGTAGCCTTGTGCTGTGCAAAGTTTTTTTAAAAGTTTTTTTAATTCTAAAACCCTTTTTATTCTACCTCTGTTTTTAGAATTTGCTCAAAAAACCCAAAATATATGACTTTTGTGTGTAAACCTACGTTGTAATAAACCTGAGTCATAAACGCTGTAATGTCACTGACTAGGGATGTATACTGGCAGGAATCTAATAATATAGTGCATAATGTGACGCAAAGAGGACATTGTACTATATAACAATAGATATATTTTACAATATATATTGCAATAGCAGAATTATATTAAATCTATTTTTGAAATAATAGTGTCTCTATAACCCACAGTATTATATGCAAAAAATATAATTTCTGATCAGTGTAATTTAAATAAAATATGGTCCCTAAACATAAATAAACTTCACTGTCCATCCCAAAGAGAAACAGAGCGGTGCAGAGTCAATCAGCTGAGGACCTTTTGCAAACTAGCGTCTAGAAGCTGTGCTAGAATACAAAACATGTGTCATGAATTTCTATTAATTATAAACTAATAAGGTATTGATATTGCTCCATAAATGTGTATACAGTATTGCCCCACAAATGTGGTGCTACATTGGTGTCTCAATATTTTCTTACACCCCTATTAATGATATGATATAAATTTGGTAAAAAACAAACAAACAAAAAAAAAAACCACAAGTGTCCTCTTCTTAGCTAATATTCTCATTCTTACATTTCAGGGGGCTTTTGCAGATTGCAGCAGAAAAGGCAGTTAATCCCAGATAGAGAAATCTAAGATCTGACATGGATTCATACGGCTCATCACTAAACCGCAGTCAGTCTCTGGCGAGTGGGCTAGAGAAGAGTTCACCTACATGGAACAAACCCTCTCACTCTCGGAGCAGCAGCACTCTGTCTTCTCGACACTCCAGACAAGTAAGAATTTGCTCCATTTGAACTTTCCCCAATCATCAAATAACACTGCAGAACAACAAGAGAAACATTAGTGTCCCTCTATTTAAGAAAACACCCTCACCAGGAAAAAGTTTTGGAACTGCCAAACTCCTGATGCAATTTCATTTTTTTTTAGTGTATATGCTGTTATATATCATAAACTGTTTGTATTTGTGGTCTTAATTGGCTTTTTATGTCCAAGTCAGAGGCAGATTAGCATTGCCCAGTCAACATCTTCAGATGTGGAGATTATTTGGATGTCATGCATTGCCTTAATTAACTTGGATGGCCTAACACAACATAACAATCAAATATTAGCAAGAAACACTCTAGCATTTAAGTAGTCAAATAAGTCAAAGATTAAAAACAATTGCCTGTACAAACCACAAAATTTGATGTTCATAAATATAAAAAAACAAAAGGAAGAAAGAGTGACCTTAAAGTTACTTACCCTTTAACTTTCTGGGTTTGTTCTCTTAAACTACTGTCTAGATATAAGATGGAGCGAATGTTTAAGTTAAAAAGTGGTGTTTATGTCTTTTAAAAGCTAGTATGGCATTTGACCTTTACTGATGTTTTATCTTTTTTGTGTATTTGGCATGATAACCATGAACAGACATCTTAACAGTTAAGAAGTGGTGCATATTATTATGAATACAAGGTCTGCATAAAATCAAAGGTGAGCCCATTCATTAATGAACGAAACCCTCACATTTCCTGATGTTTTACTCATTCAAGCCGCATGTGTGAATGCAATCAGCAGAGTTTTTCTCTTAGACTTTACCTTGAAATGCACCACTTGGTATTTCCCTTTCCTCCACCCCTCCAATGACTGACAGGAAAACTTCCTGCTGTGAGGGACGAGTGTGAGCATGTATATCGGGGAATTTTCAGTGTAGGGTTACCCTGTGTGGGGTCTGAAGGGACTGTACCCTGTTCCAGCTGTCACTGGGCAAGAGGAGGAGTACACATTGGGCTAGTTAGCAGCCAATCACAGGGCTGACATACATAAACAAGCAAACAGGCACCCTCACACTCACACCAACTGGCACCATGCAGTCTGTGGATAAAGATGCAAACAGAATATATTTTCTAACTATATTCTGGTTGAGGAAGGGCCGAACTTCACATAGTACGGGCATCGGTGGTGCAGTTGGATGGTGTTCTTGGTCAGTGATCGGGATGTTGCAGGTTCAAGCCCAGATCTGGGCGACACATGGCGATATGTCCTTTGGCAAGACACTTAACCCCAAATTGCTTCCACTACTGTGTCAGTGACGTGTAAATGGGCATGAAAGAGCGTGAATGTCTTAGCTGATACTGATGGATAACATTCAAGTCCATTTACACAGTCTGTTGTATTTATTGATGCTAATTGTATAGGAAGTTCACTGAATTACAAAACAGGGACAAACTTTAAATTGTACTGCAAAGCTTAGTTTCCCTGGATCATGTTTTCCTATTGTTGTCCACAGATAATCAAAGATTGGGAAGTGATCGATGACCCTAATGTAGAAATAAATTTGGGGAGTGACAACGCTCATGACGTCACCATCCCAGGTATCTGTGAGGGTTACCTGCATAAGAGAAGGAAGTGGCCACTGAAAGGTTGGCATAAGGTAAGAGATATACTTACTCTGTCATTATGTTTGTCAGACTTCCACTTCAGAACTTGAAGTGTTTTTTCAATTACAAATTATTTCCTCTTCAGAGATACTTTATCTTGGAAGCTGGGATTTTGCGTTACAGCAAGAACCAACATGATGTAAGTCACCTTTACGTTTTCCAGCAGCATTGTTATTTATAGAATTAGAAAAATATAATCATATATGTTTCTTACTGAAGGTCCTTAGAGGAAGAGTCCAGGGTTCTTTAGATCTCAGCCTCGCAGTGATGTCCATAAACAAGAAATCATACCGAATTGACTTGGATGCTGGACACATCCTCTATCACATGAAGGTAAGCCAAATCATTTTAATGTATGAAAAATGTGGGTAAATGAAGGTTACAAGACCAGGTGGTGACAGTTTTCTCTTTTTAAGGCAAAGAGCCATGAACTCTTTTACATTTGGGTCACAAAGCTTCAAGCCCACCGGCAGTTCAAGAAGAACGAGGCTGCTCATGTCCATGGTGGATTCTTCCATACTCTGTCTCATGGAGCTGTGTGTGGTCTCTCTCAGAGAAATGGAGACTTGGTGAGAAAGAACAAATATTCAAGCCAAACTTCCTTGTTGAATTTCTGTCTGTAAGGTTCAAATAATTTGACTTTTGTGATGGATGTGTTCTACTTCATAGCACTTCTTCACTTCTTGTTCGATGGACAGGCGATATCATCGGCACAATATCAGATAAAGCTAAATAAGTCGTTTATCAGTTTCTGCAAATATGCAAATTTCTGCCAACTTTTACTTTCGGTATGTTGGCCATACATATCTGCCATCTGTATGCCTTTATATCAGCTGTAATATCTGCAAAATATACAAATACACTACAGTAATTCAAAATTACATTCAAAATATAAGACAACAGCATTTATTAGCCCATCAAATGTTTTTTCTTTTTCCATATCTAGCCTCACAAATAGGCCGTCACAATGAAAGGAACAGGTCATTTCTAGTATAGCAGAGACTCTGTTCTTGACATAAAATACCTATTTATTGATAGTAAGTTTGAAACAATCTGCACATTGGATAGTGGTAAAATCTAAAATGTTTCATCTCTAGGTAATATTCTACTTTTACTACATTACAAAGAAGCAGCATTCGTCTCATATACATTTTTGTTCTTGCTCATTGTGATGATGCTTCCAGAGCTCTGCAGGCAGAGCAGATTCAACTACAGCTTCAGGAGAGCTTCCCTTGGCTAGCACTGCTGTGAACACCAAAGTGTCCGCCTGGCTGCAGCAAAGTCATGACCCAGACAGCTGTGTGCAAGGTAACTGTCATGTGTTTTAATTAGAAAGTCACAACATTAGTGTATTTTTTTGCTTGGCCATTGAAATGTTTGATCCTACAAAATATCCACTCTACCCGTGCCACTACTGAAAATGTGCTATGAAAGACAAAATTTTAATAAGTCTCAATAACTTTCAAAGCTACTGATGATTTCAAGCAACAAAAACTGATTTTTTTCAAGTCTTGCCTCTTGGGTCAATATTATGTAATGCAGAGGGCAGACTACATGATTTTGTTGTCTGAATAAAAGTAATGTTTTTTTTATTTTGCTGGATCAGTTTTTATACCTTTTTCAAACTATTCAGCATGATGATGACAATGTTACAATGTGCAATGTAAAAAAAATTATGATGATGCTAATGGGCATGAGTTATGGCTAAATGGATGTACTCTTTTTAATAATGAGGGGACCTTTTTAGTCCTCTGTAAAGTTACCAGTGGACCAAAAAAATCAATTTTATTATTTTTCCCTGAGATAAATGGTAATTTGGGTTAATTCAAGAGAAGGAGTATGTTTTGAGCTATTTAACCATGTCAATGAAGCAATGCTCATGGGTTGATATAAATGGAACAAATTGTCTTTCCTTTGTCATGTCTCTCTGTTCTGATGCCATGATAACCTTCCCTTTTCTTTTTAGATATTATAAAGATAACAGGATTTCTCTTCTTCATGTCTGATGTATTTTCTCACAGAGCTAAACCGATGCCACGCTGACCTTACTGAGCTAAACCGTTTAATCCAGAGGCTGCAGACGTTGGAGGCCGGCCAGGCTTTCACGAACGGAGACCTTAAACGCATCATCAGCACACATGTACTGTTAGATTTAAAGAGTGTATTTTACCATTATCACCAAATCACCTCTGTTTTAATCATTATAAGTAAAACTCTTTATGTATTATTATTTATTTATTATTTTTTTTACGCAGAATCTGTCTCTTGAGAAGCCAAAGAAGCAGAGATCAGGAAAGATTTGGGGTCACTCTCGCACATTGTCTCGTGTTGAGGCCTTGGGAATGGTAATGAATCATATGTTTTTATGACCAAAAAGCATATGATGTACATAGTTTTTCTCGGATTTACTCATTGATTTGACAATATTGAACACTAGTTTCAAAGCGCTATGAGTTTGAACATGTTTCAAAATCATTTATCATCAATCTTGTTATTGGTGATACTTGTAATTGAAGTTTTTAACACCCCAACCCCTTATTAACATTTTGAGCCTTTCTTTAATCCAAAGCCTATTCGTGGGATTACTAAATCGGTGAGTTGGCCAATAAGCAGAATTTAAATCTGATGTTCTCCTTTTAAACACTGAGGCAGACTGCCATTCTGGAAATAAATTGTCCTTGTGTTAGGTTAAAGCTGGAAGAACTTATTCTTTTAGGTTTCTTTATGTATGTGTCGTGTTAAACTTGCATACCCAGTAGATGTCCTTTATTTTGTAGAACTGAATTGGAAATCTAAAACACTTTAAGAAACCAGAGAATTTAGTTTTTCCCACTGAATAGAGCATAGAATGGAAATGACTTTAGGCTTTAGAAGTACGTTGCTGTCATATGAGGAAATAGATTAGGTGAGTGAACCAGCATTTGAGAAAATGCTGGATATGTAGTTTTTAATGTTGTCTTTAAAACCCTAGAACTACTAGTTGACTACTGTAGCATCTTGGCTTTACCTGCCTTCCAGACAAACACAATTCACAAATAAAAAATAAAAAAAACACTGGAATGAAGCACGTAGTGTTCGCAAAGCCATGTTACCGGAGTACAACTTTCTACCAAAAAAAGTCCAGCGTCTTATGTGAGGGACGTTCATCTGTACAGACAATGGATTATTTTCTATTAACTCTATCATATAATAGAAAATGAATTGTATTTCCGGTCATTGTTTTCATGCAGTAAAGTAAAGAAGATATAAGATTTTATCAAGCTCACATACTGAGCAAAACTGACAAAGACAGAAAATGGTTTTAGGTGTCTGTGCTTACACCTTACATTTCGCTCCAAACCAACATTTTGATGAACCATTAGTTTTGCTTGGCTCTGTGACATAATTGACTGCTCTAGTAAATGCATTTTCACATTGTTAATACTGTTCAGGTTCAGGAAAAATGGCTTTGTGACGTGGATATAAATTTTGTTTTCTTTTACTCAGTGTAATTCAAAAGTCTTCGTTGAGCCCAAATTTATGCCATATTATTGATGAGCAGCAAAATGTGTACAGAGAGGACTCTTATCAGTTGTCTGCTTTCAAAGCCTAGCACTACGCTACACCAGCTTTGTCAAATTCCAGTGTAGTTTGAACATTAGTTCTCACTTAGAGTGGATTTAACTCCGTACTGACATTTACCTTGCTGCACCAGCTCAGATAGTTCCAACATTGGCTATTGTTGCAACTAAATTCTTACACCAATTGTATCTTTTGTCGTGATACAATTTTTTGACAAATAACTCAAATTACGATGAGGAGGGTTCTATTAGCTGTTTGGTGTTAGTAGAATGTCATTTGTGATGTTGCATGTGATCACGTATTTCCCTCAGAAATGTTTGATGATATTTGTACTTTTGTTTTCCTTCAGCAAGGATCATTTCATCTGTCCATCAATAGTGTAATACCATCAAATGACCAAATATTCTTGTTTACAGTTTCACCACCTCATGGGAGTTGTCCCATAGTTGCTTCAGATTTAGACTGTAGGATTTAGTTTTAGCAATAACATAAGTTTGCATAAATTGATTATGTCATCATCCTGTTTAAACAACTTGTGAGGTGCAGAATACTAACAACACACTGCATTTTTAATACTGCTTTTTGCTAATTGTGCATATCATAATCCCTTCTACATTGTATTCATTATAGACACATGCTCTGTCTGAGAGGAATCCTACGTCTCTGTAATGAACAACAAATTTTGACACACCTTAAATTACAGTCTAGCTAGTTTGAACACTGAGTTTTGTGTGGACTTTACAGAATAACGTTGGATAGAACATACCTATTACAGGTGCAACAAGCCACTGAATCACAGTGTTGGAAGTTCATTGAGGACCTTGATCTTTTGGTCAACCATGTTGTCCAACAGCATGTACTGTAAGCAGTCCTTGTCTAATTAAAGCTCTTGACTGAGAGCATGTAAGCATCCTGAGATTAACATTATATTCAAAGAACCATGGTGCCTCAACATGCTCAAGCTGATGGTTGAGCTTGAGGAGTCTACAGCAGTGCTTTCATCTGTAATGTCAAGCTCAGCTAACTGAATTCTGTCTTTATCTTCAAAATATCAAACTTTCTGTAATCAATGTTAAGTGAGTTGTATTTAATATTGTTCTCTCAAGTGCTGTTTACATTGCAGAGCATCTTTAAGAAACTCTAACCATTATATTCTTAAAGTGTATTTTACCATCTTAACCTCTTTGCAGCTGTCCTCCAGTCACCTGAGCAACTCGTCTCACCTTGGTACATCAGTCCCCTCCATCCCTGACCATGTTTATTCCCAGCTGCCCCCCTCCACTGCCACACTGTCGCCTGAGGGCAAGAAAATCCACCAGGATATCTGTGCCACATCACTACGAGGTCAGACAAATGTTTACATGCATATATAAACAAACGCCAAAAGTCAAGTCAGGGTTGTTTGTTTAAATATCTGCTAAAACTTGTATCTTTTTATGTGTCTTTAGTGTTTACCTCCTTGAAGTCGGTGCATGAAGCTCTGTCTCTGGAGAGACAGAAACTGCTGGAATTTTGGGATAGTAACAACATTCATCAGCCTAATACATTAGCAGAGGTAACATTCATGCTGCGTCTGATACCTGGATTATCTGGGACTTATTCCCCTGCGTTTTTGATATCTTTTCATATGTTTTGCTCTTAATGTTTGTCGTCCTTGTCTCTGTCATCAGCCTGCAGTTGTGAGGCATTCATCTCATGGGACTCCTTCAGTAGCGGATTCGGCGGCTGAATATTTTGACGCCAGCGATGACGTCATTTGTGCTTGTTCCTCTGAGATTTCTGATGAATCAGGACTCAGTGATGGAAGCACCTCCAACTCTGAGCCAGAAGAAGGACACGGTGAGTACATTTTTTTGATAAAGTATGTTTTCTTATGTTCTGTAACAGGTTTAAGGTACTCTGATTACTATTTTGGATGCTCTTAAGGAGAGAGCTGGAGTTTTCATTTTGTATTTGTTTTGTAAACGTTATAACAAATCATACACCTCTTTAGGACAGACATGCTAGTGATGTCCACCCCCCCCCCCCCCCCCAAAAAAAAGGCCACTTTTTTTTTTTTTTTTTTTTTTTACCAGTTTATAAAAAATAACATACTACCCACAACTACCCACAATCCTAGAGTTTCATAATGCCGTTCCTGATAAGTGGAGCCTACTCCTACCACTGAAATGTCTTTAATGCATAAGAATCTTAGCTGTAGGCTGTTGATTACACCAATATTGGACCCATATACAGTATATGGAATATACATAAACTGATCTACTTGACATCATTTTTATTAGAAATATAAACACTACAGTAAAAACAAGTTTGGAAGGTAAGCCTGTAGAGCATGTGATGTGGGATAACTCCAGGTGAATGCCTTAAATAACATTCATGATGAACACACACACACCAAAGATTTTAATGTTTAATCTAAAATAATAAAGATACATTTGATATTGCCCGCTTTTGAGTTTCAAAGCATTGTTGTTTGTTGAAAAGGAAAGTTGCTAACAAACTGCTAAAAAGGACTACAAACATGGGCAGGGACCCAACGGCAGGCATTTCTGATCGTTTTTTAATATATATATTCATACACTATTGCCACAGCCATGAGGACAAACTTGACTACAAGAGGTAACAACAAGACGCTATGCAATGGAAATACTGTAGTTGCAAGTCAAGCTATCATGGTATAGTTCCATAGTACCTTTTTAATAGCTTTTTACTCTCACTGATTATGTTTAAGCTTAAAAAAATCAAGAAAAGAAGTTTTGTTTATTAAGATTATCACAAAGAACAAAACAAAACATGTAACTTTTATAATTTTTGTTTGCTACAGACCTGATTATTGGCGTTGATCCAAAACAGTGAAAAATCCCATAGGCTGTTGGCATGTCCATGGAGAGAACCAGTGTGATGTTATCTCCCACATTGACAGACAAAATAACATCATCCCTGCACCACTCTATTGTGATAACAATATGAATTGTGATAAAAGGTGTAGAGTTCATAAAGGCTATAACTTAGTTACCTAGCCTATGCTCTTCTTCATGTTTTATGCAAAACTCTGACAAACTTTTTTCCATCTCTGACACAAATACATTAAAAAGTAACTTATAATCAGCTCTATTTTCATCTGACTGTATCAAAAGGTGTGAAGGCAGGGCCATTATCCCTACCTCCAGAAACTTTGTTTGACAGCATAATTTTTTCAAGTACATTCATTGGGGTAATTTTGGTGTCTTTTGCACAGACTCGTCTTGCAATTAGAATAAATTGCGATTGATTTCCCAGCTCTTCTAAGAAGAAGGTCTGTGTATGTTTTAAAAGTTTTAAAAGCTGTAATTTGCAGTGAATTAGGGGAAGAGCATTAGAGGGTAGGATGTGAGGTTCATATACACCTGTAAAAATATCTTCATTGTCTTGTACCTTTATCTTTGGTCTGTTTTCAAATCCTAGTCTTAGTGCTACATCAAATGTTTTATCGACAAAATATTCAGGTAGCTTGTTGTCTTGGTTACATGGGTAAAGGCATTGATATAAGGATTTCTTGAATTGGCAGCTGGGAAATTTACCCCATAACTGGTCAGTTACTGTTTGGCCCCATAATGCACCATTTTAGCTATGCTAGCAGACTGCATTTAAGTGACTACATCCACTTTGTTTGCTTCAACTATAAGTGCGACACAAGTCATATTAGCTTTGGTGGCCCCTTGCTTCTTCCAGGACTGTTGTCAGTTAGTCAAGATTTTTACATGTCTAACACTTTGGTTTTGTGCTTTACACTTCCAAAAGTGCGTCCATTGTATTAGCCTTTGGTGTACTTTTTTGTGTGTCAGTCAGCATTCTAATACATTTTGCACAGATGAAGAAATTGAAAGACATTATACCTGCCATACGCTTGCATGTTTGAATAGCCAGAGTGTATTAAAAGCATTGTTAGTTACTTTTGAGCTAAAGTATGGTTGGATCTGTGTATTTCGATCTGCACACACAGCTCTGAACATTATGTTTTGTTAATGCCTTATTTTAAATGGCAAATTGAATAGAACAAGTCTTTGTTACTTGATCTTGAGAAACATTTTTTCACCAATTTTTCAGCATCAGCCACCAGGAAGTACCGCGCCAGCATATCAAAGGCTCCCAACAGTGTTGTTCCCAAAAATACAGGACGGAGAACCACACTTCCAGCTCATTGTCCTGACAACAGCCACGTAGGCCTCATGGCCATCCTTTACAACAATATAGGTGAGGATGTGTTGATAAGTCTCACCTCTCTGCTACCATATTCGAACATATCCCCTACAAATGGCAGTTGTCTGAAGCATTTGTGCTTTTTCGCTTCAGGTAAAGATTTGGCTCGGGTGTCCATGCCTGCAGCTCTGAATGAGCCTGTTAACCTGCTGCAGAGACTTTGTGAGGAGCTTGAGTACAGTGAGCTGTTAGACACTGCAAACAACACAGATGACCCTTACCAGAGGATGGTATGGCTATATCAATGTAACTATTTTTGTGCTAAACTTATAGGAAAACAATGTCAAACCAGTGATAATACCAGTGTGAATTTCCTCTAAAAATGGAAACTCATCTGCTTTGATGTTACTAGTTTGCCCTAAATAAATCAAATTCAGTTATTTTCAGCATAAACAACAGTGGTGAAGTAGGAGAAAACATTACCTTTTAAGTTTTACTAGTTTTGAAATAGTCTAGTGCCACACTTGTTGTTGATAGAAATCCTGTTTGATTTTGGTTAAAATGAATTCAGCTGAAAAACAAATATTTATATATTCTTTAATTAAAAGAAAAGTGAGGTCAACATGTATGAGCTAGGAGAAAAAAATCTGATGAACAAATACACAACAAATAGTTTTGTAACAGAAAAAGACAGGCTCAACAAAATGATGCATCCTCTACAATTTTTTATAAGATGGAGTGAATTCTTTTCTTTTTTTCAGGTCTACATTGCTGCCTTTGCTATCTCCGGTTACTCTACAGCCACATTCAGAAACCGTTACAAGCCCTTTAACCCGGTGCTTGGTGAGACCTTCGAGTGTGTGAGGGAAGACAGAGGCTTCAAACTCATCAGTGAGCAGGTACATCAAGAAAAACTTAAAAAATTCATCCAGGGAAAGGTCTTTGTATCCAGTGTCAGTGAAAGCTTTAAAGAATTGGATTACTGTTATGGAGGACAAACACTGATTAAAATGACCTCTTAGAAAACGGGAAAGATGGGTAATTACTTTTGAGCTCCCATACTCCCCTCTCTGTAAATTATGATGTATGACCCTCCTCTGTAATTGATCAGCTCAGTCTCAGTGATGAATTGCTTTAATAAAGTCAGAGAAAGTAATCATGCAGTTTAGAAATGAACAAAAATGTTCATCACTTTGCTTAAAAAGATGACAATTATTAAAAAATAATTAATCTCAGTCCTCACAAAGGACAGAAATTCAAGTTATTTTCTTTGAGTGGAGTTAAATGAGTTGAACTTATTTGGAGAGTAGGACTAAAGTTTAAAATAACAATCTTGGGTCGCTGAGTTAGGCAAATAGGAATTTATGAGGTATCATTATAATCAGTGATGATCTAAAAGAAGAGGCCCAGTTATATTTTTAGTCTTTGATTCAAAGTATTGACTTTATCTTATCAGGTGTGCCACCATCCACCCATCTCTGCATGCCATGCAGAATCTGACAATTTCTGCTTTTGGCAAGGTGAGTTCATTTTTTTCCTCACCAAATCATTGCCATAGTAGTCCGAGAAAAGTCATTACGTCCACGTTGATAATATGCTTATACTTTCTTTTTAACAGACAAGTAAGGTTTTTTGGCTCATACCTTTACATGTTTCGACGGAGCTTGACGAAGGTGGAAGAGCTCCGTCGAAACATGTAAAGGTATGAGCCAAGAAACCTTACTTGTCTGTTAAAAAGAAAGTATAAGCAAATCATTGCCATATTTAGCAATGATTTGGCCATTCATCTTATTAGATTTATAGATATAATCTATAATCTTAACATTAACCTTACTTTATGTTCCTGAGCAGATCAGAGATGGAAAAATAAATTCTGGGGGAAATCTCTGGAGATCCTGCCGACAGGGATGGTGAATGTCACTCTGTCAAGGTAAACTGTTCACGCCTGCATATCCTGTATACATAGTATGTCTCATATAAAACAAATTAACAAGAACATTTAATTAAAAAAACACTTAGTCTTTAAAACTTTGACAAGAGAAGCTTTGACAATGCCTTTCCACATCAGGACAAGCCAGTTTTATTTAATTTGTTTTCTTTTGTGCTGTATCTTGTGTAACATGCTCATTTTTTGTATTGCACTGCAAATAAGTTTAAAGCAACAAAACTGATTGTATCTAGTAATTGTCTGTACTTTCTTCATTGCAATTAATTTGCCAGCTTACATTGTAAAGAAAGACAGATAACAATAATAATACTATCTGCACATATTACAACATAATAGGGCTGAGCGAAATGGCCTGAAAATAAAGTTGCTGATTTTTTTCTCTGAAAACTCAGTTTCTCATATTAAGTGATATTTTTCAAATTAAAAAACCTCCAAATGAAACATAAAATGTATTAAAACATGTTTTCCTTAATTTAATCCAAATTTTTCACATAACTAAACTGAACTTCCTTTTTCAGATTGAAGTGTCAATTTTAAAGGAACATTATGTAGTTTGGACATTGACAGGCTTGTCTACACTGTCACTAAAAGCTGCACTTTTTTCACAATATATTAACACTGAGCTCTTTAATCTGTTTATAATCTCATTATAAAAGCTACAAGCCCCAAAATATGGCTGTGCAAAAGGGCAATGCTAGGACCTACTGTTATGAAAGCAGTGAACGTTTTCAGTGTTCTATTTTCAAACAGTACCACAACTTAAAGATTGTTTTTGTGTTAGTATTGAAGGGAAACAAGTAGAATGGTTTCAAGTATGAGAGTCCAAGTGTGGCAAAATAAGTGACAGAGTAGGTCAAGGCAAAGAATCTTGATTTTTATTATTTTAAATCTTATGCAACAAAAAAATCTAACTAATTTTATGGATATATCATCCGCCCCTAAAACATATGGAATTACATATGTTTTATGTATTAAGAATGTTAAGATTCAGTAAATGATTGTAATGGAGATATTGTAAAATCGAGTGATGATGTTTAATTATTGTGATCGCAATCATGATTTGGATTTTTGCCATAACAAGAGGCCCCAGCACCCTGATCAGTCCAAATACTGAAAGACACATCATCAGTCAAATACTTTTTGCGATATAGGTCAACCTTTTGGTGTATAAAAAGTGTAAAAAGGTTTAAAAAGTTTGGCACTTCTTATGTATAGTTACCCAACAACCAAGCAGAAGTTTTTTATTTAGGCTGCAATGTCCTATCAAAATAAGCCCTGATGAAATCTTCACATTGGAGAAGCTTATGTTTTTCTTCCATAATGCTGACTTGTGTTTTTTTGCAGGTATGGAGACCACTATGAGTGGAACAAAGTAGTGACGTGCATCCACAATGTCCTCAGTCAGCAGAGATATCTGGAGCATTATGGTGAAGTCATCATCCGAAACCTCAAAAACAACGTCTGCACCTGCAAGATTACTTTTGTCAAGGTAACAATCTCCTCCTGGATTAGTGCATTGTGCAGCCATGTTTGATTTCTCTTTTCACTGATAGGTATGCATTTTTGTTATAGTCTCGTTATTGGGGTTCAGAGACGAACAAGAACGAGGTTCAGGGTACGGTTCTTGACCAGAGTGGGAGTGTGATTCACCGGTTTGGAGGTCTGTGGCATGAGGGCATCTTCTGTGACACTCTGCCCACCCCAAAGTGTGTCTGGAAACCAAGTGAGTCCATAAACATTTTTACCAGCTCAGGATTTTTTCAGGTGTTGACTTTAGTGTCAGACTCTTCTTTAGAGGCTGAGAGTTCAGTTTCAAAGGGTCGAAATGGTCCAGTATTGACCAATGTAAATCCCAGAGTCACGTTTGTGCCGCAGCAGATCACCTGTGACTTTGCCCTTTCACAGATCCAATGCCAAAGGATTACCTGCTGTTCTACGGCTTCTCCACCTTTGCCATGGAGCTGAATGAACTGCCCCTGGACCTGAAGCCTCTCCTGCCACCTACAGACAGTCGCCTGCGCCCTGATCAGAGGTAGACACAGCTGGAAAAAGCTCATGCTGTAGAAAAACCTCAAAATGCACGAACACAGCTTTAAAAAAATAAAATCTCAACTATATATTGTAAATGGATTTCTGATCCTGGTCCCTATGAAATGGGACCAGAATCAGTTAGTTACTGGTAATGCAGTGACTATAACTGTAGCATGAATTAACCCATTGTTCTTCTAAAATGATTGTCTGTTTATGCAGGATGCTGGAGGATGGTTATGTGGATGAATCAGACAAAAAGAAAGATTACATCGAGGAATGTCAGAGGGAGCGGAGAAAAGAGCTCGCCAAAAAGGGAGAGGAGCACGTCCCACGATTTTTCAGGTACTTCCTGTTTTTAAGGATTAAAATCAATTATGTTCTCAAAGCACAAAAGAGTCATTATTGGTTTTTAGATCTAGGAAGTATGAAAAGACTTATTTATGTTCACTTGTTTAGACAACAATAATATTTCTAATATGCATCTTTGGACTCTCAGGCTCAGAGAATTTATTTCTTTGAGGGTCACAGTCATCATAAATCAGGCCAGAGTGTTTTTGAGACATGGAGGTACAAAATCATGGACCTTCTTTGGTCCTGATTGTTGATATTTTGGAGATAACATGTATTTTACTGAACAGCAAGAAGAGAAATCCTGTGAATACTTGTGTGTGTGAATACCTGAGCAGTGACAGGATTCAAGCCCTGCTCATTTATATTATTATTGCCTTCTTTATTTTCTCAGGAGATCCAAAGATCTGTGTGGACGTGATGTCTGGGTGACAAACGGGACGTACTGGAAGCTCAGAGAGGATCCAGGTTTTGCTAACACTTCTAATATAACTCTTTGGTGATGAGAAACATCTCAGGAGGAAGGAGGATTGAAACTATACCAGGGGTGGATATGAGAATATATCAGAGGTGGATACTTGGACAGCATGTATGAACTGCTCTGAGAGTCACAGAGTGGAGATGGTGCTGCGCATCTGTCCTCGTTTGTTCTGTTTGCACATGACTGGATCATGGGAGGCCCACGGTGAAGGAGGTAACATACTTAAAAATGGAACAATCAGTTTTCTATGCATTTGTTATCCCTAGTTTACCACAATAGATGAATAAATTTTTATATTTTTGAGAATTTTAATGAAAATACGAACTTTGAGATGCACACAGTGCAGATGTATCAATGATCTTATGACCTGACATGAAATCTCTTAAAGCTGTCCAGTTTGAATAACTCTTTTGTGGTTTAGTGAAATGCCTAACATGCTAGTGGATGATATTTATGTATCAAAATAAATTAAGTCCTTTTAACCATTTGGTCGTAGCATTCGTTGTCTTTATAAATTTACGGTCATTGCTACAATCAGGGCTGAATTATCAGCAAGGCAACACAATGCAAAGGTCCACATGCAGCCCTTGCATACTTCTGGTCAACTCCATGCATTGTAAACTTGTTTGATTTTGTCAAGATTAAATATTTTATTTTAAAGTATAAACTTATTCACTTTTTTAACTGCTTAAAATAAATGAAAACAACATTCTTCATTTTCTTTTTATGTGTAAGCTTTAATTTTCATGAATAAAAAAAACAACAGTACAATACACAGTTATGCCACCTTTTAATAAATAACAATTTCCCCTTCGGAAATCACTTATTTTTATGTATCACATTTTATAAGCTCTCAAAGAAAGATTTAATGAAGGATTTCAAGACAAAGACAAAGACAGTGCACATGGACCACACACAAAAATACATACTTTTTGTTCGACCTCACCTTCTCTCTTTACTCCTTTGTTTTTTTTTTTTTTGACATATTTTACAGTAAAATCTCTAAAACACAGCTTCCACACAGCCTTTTTTCTCTGCAATGGTTTAGGGGAAGCACAGACTGGTGGGAAATGGAGGTACTGAAGGTTTATTGCCAGCCTAAATTGACTGTAATATTCCAATATGTCCAGCAGAGAGCGTTCCTGAGGTGTCTGGGGAGATTTCATGCAGAATTAGAGTGAAGCTTGAAAAAAATTTAACATTGTAAACAAATAGTTCATGTTAAGCACAGAAAATGCCTCCTCTAACTGTGTCATTCCCTTCACATTTATTTACTTTATATTAATTGCACTTTAAACATTGATTGTCTGTTTGGCACCTCTTCACTTTTTTCCTTCAAGCAATGCCATCAATTGTGCATCTTTTTAAATTGAAGGGCATCAGTCAATCAATCAAGAAATTAACCCTGTTTTAGCATAAAGTGACCACATTATTACTTTAATAGAATTTAAACACTTAGTTAAAGGCATCAACTCCTGGTGCTTTTCCACTTTAGAGTACCTGGTCAACTTGTCTCAACTTTAATCCTATGACATCTTTTGCATTTAAGTGGGCCGAGCTGATGCTAATATTGATTCAAGGCATTGACAAATAATACGTGAGTGATGTTAATAGGTGCATCACAAGTGGGATGTCTTACATGAGAGTTAAACCCCCTTCATCCTCAATGTACTGCCCTCTCCTAAACCCTCTTGTACTTTCTAGCATTTTGTCTCACTGCTTGTGGATTTTTTTATTTGTGTTTGCAGGAACATAATACAACTGGACTTAAATGGTTTCACATATTTTGACCATTAAAACCGCTTTTTAGATCTCATCTTCAATCTGTATTTGGTATAAGTAGGGATGGGCATTGATGCAGTTGTACTTTTGATTTTATTTGTATTATCAGTTTTGCTTATTGATCCAATGTTTATCGATTCACTCATCCCTTCTTGTGGATTCTCTGCATGGAAAAATTGCTGTCTATTTAAAGCTGTCTGCATCAGCAATGTCAAACATACGTCAGTCCTGAAATGAAACTCACTGACAATTGTTTTTACTTGTTGCTGCTGTTTCCAACCTTGGCATGACTCAAAAAACAAACATTAC
Source organism: Cetoscarus ocellatus (assembly GCA_037902135.1). Classification (NCBI taxonomy): domain Eukaryota; kingdom Metazoa; phylum Chordata; class Actinopteri; order Labriformes; family Labridae; genus Cetoscarus; species Cetoscarus ocellatus. The sequence goes on from JBAMNC010001214.1 coordinate 637,629, forward strand.
ACACTGAGCTGTTGGCGGCATTTTGTGTCACTTCAAGCCTCTCTATGGACCACTCCTATTTCTTGTCAGATATGATTACTCCTAGACTAATTTGTAGTTTGTGCTGACTGCCTCTCAGAGAGCAAGCCATTACTGTTACGCAAAAAGTGGAAGGGCTTCATGAGGGATTTTTAGCATGAAGGCTAACTATATTGATTCCTCAAGTGAGATTCTCAACTGGGTCTGGTTCTTGGACAAGGGTGACAGAAAAGATTAAAAAGTCGGGATCACTTTATGTTATCATTTATAAAGTTGTGATCCAAGTCAAGTTTGAATTTGAAGCCTAATTTATGACTATTTTTAAAATTTCACTATTTTGTTTCTGGCATAATTGTCATAATATTTGAGCCCCAAGGTAAATGCAAAGCCCTCTTTGTTCTTGCAGTATAACTACTGTTTTCTGATTACTTTAATTAGATTCTGAATTTAATGTCAGAATCTAAGACTTTTTGATCTATCTTTAATATGGCCCTTAAAGTACTTTATCATACTTCTGCAATTAAACTACCCTTACTCCCCCTTTCATTGTTACAGCATGACAGTCCTGACAGTTGGAGATGTTTAACCTTGCAGTGCAGATGGATCTGACTGATTCAATGTCTGTAATGGTCCATCTGGTGTATCAAGTTAGGAGATTTTTTTTAACTTCAAATATTTCAAAATGTTTTAGGAACAAGACTTTCAGTGTCATATTTGTGTTGAAAGTATACACCGAAAGGACTAAAAATCACACCAAGACGATTTGACGATTCTAGGAGACTGACTGAAATGTTCAACCAATTGAGTTAGCTTGGTGCTAAAACATTATGAATATTGCCATTGAAGGCTAACAGTATTAGCAATGCTTTGTGATAAGTTCAGTTTAATGTATTTACTTTGACAATACTTTGTGATATAGTTTGTTTCTTCTATATTTGATGAACTTATGAAAACCCCTCCATTCCCAATAAACCCACATTGCTGTTTGGTGTCGATACTATTATTGTGATTATCAGCCTATCTTAGGAGATCACATCATAAAAATGTAAGTTGTATCTTCCCCTTAAAAAGGACTTAAGTAACCCGGCCTGCCCTGAACAGAGGAAGCTCTTGCCCTCTCGCCTCTAGTGTTGTCTGACACCATTAGCACACCTGGTGAGGAATGAGGGGCCATTCTCTGATTGGCCCCGACTGCGGCCTCACTCTTCATCTCTGTCAGCGGGCAGAGAGCCGCTACTCTGTCGCCTGCTGTCACAACATGATCGGCCCTGACGACCAGAGGGGGAAATCCTGTGTCTGTCTGGTCACTTTGTGCTTCCTGCTCTTCTGGTGACACTGCCTCATCTATTTACCTGCTGCAGGTGTGAGGAGCCATCCTGATTGACCTACTTTTCACATGTTTGCTACTGTACGGAGGGGAAACCTGCAGCCACACAGCACTAAATTCAAGGGGCTCAAAATGTTTTCACTGATTTGGACTAACAGGGTTGTCTTGTCTCATGCACAGATTCTCTTTGTGTTTGTTTGTGTGTTTACAGTGGACACGCCTCCCTCTGCCAATACTGTTTTCCGGTTACATTGTTATCAATGCACATATTGATCAGGGGCTTTGTCTGTGTGTGGTGACAGGAGTGTTTTCACATCGACTGGTTGCAGCAAAGAGCCAGGCAGGCTTTACTATGAGGACTTTTATTCTGTAAAGGCAAATAATATCCATCTGGTCTGCTATATTTGCAGTCCTTGTTAGCAGTTCATTAGCAAGCATCCTTTGAAACACACAACTATTCTTTAAAATTCAAAAATGGGCAATATCAAATACATTTTAATATTTAAAAAAAACTGTGTGTGTGTTCATCACATATCTTATTTTAGACTTGTATCCATCATGCTATTGTAAAATCCTGTGTACTTTTAGCCTTGGGAACCAGGAAGACCATTTAGCACTTCCTAGTTCCCAAGCCTGAAACTATATGTGATTTAGAATACCTGTTTAAAATAAATGCCTGAAATAAGGTTCATGGAGAACACATGCAGACAAGGTTTTAATATTTAATGGGAAATAATAAAATGCATCTGATGTTTCCTACTTTTGAATCATAAACTGTTGTTGTGTGTTTAAAGTGACGGTTGCAAACAAACTGCTAACAAGGACTACAAAAATGGCCAGGGACCATTACTGATTGTTCTTTAATAATCAATAATTCAGACACTATTGCCACTACCATGAGAACCAACTTGACTAGTTAATTTAATAAAGAGGAACCCATCAAACAAGAGGTCACAGCAAGATGATATACATCGGAAATATTGTAGTTGATTCTCGGTTGAAATGCCATGTTGTAGTTCCATAGTAGCTTAATTATAGCTTCTTACTCTCACTGATTACGTTTAAGATAAAATCATTGTGAAAAGTATGATTGTTAAGATTATCATAAAGGTCAGAACATGAAAGTTTCATAAGTTTTTGTTCGCTCAATAGCTTATTATCAGCACTGACCCAAGACACAGTGAAAAATTCCATTGGCTTTTAGTAGACTTGCAGTTGAGGGAACCAGCGCAGCGCTAACTTCTGCGTTGGCCTGGAAATCAGAGGCCCTTCTCAAAGCAGCTGCTGCCTGGTTTCCAAGTCAGGGGACTTCTGTGTAGTTCTGTCTTTATTCTTTCACTGAGGCTAAACTTTGAATAGAATTTTATGAATTAAAAATGATTTAAAGTAAGTCACAAGCAAGTTATTACCAATAGTTTCAAATGGGAGACTCCAGCAATGACAGATTTTGTCTAACATAGTAACAGCTACTAAGGGACGTGTGTCTTAATAGGGAGTTACTTTCTGTAAATGGCCTGGCTTGAGAAAGGATCAGTTGTACAATTTAACTTGTTTGCCTTTTTCATGAAGATGTTCCTATAATAAGCAATTTCAGCATCTTTGCTTTATTATACTGAATTGTTTGGTTCTCTGCTGGACGAATGGCTTTTACTGAATGTTTTAACCCAAATAAGAAAAGTTCGAGAATCTTTGTAGGTGTTTGGTATTTTTTGTGCTGTCTTCTTATTGAATTCTCTCTATCACATCTCTGTTATCTCGCTCAGTTGCTATTTCTGCACGTGAGCACACACAGAGGAAAGATCATCCGATTTGTACCTCAGAACATGTGCCAGCTAAACCCTCTTAACCTCTTGACATTAGTTAACTCAAACAGCTCTGCCCTCTGCATTGTCAGACTGCAGGACTCCTCTGTGGCCACCAGTGGGTACTGTACTGCACATTTATGGCCTGATTGATGAGGAGTTAAATCTAATTCCTGGTCAGACGGATGTGGGGGGAAAACAGACGTGAGCTTATTGTGTGAGAAAGTGTGAATGTCTGAAGGTGAGAAGAGGGGACAGTTGGAGACGAGACAGAGCGGAGGAGACACAGAGAGTGTTTGATGCAGAAAGAAGCGACAAGGCCTTCAGGCGTCTGTCAGCAAGCAGATATGCAGATCATTTTTTCACCCCAAATCTCCAGAAGCTTTTGAGGCTAAAGTCACAGGTCTGTTTGTCCGTCTGCGTGGTGTTTATGTGACTGTAGGGCAGCGTCCCAGTCACATCCACTTCTGTTCAACAAGAGGAGTTTGACAGTAACCTTGAAAGTTTCTCCTGTAATTGTTTTACGCTGTAGGTGCTTTTCAACCAGAACCACCAGAAACTTTTAGAGCCAGGAACTTCTCATCGAGGAACTAAATAGTTTCCACAGCAGCCTACAAACCCAGGGAGATTATGTAAATCAGGGCAGTGTCATATATGGAAGCAATATATATGTATGACATCACATAACCTGACAGACAGGCCAACACCATCATTCTAGCGACTCCATAGTTAGCCTTTTAGCTTTGAGAATGTTTCTCTTGTGCTGTGTTAATATGTTCTTTATGGCACAATTTATCATGAACTCTCTTCTATAACATCATTTACACCTTGCATTGACATCTGTCCTGCCTTAGCCTGGTCACATCTTGTTCTAGATAAGTATTTAAGTCTAACCATTAGCCCACAAGGTTTATGTGCTAAATATTATGACACTGTTTTATGTAATAGCATGTTTTTGGGAAATTGAGGGAGAAAAGCTGTTAAATAAGCACAAAAGGATTAGCACAAGGCTAAATTGCTCAAATTCTTTAGGATGAATGGATATGTACCACAAGCCATGAAGCTATTAATGCTACACTGACTAGAAGTTTGCTTTGTTTTGAAATTCACTGCAACCAGTACCCCACAATATTTATTTGCTTCAGATTCTATCCCTGTTTCATTCAAAACCATATTTGTGACATTGAAAGGGAGAAATTCTAGTAACTAATGACTGATTTGCACCAATTCATTGAAGCAACTTTAATACATGTAGCATACAGGAATATGAGCCACGCGCTGAAGCCTCATTTTTACTTCTGCTTCAGTGCCACTCAGTACCTACACGGTTGTGCCATGCACTGTTTTGAGCGTTTATACTTGTGTTGGTGTGTACATGTTGCTCCACAATACTCTGCAAAAATGGTAGTCAGCAGTGTGACTAGATAGAGTAGAATAGCCTTTATTGTCATTGTACTTTGGGGGGTACAACGAAAAGGGTAAGAGGTTAACTCTAAACCTAAAACAAGCTAGCAGGCTTGCCGCTTGTTTGTGTGCTATGGCAACAGAAAGAAAGTGTGTAATGTTTGAGTTAAGAGCTTACAAATAATGAGCAGCAGATAACTACAATGCAGTTACTGCAAAAAAGACAAGAGAAGGGAAATCTAAGGAGCTAACGTTTACAACTGCTGGGTCAGTTGAGGCAGATAATGGTGATTTTATTAAACAATGTGATATCAGCAAGTTAAGTATTGGTTTGACTAATGCAGTCATTCTGACAAGGGCTGTAACTAGCTATGAAGCCACTGAGGTCTGGACCTTGTAAATATTTTCCAAAACAAGATGATTTTTTTTCTCTGCATGCTTGGACCAATGGGGTCCAGCATACTTGGACCACTATTTTAAGGCTTTTTTTCCACAAAAAAATATCCAAAATGTCAAAGATATCTTAACATCATGTATGAAAATAGTTCTACCTTTAACAGTCTTTAAATTTAATAGTTCTTGGTCTGTCCTTATCATTCTGAATACATAAAGCAAGTTGTTGAAAGAATGAACAAAGCAACATTACTCATTTAAAAAGCAAAAGAAAGCAAGACTGATGGGTTCAAAGTAAATATTGTGTTTTTCTGAAACCTAAAACAGTCTTTATATTTAGGAAAAGTTTTTAGACAGGTTGGTTTAGCTACAAAATGAGATTTTGATAACACAGAAATTCTGTTTGGTGGCTAAAATTTGGGGTCTGATTGCAGGTGATCACAGGGAAGGTGTTGTTAATGCAAAGTGTAAAAAACTCAACCATAAAAAAATATTCAGCACTTCAGGCCCATCTCCAAAGTTCCAGGGACTCTTAAATTAATAGCTCAATAACCACAGAATTAAAATGGATCATGGTTCCTGTTATCAAAATGCAGAGTTCCATATAAGGTTCCAAGTTTCTGCTGTGGAAAAGCACCTTTTGAGAAGAGACTTCAAAGACTGTATGGTGATGCTGCTGTGTGGTTTTGTCATGGATTGTTCTAGCCCTGACTGGACAGACAATGGTGGGAAGACACAGGAAGAGACTGTGGTGATGCACTAGGTCGTCCGTGTGAAGTCATCAGTGGGTGTAGTAGCCGTAATAGTCTGCGTCGCTGTTGCTGTCTTTCTCGCAGACCTCTCCACTGCGTGGGGGCGGGGAGTTTTCAGTGCTGGACGTGTACGGTGATACCCTTCTCTTCTTGTTGTCCCCTATGCCACCTGGAAACAGGCCAGAGTCTGCTGAGGCCTCAGATTTCACAGAGGGGGGCTCGAGCCAGGGGTCCTCGCCCACTGTCTCCACTGAGTCTTTGAGTTTCTCCTGCAATGGCGCCTGCAGCGGCTCCAGGGTCGGGGGAGGGAGCAGCCTGGGGTTACCGGGAGATGTGGAAGACGAGGAGGAGGAGGAAGAGGATGATATATGTCTGAACCAGCCCAGGCTGGGGCCATGTTTGCCCGGGTGGCTGAGGTACTGAGGGGTGGGCCGGCTGGTGGTCCAGCCTGCTGATGTGGCTCCTGATACTACGGATAAAAAAAATACAGAATTTAAGTTTAGATATGAGACAGTTCAGACAATGCTGGTACCTGTTTTGATAGCAACAGAACAACAGAAAAGGATCTCCTGGACAGTCAGTACTGATTAATGTGGTTACTTTTGAATCACTGGCGAGACATGGATATTTATGGACATGATGTTTATAGTAATAGATAGAAAGAGGGGGTTCCTCATCCCTTTTAATCCAACGCCATTTTCTGCCACTTTTTGTCCACTTGGAATTATTTTTGTGATACTGCATGTAGAAATTCAACCTCTGAAGACACAGCCTAGTTAAATATGTTTTTATTTTCGGACAACCTGATCTATCAGAATATTCATGTTGTAATAATTTTAGATAGATGTATCAAAAGAAGTATGACCATGAAGACAAAATATAAAATCAAAATGGAATTTAAATCTCTGAGAATCTTATAAAAAATCACACAAATCGATGATGAACAATCTGAATCCTGTTCTGTCAGTCCTTAACTATTGGGAACAAAGTAAAAATAGACCAAGGTACTTGAGGCAAAAACTATTCATGTTTACACACATATTCCTGCAATTTATTAGCTTTTTTTACTTAGTCATTTGCGCCACTCCTGGAAGTGTGTTCTTTTTCAAATGTTACAAAGTGCCACAGCACATTGTTAGCACTTGCTTTTCAATTATTTCTGGAACTGATGGATAACTATCTATCTGAAGCCTAAATCATAACACGTGACACACTCAACAAAAGCACAAGTTTTGACCTCACTTATTTATTTAATACATTATTTCTTTTATTTATTTGGGACATTCCTACAGGAGCCACAGACCAGATTTCAAACCAGATACCTGCTGTAAGGACAACAGCCTTTATACATAAAGACATAAACATATCCACAGGGCCTTCTGCACCTTTTTCTTTCATAACTTTGATATTTTGGGAACCGTCCAACTTTAAACAAGGACTACTGTGTGCTCCATGGACGTGGTATCAAAAGAATATCAAAGTTTTGAACACTTTGCCAAAATTACCTGATACAGACACGCTGGTGGACGCGAATGGATTCTCGGTGTAATAGCTGAATGGGTGTGGAGTTGACGTCTGCAGGGGGAAAGGCTTGTAGAAACTGTTTCCAGAGAAGTCGCCCTCATATGAGGAGGTGAAGTCGAGCCTGTTGGGGGTCGCGCCCTGCTGTGGCGGCAGGTACCAGTGGCTGTGAGGGCCTGGGCTGGAGGAGGGGTCTTTGCGCTGCTGACCCACACTGAAGCGGCCCTGAGGGAGGGGGCTCATGTACTGCTCAGAGAAGTAGCCCTGGGGGTAGCAGCTCCCTGTTAGCAGCTGCTGGCTTTCTGTTGGGGAGGGGGTGAGGCGGTCAGAGTCGGGAGGAGCATAGAGCCTAAGCAAGGAGGAAGACGGGGGTGAGAGTACGGAGTGTGAGAGGAAGAAAAAAAAAGAAGGTGTTATTTCCTGAGCAAACCTCAAACTATCTATCAAACATCTCACAGCCCCTTACACCCTCAGCTGCTGCATGCTCACACCGCACAGTCATTTGAGCTATTCTAATATTCAGATAACAAAGATATTTGGGCATATAAGATGATACTCCATCACTATTTAAGATGAGCAAATGTAAGGTTTAAATAAAGATGTGTTCATTATCTCTTCAAACACTTTTTGGTGACATTTGGATTTGCTCAGCATTGGTAAATACTTAACTCATTCTCTATAAAGCATAAGGAATTATTTAAAAGTTGTTTATAAACAGCTATAAATGTAATATTGATGTATTTTTAACAAATTTGTACACATTTGTCATATACAAAGCACACAAAATTGTCCTACCTAAGATACCTAAAATATGTTTTTAAAGTCAGACAAATCCTTAATTTTTGTTGCTTCCATTGTTCTTGTCTTGTTTTGGCAGCTGCCATGACAGAGAAGCCATAACAAGACATGATCGCTGTACGTTTTGGCAAAATCAGTATGCACTGATTTTGCCAAAATGTAAGATGTAATGTGCAGTACGCAAACATTTGTTAAATCTATGGTGTGCAAAAATATTCCCAGATATCATGCTATAAGAAAAATTAGCAGTATGCATTAGACCAGTCAGTTTCAGGTTCTGTTTCCCACAATGCAAAGCACCATCGGGTCAAGGTCTGTCAACAGACGGATCCATTTATCCAAGCTCCAATCTACAATGACTGCGCTTGGCCCGTAGCAGCATGGTAACCTGGCAACCAGATAGACTGTCTAATGTATTTTGCTAGCCCATAGAAAGTGTTGAGGAATTGGCAAAACCTTTCAATTGCATATTCAGCAGGTGATTGGATGATCATTCTGTCAATCATAGTCATTACAGACCAATCCTATAATGTAGTAGGCGGGCGCTACCTCTGCGGCATAAAGGACAGAACGTGCACCACAAACAAACTATCACCAAAACATGTCGGAAGTGGAGTGAAAATATATTTTAGAGAAATGTGTACTGTCGTTATTTATTTTTATTTGATAAGGAAGTGTAGATCAGATCGGATAAAACTGCTACTGAAGCTGTTAGCATCTATGCTAATCTCTACACTAGCAGTCACTTCCTGTTGTCGTCTTGCTCGTAGCTCACGCCTTTGCCTGCTGTGGAGAAAGCTGATTGGGCCGTGCCACTTTGGGCCGCTCACAATCTTTGTATATTGGAGCTTGGCAAGATGGATCTGTCTCATTACAGACACTGAATCAGACTGATTCATCTGCACTGAAAGGTTAGCGGTATGGCTCAGTTAGCTTCCTTTAGAGCAGGAAGAGGTGGGAGCTATGAGTGAGACCACAGCAGGAAGTAATTGCTTGTACCGAGATTAGCAGAGATGCTAGAAGCTTCGGTAGCAGTTTTATTAGATCTGGACCACATTTCTTTATTAAATGTTTATGAAGCACCAAAATACTTGAAGCTAAGAAAAAAATGAAGGACTGTTAATACATTTTAAAAGAATATGACTGTCAGAAAAATCTTATAATTACTTAATATAAATTAATACATTAGAAAAGCATTATGAGATGTTTGGTTTGAATAATCTTGTTGGATGATACAAAGACTATTATCCAGATAATCAGATCAACCACAAACAACTTTTTAATAACTACTTTATAGGTGATCCAGTTGTTAATTTGTAAATATGAATTCATCATTTTTAAAGCAGGAATGTGGATTGCAACCAGTGTATACATAATAAATAAAACAGTTGTCACTGTATTTATAAATAAATCATATATAGTTATCTTACTAACTTAATAAATGGTTTGTAATGTAGTTACAAATGCATCAATAAAGCATTCACAGCTGTGTTGATTACTGACACATAAATCAATACTTGATTGGTGATTGTTAGGGAATAAAATAATGCTAAACTATTGTTAAATAATTTGAATTTACCAAAAAGTATTACCACTTTTTTAATAAACAGATTACTTACGTGTCATAACTGTCGCGGAAACCTTTAGCAAAGGGGTTATGGTCTATTTTCAGCTGAGTGATCTGTTCAGGGAATAAGAGGAGGGCAATGAGAGAGAAAGAGAAGGAGTGAGTGACCACACCGGAGAAAGAAGAGAGCAAACAGAGAGGAGGTCAACAACAAATTATTAATGACCACAATGAGCAATTCATTTTCTTCTTATTTGCTGGAAAGACTTCAACTCATAACCACCATTTTTATGTAGATATTTATAAATACAGTGATGGAATAAAGATACAGACAGTGTGACCGAAGGGCAGGGAAATAAGGACCAAAATCCAGATCTTTCTATTTCTTAATGATCTGAGGAAATAGCAAAATTAAATCAGTGTTTAGTGTGACCACCCTTTTCTTTAAACAAGCATCAGTTCTGTAAGGTGTATTTGCGCAAAGTCTTGCATTTTGAAGGACTACAATCAGGTGTATGATTTACCAGTTGTACCAAACAGGTGCTAATGACCTTCATTTTCAAGACCGGGGTCTCAAGATGTGTTGATCAAGCTCTTTTAAAGAAGCAGCATCTGATTGCCCCACGCTTATTCTGCAGCAGGACAACTACCATAAACATACATTCGATGTCATTAAGAGCAATATCCAGCATGAAGAAGAAGAAGGAGTCATGGGAGTGATGCAATGGCCCCTGTAGAGCCCTGATCTCAACATCATTGAGTGCGTCCAGGATTACAGGAAGAGACAGATTTGAGTCAGCACACATCCATTAAAGATCTGTGGACAGTTCTGCCAAATTCCTTTTACAAAATGGTGCAGTGTACCTAAAAGCATGGATGCTGTATGATGGCAAAGGGTGGTCACACCAAATAATAACTTGATTTAGATCTTCTTCTGTTCATTCACTTTGCATTTCTTCATTGATAAAGGATATTTACACTTCTATTTATGAAAGCATTCTTACTTTACAACATGTTTCACACATGCCAATTCCAACATCATAAATGTTGGTATAATTCTAGCAAGGATCCAATGACACAACACCTTTTTTTAAATAATAACGCCAAGAATAGAAATCTCAGAAACTTATGCACTCGTCTTAATTACACAAAATTATTGACAATCCCTGAGTTCAGGAGGTTGTTGTTTCTTTTTCCTAATACAATAATTGATAAAATATAATAAAATCTCCATTTTTGATGATCAGTAGTAAAGGAATTTAATTATCCTCTGCCATATATTTAACAGAGGGAGAGAGAACACTGTCTACAATGGACAAATATGAGGGCAACATTTAAAATAGAAGGTAAAATTGACAAATCTTGCCTCTTCCACTAACCTTCAAAATATACTCCTCAAAACAAATTGGAAACGTTATTTCTATAGATTATTTCTCCTTTTAAATACCAATTGGTATGGAATTTTAAATTGTTAGAGAGCCTTTACAGCAATGCACAATGAAATGTGCCAAAATTCACTGCAACTTGAAACTGGTGTTTCAGTACATAGGGTGGCAGCATTATTCGGTGTGTGCCCTGGTACCCTTTCCAAACTTAGGACCAAGTCACATTAAACTGGTGAAATCAAAGAGAGACCGCAAAGTCTTCACCGCAGGAAGACAACGCCCAAGATGAACGGTTCCTTGCCCTTGCTCCCCTGAGGAACTGTAGTCTTTCTTCCAAGTGCAGAGGGGATTTTGGCACTTTTTTATAACTTTTTTTTTCTTTTTTTAGCTGTTTGCTCATTCAGTGTTTTTGACTTTTATATTTGTTGCTGTGGTATTGAGCAGGTATCAGTATCTTTTGATTTTTACTAATGGTAAAAATGCTTCTTTAATAAATTCATTGAGTAAGGCCCAACATTTTAAATAGATTAACTTGAGTAATCAAAGAGCATATCACTGTCAGTGGCTCTTACCGTAAATGATCTTTGTACCTAGCATTAGGCCTGGTGTGCATACTTTTTTAATCAATACTAACTATATCTATACCAGGTATGTTGTATTGCTTTTTCTTTGTTTGTAAATGAATCCATGTATCTTAAAAACTTTGTTAATTTCCCAGCCATATGTTTGTGTGCATTAGAAAATGTCCCACTATGAGCAGCTGTTAGATGAACAGAACACCACACATACTGTCAGTGACTGAGTTTCTGTCCTCAGGTCGGCCGAGGTGATGTGACTCTTATCTGAACTTTGTTACTGTACACTAACCCCTGCCGTCACTTACAGGAGGTTGTAGAAATGTAAATTAGCGTGTGAATTTTTCATACGTGCATGCATAAATTAGAGCCTCAATCGGAAACATCACTCTGACATGAATCATTGACGTCTAGACCCCAATAAGATGGTGTCAGAGAAGTTAGAGGAGGTGTTGTTTGGTGTTTTGGTGGTTTTATGTGTAAGCTCATGATGAAACTTAGAAAGATGACATATGATAAGGATAAGATTAGGGATGGACAACATATGTTGTATTTTAAGGTAGTTAAGTTTAATTTGTTTTATTGCACATTATAAAAATTATATATAATTATATATAACTAACCGACCCACATCATGTATTCCTCTGCACAGCGCTGCCGTGAGTTCCAGATAAACTTTATTTTTCCCAAAAATAGCGTGCTCTTGAACTGTGGTATTATTTTTTGATGGGAGTTCTTGTAGGCGGAGAAAATACCTTTTGTATTTGGTACAATACTTTCCTGTTTGCGGCTGGTTCTGCGTCACAAACTTTTACAAATTGTAGCTTACTGAGGGAAAGGAGAGAACTTTCTACTGCATCTAATGTACTTAGTGGCCATATTGAGCTCATACAACCCCACTTCAAAAAACTGAACTGTCCCTTTAATGTGGTTTGACAAAGGGATTTCAGAAAAAATGGAAGGTAAATGTCCTTCAAATGCCTTGTATGATATGAATAAATATCCAAAGAGGACTTAAAAAGATTCTGAAAAGTGTTGAGTAGGTCTTGGAATAAGAACACATATTTACACACACAGGTTTGATAGGTGTTCACATTTGAAACTGATAAAAGGTTGTACTTTCTGATGAGTCACTTCTTTTAGTAAAACTTATCATTCTGAGAAACATTTTAGGGATAGCCAAAATCTTATTTAAATAAGGGGGACAGGGGGATGCCCACATGGTGTTACCGGACATAACATCAAGGTATATCAGTCTGTACTGTAATGCTGTAATATAAAGCAATAAAGCTGTACACTCTTGCCATGAAAAACAAAAAGGGCGGAGGAGTTTCAGTCTTTTTTGAGCTTAGCTGTGATTTAGATCAAAATAGAGTCAAATCACTTTTATAGAAATACCATGTTTTGATACTTTAAGTGGATAAAATGTTATGATTGGTTGCATTTACGGACCTCCTCATGCTCATAACATGTTCAATGTATGTTGTTCTGTCCAAAGGTACACTGATCAGAGAAGCAAATAAAGAACTATCATCTTTTTCTAAATGGTTTCAAATGAACAAACTCTCACGTAATATGGATAAATCCAATTTTATCATACTGTGTTAAAAAAATACAAAATATGAAAAAGAAAATATTATATATATCCATAGATAATAATAAAATAACTCAGGTCAATTTTATTAAGTTTTTGAGTAGAGTTTGTTCTTTGATAAATCAACAACTCTATTTTTGTATAAAAGAACCTCCCTGCTACTTACGTCTGCATTCTGATAGGCAGTGACAGCAATGAACTGAGTCTCAGGGAAGATGAAGGTCTGAGCTTTGGAGGACAGAAACGGGTCCTCAGAACCGTCCTCTTTAACCTCCATGATGTGAAGACGAGGCTGGTACTTATGGAGCGATTGGAGCACAATCATCTGCATGGGAGACACAGGTTGGAAAAATAACTCTTACATTGTTTCTTTATGAATACATATTACCATACCATATTCCTTTGGGAATCTCTTGATTCATTTGGAGAGGAGCATATAAAGAGCCAGGAAGGAATACAAGAGCTAAAACACAATGAAAAATCCTTGGCGGGACTCAAGCAAATGTTTTTATGGCAAAAGTTTGATTTTTTAAGATGGTAGATTTGGGTCTCAAAGGAAAGTCAGTGTATGAGTGAACTGAGGCTGCACTCTCATAAACAGCCAGCAGGGGGAATCTGATAGTCCCCACATTTTACTTTACTTAAGGTCTCAACTTTATGATCCTATATCAGCCTATGTCTTAACATCTGAATTCAAACCTCCTCAGATAGAGAATGGTGCTGTTTTAGTGCATTGTAGTCACATCCAGAGTAAAATGAATCATAACACTGACCTTTGCCCGCCTGCTCTTTTATCAGCATAAATAATATCTTGTTACTTCTTGCAATTAAAGACATTCTGATGAGAATGATTTATTTGTGGATGATTCTTTGGATGCATAATTTGGATGCATTATTTTAGCAAATAAATCTCAAACATGGTGGTAATTCTGAGAATAGAAGTAACAAAATAAACACCAATAATCAATATCACAATCAAATATTCATTAACAACTGATGACTTGTGGTCAGACCTCAACATCAGCATAACCTGCACTCTGTTGCTACTGTATTTTCCTCAGTAAACAGTTGTAACAGTCTTGGTGTTATGGTATTACTAGTGACTGTGTGTTATGTCATTTTTTTGCTACCCACTGAAAATTGTTATTTTGTGGTTCTGCGTATGCGCCCTATGTCTTCACTCTCTCTCTTGGTTAGGTTTCGGGTTAGGGTTGGGGTGAGGGTCCTTATTTCCTGACTCTTAAACAGAAATTAATTCTGATCAGTGAGATAAAAAGACGTGTTCGTGTCTGGAACATCTTGCTCATTACTTACTTAGATGTTGATGATTGTCATCTTGGTTTACCAGTTTATCCTTAAAACTTTCTGTTGCAGTTGTTCCTGCTGCTGTGATCAGGCTGTAACATCTTCTCTTCCTCTACACCAATCCCACGTTATGTGCAGTTAATTCTGGAGAATGTGCACAACCAACCTGCTGAATCAACGCAGAGGATGCATGGCAGCCATCATGCGTCCAGGCCCATGTAGTTAACAGCAAGTCTCTGGCTTTAATGATAAAACACTCTCTGGATAGTCTCAGCAAATGTTTTTTGGAGCATGGTAGAATGAGGGTGAAGACACTTTCATTTAATATTTCATGAAACAATCATGGATGCTACATTCGCCATCTATTATGATAAAATCTATTGGTATACTGTACGCATTTAAGAGCCTCTTTCCACTGTGACATGCAGTAATGTGTTTCGGTTTAATCACTCAAAGGTCAGAAAGATGATGCTTACAATGCATTTCAAGGAAAAAGGTATCAGTTGTGTACACTCTTTATGCCATACAGTCGTGATACAAAAGATAGAGAGTACCTGTGCCACATTATTGGTGCTGCCCTTGTTGTTGGTGAGTTTGAGTTTGCTGAAGGAAACTTCTTGTCTCATCCAGTGAGCTCCTGTGTTTGGGGAATCGGGGTGCATGTACATCCTGTTGCCTGTAAAAAGAAACAAAGCATAATGAGTGATACTTTCTTCAAAATGTTGCAGGGGTCTCCAACCTGTAGATCTTAATCTGGTGGAAGTTTGGGACATCTCTAGTAGATATTCAACACCAGATGTGCAGTAGGTCTTTATCTGGCACACTTGAAGGAGGGGTCCACATATCCATGGCATATCCAGCTGCTTTGCTCGGTAAATTATGTCAAACTGATATCCGTTTACCTCGTTGGTTTTTCAGTATGGATATAGTCGTACTTATTCCAGTCTCAAAGTCTCATGATTTTATACAGTACTAGGCTGAGCTGGTTGTTAAATGCAAAGGTGCATTTTGTGTTTTTCCAGAAGTTCTTTAAATAGTTTGAAGAGTCCATCTACTAGCTTGGGTAAAACTGAATAATTTTAAGTAATCAAACATGATGTATCCACGATTCAACATGGAGCCCCTGCTGTTTGCCATGCTACTGTTTGTTTACAACCTGTTACTTTTGATTTTTCACATTGTTACCACACCAACCCACTAACCTCCTATTAGCTCACCACAAAACAGAATTATTGGTTTATTTTGAGTAAAGTTGTTTTACCACATTTTCCACAACATTAACACATCAGCTGTCACCTTTCCACAACACATCCAAGGTGTTGTGGAAAGTCACTCTCATTAATATTACTGTGGTTTAAGATTCATCTATCACTAACAATTGTTAACTCCTTAATGTGTTTGCTAAAGGTGTAAACAGGAATATACTGCTTGATTGATTGGAGCAGACATTACAAACCAGCTCTTTCAATTGTTTCTGTTTGTGATTCTGATTGACTCCTTTCAAATAATGGAGAAATGTGTAACTGAAGTTACATTGTATTGAATGTCAATCAGTACAATGGAAGGTGATTCGAGAGGGCTGCAATGTGTGATGGTGCACTTTACATTAATAGAAGTTTAACAGAAAATAATCTGCTCATTATGTTCAAAGTTTTAGCAAAAAGATGTGTGCATGCCCTTAAAAACGTTATACAATGATGGTGAATATTTTTCCTGAAATGTTCACTTCCTCATATTGTTTACTTGTTCTGCTCTGTGAGGCTGCTGACGACAACAACTCTATCAAAATGTACTCAGAAACCTCTCACACAACATTTGCATCATGATGCTCATGTTGGTTTCCAGCAGTACACGTAGATTTGTAACAACATGACTAAATTAACCACTTCCTCAGAGTCCTACTTGGTACACTGAGCTGAGCTGAAGACCTTAGGGTCCCAGCCGCACTAAGCAGTTATGTTCACTAGCTGGTGAGTTTTCATCATCTTCTCTGCTATTGGAAACTATGGGGAAAAGCAAACATTTATTTTTTTGTCCATTATTGTGGGTGTCTAATTTTATATTGTTGCTGTATTGAGGAGTTCTGTGACTGAACAATTATTTGCAATATTGTATGTATGCTCCTCCAGGAAGCAGAAAAGACTTACAGCACTTGGTTCAAGATCCCCCTGAATCTTCCTAAGGATTGTTAAAGTAAGTGTCCATCTCTGTATCAAACATGTGGATGAAATATTTGCAAAAAAATTCTTAATAATTTTATGATTCTTTGGTAAGTTGCACTGTCTTTTCAAGATTACTTTATTTTAAGCAACCAGACATAGAATATGAAGAAAATGAAGCTGCTGTTGGTAAGTCTGTTGGTAGTATCTCATATTTATATATGACATTCTTCTTCCTATTTTTTCCCTTTTTGATGTGGCCCTAATATGCTGTTTTTAATGTGATTTTTTAAAAATAGAATTTATTTGTTTTTTAGTGGTTATTTTAATATGAAAAGTGACAATGCCAAAAAGTTTGACTGTAGTACAAATAAATTGCATTTAAATGGCAGTATGGAGCTCGTCAAACTTAAAAGTACCAATGTGGGATAGTTTTGAAAAATTGTGTAACCAAAGTGCAATACTTTACATTAAAAAAATATATGAAAAGGGGTTTAAAGTTATTTCCTGTAATCCTCTCTATCAACCTTTTTGCATTTTGGTTCATACAAGACGTGTTTTTGTACATGAACATATTTACAGTCTCAAGACAGAAAAAATAAAAAAAATCATTTACTTTTGGTTTTATCACGTTGTGATGTGTTTGTACCTGGCATGTTTCCCTCTGCTTTCCCACACTGGACCCACTTTCCGCCTTGATATCTCCAGTGGTGCTGATCGGCCAGAACGACGTCCACGTAGACGTTATAGTGAGCGGTGGGATCGAGACAACTGATGTTGAAGCTAAGGAAGGGAAACATCCTCCTGGAGACACACAGTGGAAAAACAGACAGTTACAGTTTATTAGATGTGTTAAGGAAACAGACAAACAGAAACGTACAATAATCAACTTGGAATGTCCAACAATTGATGACAATAATGTCATCAAAGCTGGTCTTCAATGTCCAGCTATAAATATCCTTCAAGATTTATAATATATTTCCTACTCTGATAGATTCACTTGGATGTTTTAGTCAATCAGCCAGAGAAATAAAACTTATTATGGTAGTCACCTTAGCCAAGGAGGTGATGTTTTTGGTAGCATTAGTTAGTTTCTTTGTCTTTTTTTAACAGTGTATCTCAAAAACTAATGAACAGATTTTGATCAAATTTTCAGAGAATGTTGGTCATGGGACAAGGAAAGGGTGATTACAATTTGGTGGTGGTCTGAATCCGAAAGTGGATCCAATAACTTTTGTCAAGGACTTGTTCACAGTGCGAGATAGGGCAGTTTTCTACATTTTTGACATTAAGTTACTTGACAATATTAGTAGTGCCTTGACGGGGGTTTGTGCTCTTGGAGTTCTTCTAGTTGATCTATTTTTTACCCTTCACTCTCTTACTCTGAATTGTGCTTTGGCAAGTCTTGGTTGTTTTAAGTGTGCAATTTGAACAAGATGGCTTGACTTCACACCAAAACCGTGCTGTGCAGGACCAAAATAAAGGCATGAAGGTGTAATGACAGCTGCATTCTGTCTCTGTGCTATTGCAGACAATTAGAACAAGAAGTCAAGTGTGTGAATGTGGTGTGAAAGTGTGACTCAAGCTGAGTCTTGCAATATCTGTTTTTGACAAATTCAAACAAGCAAAAACAAGACTTAACTAATTTTCCTTAGTTAGGGTTCAGCAATATTTTTTCCTTCTGCAAGATATATTGTGATTTTCAGGTGAATTTTCCAGATGCCTTGTCTGCTTTTCTGATCAAGTCCTCCATCTGCAGCCTCATGTTTCAAACTTCTAAATGGTAATGATTATTCTCCACTGTGTAGCTATAGTGAAGAGTTTATTAGCACTCAAAGTGTCTTAACATTCCCAAAGTGGGGGCGGAACCTTTCAGGGGGTCCCAAGACACCAAAATGGATGTTTATAACATATGAAAATAAATAAATAAATGCAAATGATCTAAAATGATATACTTCACCCATCATTTTTAAAGATTATGCAAAAAAATAGCTTTGATCTTATATGATATTGTAACAATGTGGCGGTGTTGTAGGACTCGAGTCCAGGACTCAGACTCGAGTCCAGATATATCTGACTCGTGACCCGACTCGGACTCGTGCGCTGATTACTCGGACTTGTACTCAAACTCGAGCTCTAGCTGCATTAGGACTCAGAGGACTCGAGCTTATTCATCAATGAATCCTTTGTATTTTTATTATTTTTTTAATGTATTATTTCTTCTGGTATAAGGTCCTCATATCAGTCTGAAAGCCCACGGCGGGGCATGTGTGTTAGTTTACCTGCATGCGCGTTCACGCGCTGATGTCCAAGGAGCGGCAGAATGTCGAAGCAGGTACCGCGGGTTGTACGTTTTGCTTTCAAAGATTTCACCATAAATGCTGGTAAATGCAGAGCAACGTGTTCATTATGTAAAAGAGCCACTGAAGAGAAGACGGGGACAACGTCGAACTTTAACGGACATCTGTCTAGGATGCACCCAGTGAAGTGAGTAGATGGCGATGCTAATGTTATTTTGACTGTTGATAACGTTATAAGCTAGCTGCTAAATAACGACAACGTTAGCCTCATAACCCTCGGAGGTCGGCGCTATCGTATACAACAGCAAAGCACACCGTTCACCAAATATTTAATAACTTTACAACCGTTTATCGTAGCCACTTACCGATTGTTTTGATCGAAAGCTAACAACTTAGCCGTTCTGATGAGCCCTTTGGTGCGATCGCCTCTTCCAGAGGCTGAGATATCTCTCCTGAAACATCAGTGTCTTTTTGGAGACTTCCTAAAAGTAATCCGTCATGATAAATCCAAAAGTTGGGTCTTCTAGGTAAATTATTTAATCCAATTTCTGTATCAAAACACGTTAGCACAGTAGGTAGTCGCCATCTTGTTGTCACCCGGATGCAGTTCATCTACGATTTCCTGCGTCTTCTGACAAAAATATAATAAAAAACGTTATATATTTACCTATGCCCATATGGGTTTTATTCCAAATCCTGCGCCTAGGGCGCACAGATACCTCAATATTGAGGACTCAGACTTAGGCTCAGGGAACTTTTCTAGTACTTGGGCTAAGGTACTGAGGACTCGTCCTGGACTGGACTCAGGTGAGAGGACTTGACTCGGACTTTTTTTTTTTTTTTTTTGGTGACTTGGACTCGACTCGGACCCAAACACTGAGAACTCGGACTTGACTCGGACTCGAGCTATGTTGACTCGACTACAACACTGCAATGTGGTGCAATAGATGATAAGATAAAATAAAATATTCAAAAATCCATGCTTGTACTCCTTTAGTGACAGTTTTGGTCCCTCGCCTCTTGCACTATTAATTATGGGGTTGTGAGGTAAAAAGTCTTGGAAGCCTCGGCTAAGATGTTTATTTATACATCAGTATTACTATTACTGAAAGAAGGCAAAATAAAGGAAAAAATAATCTAAAAGTCTCTATTTAACATAGTGTGCTGACTCCTGAAATGAGACTATTGCGCATATATACTACATATGAGTTGTAAAAATGATTTATTGTTCAGCCGATCTGGGATCACCTTAAACATATATTGATAAAGAAATCCAGAGGGAATTCTTACAAATCACACCAAAAGGAAAAAAAGAATTATGATCCAAAAAAAGGCCTTATTAACCATAAGCAATAATGACACAGTCAGTAACAAATCACTGATCCTTACATGTGCATGTATCTTTAAGAATTTCCAAATAAAATGACAAAAATGCCTCGAATCCTCTTAAAGAAGCCCAGTGAATGTAGGCTAAGGGTAAAGCTGTATGTCCTCTCTGCACCTTAAGGATTCTCACTCTGCATTTACTCGACCTGCTGAAGAATGGAGAGTAATGGACGAGAAGTGGAGGGGATGTCTGATGAGTTGGAGGGGACGAGTGGAAGTGAATATTTAATGCTGCTGTTAATAAAAGATGTCTCTGAAGCTGCCTCTGATTGCTGCGGCTTTACGCGTTGAACTTATTTTGATGTCAGAAGGCTTCAGTGAGACGGGGTAACCGGGAGGTCACGGTGTCCCAGAGCAATGCTGCCCAGGGCGGAGAGGGAGAGGCGGGGCAAAACCAAGAGGAAAAGAAGCACAGACATAGGACATGGACACCAAATACACAAAACCACAAACATACCACAAACATGCATGTAAAACAGTCTGCATGTTGAAGTGCTCAATAAAACATTCAGAGTGACTATATGTTGATGGAGAAGCACTTAAAGCCCTGAGGAGGGTTCATATTTTATATTTTACAGAGCACAGAAATTACAAACAAGGCAACAAAAACAGGGAGGCATTTAATTTCTGTGTCAGATACCCCAGATTCACGGCAATACTCTGATCATTCAGAAGTCAGCAGTGTCTCCACGTCGTATTTGGTTGGGGCTATGTTTGCTTTGAGCCCTGCTGGAGGCGAAACAAAAACTGTACCAGGTATTATGAAAGATCTCTAACCAAAACAAGTGAGTGGAGTTTAGCCGAGTCAAACAGATACCATGTACTGGAAGAGCCCCATATGTAAGATTCCAGTGACCTGTGACCTCCAGCATCTGATCAGTTCACCCCTTAGTCAAAGTGTAAGCTTGCTTTTGTCTCTTTTCAGACTGACGAAAAACAACATTTGATTATTTTCTTCTTTTGTTGTGCCAGTGTCTATCTCCATTGAATTTTTCACTGCATTATATCCCTCTATGTTGTAAATTCTGGGCTTAAGCATGAACATTTAGATGAATATTTGAATGACAATTGTTTTCAGCAACCACATTTATCAGCAGCTGGATGCTTGTATGCTAGGATTGGCTAAATATTCATGTTTCATTAATCACGTCGGAGCTGTTTTGAAATCATTTCTCCATCAAATCTGCTCAAGTTTCTACAACAGATTTATAAATGACCTTGACCTGAAAAACATCACAAAATTTACTTTAACTGTATTTATTTTTAGAGGTCAAATGTTCTCATATTAAGCCTTTCATTCTTAAAGGAAATCTTCATAATGAATTGAGGAATTTATATCAGATGACCACTTTAACATTTCTTCCAATTACAAAAACAAAAATCCACTCCAGCTCTTGATTTTGATCCATCATTGTATTATATCTGGCCTACAAAGCTCTGCTAAGCTACAATCAGTGGCAAAATGAACTTTAAGAATGCAGAAACAGAAAAATCACAGGAACTTTGAAAAAGCAACAACTTCCTCAAATTAACATTTAACCATTAAAATAACAATTCACAGTATTTCATGAGCGTCAGTTCTCTTCACCGTTGTTCTTGCTTTGTGCCTATATGTGAATCTGCCCCGCCCACTGGGTCAATAGGGGGTCACAAGTGTAGTTGGTGTTAATAAAATCAGGGCAGCATGTTTGACATTTGGCCCAGCTGTTTTACACCGGCTTACACCTCCTGAGGCTATGGAGCATTGTAATGAGTAACGGACAACATGCACCACCCTCCACCCTGTTGTCAATGACAGAGACACATGCTGTATGTTGTATGTTTGCAGCACAATATGATAGCATAAAAGAGGGACGATATAGTGGATGACAGTTTTGACTCTTGTTATGTGGAATGTATGCTGTAGCTAAATTTAGAAGTTGAAAGCATGCAAAGACTGTGGACAAATAAAAAAGAAAGAAAAGGCCTTCTTTTTTCCTAAAAAAGTTATTTGGTGTGGGATGAGACTAAAAAACCCATTGTAAATACTTCAGTGTAAAATGTGTTCAGTAAAGAAAACCTTGCATGTAGGCAGTGATGTTCAGGTAAACTATTTAACCTGTCATCTCATTAATTTCAGTGGCCTCCGAAGCAGTTAGGACACCTGTAGGGCCCATCACTATTGATAAGGATTGAAGGTTTATGTGTGTTTGTGTGTGAAATGTTGGTTTCAGAAAGAGGGCCATTGCATTTCAGTTGTGTATGTGTGTGTTGTTATGATGGATTTGCATCTACAAGAACTGAAAAGACTCTGAAGTTAGGCCGTACATTACTGCAGATGGGGTCAAGAACTCAAACCAAGGGACTGTGCACTGCACTGGACACATTTTCAGTACTTCACTTTTTCACTACACTGTAATTGATTTTTGCAAACTTAACAGTATTTTACCATAACATCTGCAGTTATCTACTAAAAAAGATAAATATGGTAAATTGCTGTAAATTGTAAATGATTGTGGGAAAATATGCTGATTTATGTAACCTTAACAGCATTTTACCATAATATCTACAATTACCTGCTGAAAAAGATTTATACATTACATCACTGAATTGAGGACTTAAGTCTGCTCTATTGTAAAGTGTTTTGATTTAATATTTGTTATGAATCAGTGCTATACAAATAAAGATTGATTGATTTATTGATTGATTGGTCAAGAGAATATTTAGTCACTACCGAGTTCTTTTTTTCCCAGGAAAACTGATCAATAGCAAGATTTCTTTATGTGTTTCACATTTTTTGGTTGAAACAAATGTTTGAGTAAATGTATTTTATTGGATAAAAATTGATGTATTTAATGTTTCTTTTTTTTTTTTTTTTTACAAAATCATATATTGCTTATAAATGATCAGTAAAATAGTTAAATATATTATAATATAAGTTAAAATACAGAGGGTTCACTGTTATTTAAAATGCATTAAAAAGTTGGAGAACAAAATACGGTAATGATACTGTGAAAAACAATGTATTAAGGATGCTGTTTTTGAAAATACATTATTATGATGTAAATTGGAATACACTTATGACAGCTTGATTAAAAATACAGCAGTCAAACTATTATTGAAATTACAGTAATTATGCTGTAAATTAGAATAGAGTAATACTACTGTAAAGACAATCACAGTGACTTACTGGCCTCTTGCTGCTGTTCAGGTATTGTAAAATTTACAGCAAACTTTTTACAGTGTAGTGAGCCCCCTCATCGTAGTACTACTGCAGCACACCACATAGCCAACATGTGAAGCAGTACCAAAACAAAGGGGCTTAATGGAGGAAAAGTAGAGAGATACATATGGGCTAGTGCAGAATACAACTGGTCTATGATGGGTTTTTTTTTCAGCCTAAATTCACCAAATTGCTTGGAGCTCTTGGCCCCATCTGCAGTAATAAATAGCCCAGTTTCTGTGCCTGTTCTCCCTTTAAAAGGGCAGCGCCAACAACAAGTACTTTGGCTAGTATAGTTACATCTGCCAAGAAGGTTATGTTTTTTTCCTGGGGTTTGTTAGTTAGTTAGTTTGTTAGATTGTTAACAGGATGACTCGAAAATTTATAACAGAATTAATAACAGAATTTGATTAATTTTTTAAGAATAAGTCAGACATGGGCCAAAGACCAATTGAATTGAATCTGGGGATAATCAGACTCTCCATCTGGATCCGGTATTTTTTTAAATCATTCTTTACCATTGCAGGGCTATTTTCAACAGTTTTGCTTTTGACTCCACAAATGATGATGCTTGACAAATAAAATACAAAATAAGTTTTTAACAGGTTCTACCACTCAGGTTTTACTGGATACACAAAATTTTCACAGTGTAGGGCTCATAGTATATTGGCTACTGTGAGATAACAAATGAAGCTATAGAAATGCAACTAGCACACAAGCACTTGTAGCTTTCCTCTGTGTTTTGTAGGATACTCTTCTTTAAGCTGCCTTGGCAGAGGTCTTTCTAGTTAATATTAACTTGAACTTTATACAACCCTACTTCAAAAAGACTGAACTTTTCTTTTGAGCTCTTTTCACTGCACATTTCTGTAACAGGGCTACAGCAAAGCTTCTTAATCATTTTGACTTAAAACATTCATACTGATTCAGCAGCAATATTACAATGATGTGGCAGAAGTGCAAGAAAGCATGGCATAGCTGGCAGGCTCACAATCAGTCAGAAACATACAACCACAAGATGCTGCACACTCTCGCTCGCTGCGCTGATCTCATCTTGTCTCTGTAAGACCTAACTGCAAAGCCTGCACAGAGGATAATCACTGTGACCCCTCCCTCCAAATTATGCATGATTGTCATATTAACTACAAAGGGGCATAGATACTGCATGTTGATACAGCAGTGTGAATAAACAGTTAATTTTCAGTATATCATACAAACTCCATTATGGTGTTGATACTTAGAAACCCTTATGAAGCTAGGAAAAAAAGTAAAACATAAAAACAGAATACAATGATTTTCAAATCCTTTTTGATTTATATTTTATTAAATACATGACAAAGACAAGATATTTAATGTTTAAACTGAAAAAATTACTAGTTTTTAGCAAATATTCACTCATTTTGAATTTGATTACAGCAACTTGTTTCAAAAAAGCTGGGGCAGGGACAACAAAAGACTGGGAAAGTTAAGGAATACTCAAAAACACAGCTGTTCAGAACATTCAACAGATAAACAGGCTATATGGAAACAGGTGAGTGTCATGATTTTGTATAAAAGGAGAATTCTAGAAAGATTTAGTTTTCACAAGCAAAGATTGGCGGAGATTCATCTGTTTGTGCACAACTGCATGAACACTGGGCTGGTCTGCCTGCAGTCCAGACCTGTCTCCCATTAAAAATGTGTGGCACATTATAAAGTGCAAAATAAAACAACATAGACCCTTGACTTGTTGAGCAACTGAATTCCTATATCAAGCAAGAATGGGAGAGAATTCCACCAACGAAGCTTCAACAGTTAGTGTCCTCAGTTCCTAAAGGCTTGTTAAGTGTTGTTAAAAAGAAAGGTGATGTAACATAGTGGTAAACATGCCCCTGTCCTCGCTGTTCTAGAATGAGGTGCAGGAATCAAATCAAAATGAGCTTATATTTGCAAAAAAAAAACTAAAGTTTATCAGATTGAATATTAAATATAGTGTATTCCATTGAATATAGGTCGAAAAATGATAAGGAAATCATTGTATTCTGCTTTAATTTAAGTTTGACATAATGTCCCAACTTAATTGAAATTGGGGTTTGAGCAAGGGTACAAGAAATACATGAAGAATGGAGGGTGAAGTTAGTCCCCTCCAGATCCAGTTCTTATAAATAAATCCCCCCACTGAACAGTAGACAGCACAATAAGATTTATGTATTAATTTCAGTCATGTGTGTTTGATTTATTGAGTGCAACACATGGGATAAAAGTTTTATTGGTTTTGTTTTCAGAACGCATCTCAGGAAGCTGCACTAGCTGCTCTTTTCTATCATTTTATTTCCACATGTACATGGTCAGATGCACTTTTAATTGCATCTTTGACTGATGGCTCTCAATGCTTGAACGCATGACATGCACACCAGAGAAAAACACATATCCACACACACACACACACACACCCACACACACATATCCACACACACTCCCCTTACCCTTCAGTGGTAAGACAAAACCCTGCCCTGAGCGGTCCCAGTTGGGTCTTTTTGGCTACATGGTGAGTCCAGTTTAACAATCAATCATAGTTCTCAGTGAAACTGAATCGTGGCAGCAGCTCACAGTGAACAGGTGAAAGGGCTCTCCTTCCCTCGCACACTTTAATACGAGTGAAAACAGAAACTTGGCTGTTCAGCATATGAATGGTTCAGGCCTCCTACACTCAGAGAGAGGATTTTACTAAAGCAATTTTCATTTTTGCTTTTGCTTCAGTGATTTATCACTATAGAAACATTGAGCACAAACAGGCAACTTGACTAAAAGAAATCTGGAATAAGTTGAAGTTATTTTTCTTTCACAACACTATCAGCATTCATTTTTGCGCCCTTATTATTTTGATCAAATTAACTTTTACTTGTTGTTTATATATTACCAATGCCAATATTTATCTTTGTCATTATTATTTATTGGTCATTGATTTTTTTTATTCCATCTTAAAAACTTAAAACTGTATTGTCATTTATAGTAACTATTCACACAACAATGCTTTTACACAAGTTTCTCTTGATTTTATATATTCTTAAAAGATTTTTGAAAAAAATATATGATGTTAAAAAAGCAGAAATGAAAATGAAAAAATAAAGGCCTTGAAAAAATAAAGGTTTTCACAGGGATACTTGTCAAGCTGCTAACATCACAGTCCTAGAATCTACCTGTTTGTCTTGTATTTGAAGATTTTTTGACATGTTACATTTGTTGAGCATTATGTGCAACAATCAGAACAGAAAAAATACATCATCAGTAACTGTTCCATCCAGTTTCAGTTACATTTAGTGGCTGAAATATTCCTCATTTCACGGACAGAACCACGATGTGAACATGCGTAATGGTGAAGCTGAAGGATGTGTGATATCTGTTATATGAATCATAGAACGTCATGCTGCCCCTCTGTGTCATATGATGGAAAGCGAACGTCAGAGATGCTTTCTGTTAGTCACTCAGATGTACACTAAGACATCAACCAAATGTCCCCTGCACCTCCCCCCAGAATTAACACAACATAGACCATAAACTGGTCTAAAAGCATGTATGTAAAAAAAGAAATAAGGCATTTTAATGGTCATTCAAATCTCCATTTAAACGGTTCATGCATGTAGGGTACTTGAGCATGTATGTGTATTTTTATTTGATTTTGATATTTACAACTCAGCTCCAACAGTAAATCTAAATTATATTGTTTAAAAACAAGTGTTACACTTAAACTGTCAAGCACAAAAATTGTGCCTTTGAAACCCACTCAAACTGCAATACATGCTCTTAATTATATTTAAGGTGTTAATATGGGCTTTTGCCTTAATACTCTCCACCAGATAGCATCATTTTAACTATGAGTGTGAGTATTTGACACTGTGCAGAAAAAATGCATAAAAATCAATGTTGCTGCTAAACATATCCCACGCTATGATAATCAAAAAACATGGTACCACCATGACAAAAACCTAGCATTTAAAGGTTAAAACTTTTGAGAATGTCTGATGTGTATGTTTGGGACTGATGTTGGTTTAAAAATCAAGCCTAAAAAGTCGGAAATTATATCAATTTAGAATACTTTTTGATACCTACCTTATGAAACTTGATTTTTGTGATATGCTGTTTGTGTATGAGTATTCGACACCGGCAGAAAATAATAATGTATAAAAATCTGTGTTGCTGCTTTTCATTGACATAACCCAGGCTGAAATAATAATAAAAAAATTTACTTGGCTTGTAGTATATTTTGTAGTTTCTTTTAAACCTGACAACATGAGGGCATCATGACAAAAACCTGGCATTCCAAGGGTTATAATCTTAAAAAAGTATTTAGTATTTGACAATGTAATCCAGGGATAGTTTCTGGCTGTCCACCTCGCCCCACTCACTCTCTTGCCCATGCAAAGGAGTGAAAGCATTGGATCAAACAACTGTCAGTCAAATGCTTGAAACCAGTGGAGGAACCTCTCCAGCAGTTGTCCCACCCTCCTCCCATTGGCAGCACACCTGCTGCTAATCATGATTACCTCTGAGAGCAGAGCAAGCCAGAGCACCCAGAGGCACGGCAGACTCCAGACACTCACTTCACTCATCTAAATCAACACGGGTTGGAAAAGGGGACTGGAAACAGGATTGGAAAATTCTCAATACCTCATGGAACTGAAAAGTTTCACCCCCTACAACAACGTTTGGCTAATGCTAACAAAGCTACACAACCCTCAACTTGCAACATTCACAACTTTAAACTATTCAACAGACAAAGACGGAGATTATCCTCGTGACATGGAGAAGGAAATCGAGCCATTTCAACCCTGGAAAGAAAAGAACATGTAAAGTACAAGCTTGAAGGAAATTATTCATTGATGTACCTGTTTACCCGAACAGGTTTGGCTTTTTATTGCTCGAGTAAACCGAAGGATGGCGAGCTAAGATGGTACAAACTAGGCCTGATCAACCCTGCCGGCCCCTGTGTGGTTGGACTCATGCTCAACTAGTGTTTTCAAATAAGCCGTTCTAATTCTGAAACTTAGTTCCACAATTTGAAAGTTTTTGTCAATTATTATTCCCCATCTTGTGCAAAAGGTATTGAACATTTTGAACAGCTTTGAACAGCCTTATTCTTAACTTGGCTACGAAATTGTGTGAATGAAATAAGAACAATTGATTGGCATATGCATATTGATTTGATTTGATCAGTAAAGTTTGTTCCTCCTTTAAACTCATGATTTGAATCTATGCTTTGTATTTCAGTTGTTTTGGTGTTTTCCCTTGAAATATATATATTTCAATACTGCCAGCAAAAATTGATCTCTTTAACTCTTATTATTTTTCACCCAGCTCTAGAGCTGAACCTCTAATCTTGTGAAATATAAATAATAGTAAATATAATTATATTAGGGATGCACAATATTATTGGTACGATATTAGCCAATATCAGTCTAAAAAGTTAAATAATGTTATCAGCCAATATTGACATTTTTGCAAACATTTACAGCTGATATATTTGCCATACATTTTGGCCTTATCGGCTGTAATATCTCTATATCAAAATACACAAATACAGAAATGTACCATGTTGCTAAACCTTATCATCACTGCATGGGTACATTTGAAAATCAAGAGTTTCATTTTTTCAAGGGTTAAGCAGGATACACACAAGGATTTTCTAAATCTGAAGAGATTTTTTGTCTGTTAGAGACCCCACACATGAAGATAAAAAATCGGGCATTGAGCAGTTTTGATGGTACTGTGTGTGGTGTGCTCTGATAATCTCAACACAGCACACACAACGATTCTGTCCCACCACCGATCTAGAATCTAGTCCTCCAAGCCAGAAATCTTGCGTGATCTAACAAAAATGAAGAAGAGGAAACACCCAACACACAACATGGAAGAGGACATAAGAGAAGAGTGAATGATGGTGGTTTTGGGACTATTTTTGATGGAAAAATCCCGAATTAAAAAAAAAAAAAAACAAAGACTGTGGAAAAAATCCTGGAGACTACGCAAACACATGAGCTTGTCTTCCGTTTCGGTCCTCCGAACTTTATGTTTCAGGTTGTGCTTGTTTATTTACGCCTGCTTCCTTGTTCCTCAGTCAGCTCGCTTCTTGGTTGGCTACATTATGTTCCACATCACAGTTCAGAGTCATGACTTGGGAGTCGTCGGCTTTCCACACACATGAAGATTTTTGGTTTTAAATGTTGAAAAAGTGTAATATTTACGATTGTCGGCCCGACTCATTTCAGAGATGATTATCGGGACAAATTCACTCTTAACACACCTCAGACCACAGGATAATCTTATAGAATAACTTTATAAAGCAAAAGCTAATCTGGTGTTTGTTGTCCTTGTTCAGGAAGGGAAAAAGTCGGGACAAAATCTTTGTGTGTAACCCGCTAAAAATGTTTCTGTTGTTTACAATAGTTCCTTACACAAATAGACTTTCACACTGGAAGAAACAGTCAGTTTTTGTAAAGAGCTTGTCTCGACCATAGATATAGGTAAAAATCAGTTAATATCCATTATCGTGCATCCCTAAATTATATTAATCAATTATTAAATATAGTTGAGTAATTATTTTTTATTTATTAATACCTCATAAATGTTACAATATCAATACTTAGGTTAAACGTAGGTGAAATAGCTCAGTGAAAGGAGAATATGATTTATAATGTTTTAATACCTTGATTTTAAAAGGCACATTTTTTTGCTTAGTGTGACTAATATTAGAACCGGTTCATAAGTTATTTATTGTAACTAACCACTCATGGCCTGCCTACGGTATGACTAGGCCCACCAGGAGGCCACACTCCAAACTTGGGGAGGTGTTAATCTTAACAGTGAGTCACCTGTGGGGACATCTTCAGCTTTTAGAAACCTTTAAATCGACAAAAGATGCTGAGAATCACCAGACAACACTTTAACTCATTAACTCATAACCCCCTCAGCACGTTGTCTGTACTCTCTCGTGTGTGCATGTCCGTTTCTTAAGAGGGATCAACAAAGTGTTATTAAAGCAGGAGATGATTCAGATTTGCATTTAAGACTCCAAGTTTAGGACAAAAGTACGACTAAGGTTCCAATTGGTAGATGTGCATAAAAACATTCTGCATTTATCAGTTGCAAACATTTCAAAATCATCAAATTTCCAGGCAATGGCTAACTAATGGGCCAGATGAGAAAATTCTAATGGTAGAAAGAACAGATTTTTGTTTCAAATTTCTTGAAGAAAAGTTAAAATGTTGCTAAAAATCTGAAAGTCAAGATTTTTACAACATACCAAAAAATCTACCTTGGGTTAAAAAATAACAAATTACTGTACTTTTCTCACTTCCACTTCAGTCTGATATTGTAAGTTCACTGAAACTAGGGCCATTTATAGGAAATCACAACCTGGAAATGGGGGAAACCATAGAAAACACAACACAGAAGGTATTTGCATGTGTGGGTGGCACTTAGGCTTCATGTACAAAGTTCAGAGAGAAAAGCTGAAAACACAGTGAGCAAAAATGAAAATTAATGTCATCATACAAGAGGAGTCGGTGTGTTGACAGTTTGGTTCTGTAACATGCTGTGGTTATGCTGTTATATAACTGAAATATGATTTATTAAAAAAACAGCTCAGTTGAATTTTAGAGCATGTGTTCACAGTAGAGCTTAGATTGGGACCAAAAAAAAAATTCAGTTTGTTCCAAACCGAGCCATATGCTGCTTGTTAAAATCTGAATTTTGCAGTACAATCTTGAGTTGTTTGACAGGAATCAGTCTAGATTAGATTTCAAGGAGTACAACATGGAGTAGGGCTAGGAAATTAATCAATTTTCAATTACAGTTTCTGCTTCTCACAATAATGAAAACTGAAAAAAAGGTTAATAGATTATTAGACAACATATGTTTTATTT
Organism: Cetoscarus ocellatus; assembly: GCA_037902135.1. Lineage (NCBI taxonomy): Eukaryota > Metazoa > Chordata > Actinopteri > Labriformes > Labridae > Cetoscarus > Cetoscarus ocellatus. The sequence goes on from JBAMNC010001214.1 coordinate 669,018, forward strand.
TTTCATCTAAATTGTTTAATGTAATTGTATTATTTTACATATTTTTCATTTTTTCTTTTATGTTCTCAATGATGGTATGAAAGGTGTTTAAAGTTAATTATTGCATGTGGTATGCGTTATCAGTGAGTAATTGTGTTTCATAATCGTGTTCTCAGTATCAGTCAAAATCAGGATTAGAATTTTTACCATAACCAAGTAGCTCTTACATGAATGCATGTGCTTGCAAAATTATAAGTCTAAATGTGTAAAACATCAACAGCAGTTCATACCCTATAAGGAACATCTTATCTTTTCATCAGAAGACTGTTCTTCATACTGAGAGTTCACAGATATGACCTTAACGAAGAGTTGGTGTTTACAATTAATGAGTCAAGAATGATGGGTGGGCCCACAGAAGAGACGCATGCTGTGTGCAAGCTAGGAAGAGCAACAGTCTGTAAGCAACGACTGAAGTCTGCAGTGTTGTTCTCACACGTTGTTGATAAACTGCTCCACAGCAGATGGTTGACTAAAGTTGTCTAACCTTACAAAGCTGCTGGTTTTGCTCGCTATGTCCATCATCAGGTAAATCCATCTTTCAAAGCTTCAAGCTAGAACAATTATTTTTTAGTCAGAAAATGTCCAGACTGTTAGCGTTTAGGGACAAAGAGGCAGTAGATGCGTAATTGGGAGAATTCTGCTGAAAGGAAGAAGTGGCTGCAAGCCACTGATTGACCCACAGTGAATACAAACAATACAGTAACAATAAGGCAAATAGAGGAAAACAATACAAACAAAACTTTGAATTAAAAACCCTGCATTTTTTCCTGAAAAGCTCATCCCTTTCCAATCACTTTCTATGAGGTGTGAAATAAATCCAATGGATGTGTGAAACAGTCCTTTTGGTTTGTCAGGTGAAGTGCTCTCCCTCTTTTGTCTCCCACAGGGTAGGAGATTTACTTGCTGTTGACTGCGGGGATGCATGATGATGTGGTGGGGTGGGGGTGGGGTCAGGAAGATTTTTAGAGCCTGTAACTTATGGGGGCCCTAAAAATATATCATTTTTTTTTAACATATCAGTACATCATGATCATCATTATTGTTGCCAACTTGGCACGTGGACAACCTTTGGTGATCAACTGCTTGGAGGGGATCTGTGTTCCCACAGTTGAGAGAATTCCTCCTTATTTTGCATGACTCTTAGGCTCTGTTGTTTATCAATTTCTATATCTTCCTCGAGCTTTTCCTTCTATCAAAGAGCAGCTGCTTTTGTATAGAATCATTGCTCATGCAGCAGAAGCTTTGAATGTAGTACATTATTTTTTTTGCCATAGTTGTTTCACCACTATTCAGTAGAAGAATACTTCAGTTCTCATAGCCTTTTTAAATACTGCACTACATGGATTTGTCATTTATTTTGTGGCTGAAAATAAAAATTAAGTCAAGCAGTAGCACCATTCTGTGCATAACTTTTATTTTAACAATGATGCTTGTTGAGCTTAGTACAATGCAATTAAATGAGGACATCTTGTTACTTTCATTTAATTTGGTTAACAACAAAACAAAGAAAACTGTGCAGAAGTACTGTAAATGTAAAGACCAGTTGGGGACTCAGTATTGGCAAATATTCTTATTTAGAACACTGGATTGGGATTGGGGGGATAAAAATTGTTCGGGACATCCCTAGAATATATATTTTGTCATATTTACTTATCAACTTGCTTTGCAGATGCTTGATTTGAGAGAGCATGCAGAGCTGGTTTGGAATAGGGCCCAATCATATATCTTTTCGCGGCGTTCAAAATTTCTGGCAGCACCCCTGGCCATGTGTCCCTTGCATCTGTGCGGCGGCTCAGCTGTGTACGCCCCTCAGAATCAGCATGACACATATGCAAGATGCAGTCTACTCATGACTGGTAAGGTTTGTGTAGAGGCAAAGAGGATGAAACAATCACAGCACCAGAAAAAATGGCAGGTAGTCCTAAAGACTAAATTACAAATCAAGTCCACAATACTGCACATGTGAATAACGTGTTATCAAGATTACAAAGACAAACTATAACGAGAGCCAGAAATACAATACCACTGCACTCTCCCACAAAAAAGCAAATCAGACTATCTGTACTATACATGGACTGTTTTGACACCAGCAGGAATCAAACCTGCAGCTCCAAAGCTACCAGACAGCCTCCCTAACCGACCTGCCACTGTGCCACTCTGATTCACTGGAAACTTGACGGTAATGACAGGCGGCTGTTTGTCGCTCCCTCAGCCTCATCCAGGTGAACACATGCGCGCATGAAGACTCATGACTGTTATCGTTTCTCTCAGACAAAATACCAAAGAAACAGAGGAGTGTGGTGAACCAGCCAGTAATACAGAGATGGAGCACGGCTGCTGCTGGTGACATTTACAAAAATCAAAATAATCTGTGCGGATGCTTAGGGGAGAGAGAGGGGGAAAGAGGAGGGACAGGGGAAACCGTGGGGGGGGAACGTAGGTTATTCACTGGGGAGAGGACTTTTCAGCATGAACGCACCCACTGATTCATCCGGACAGGAGTTCAGGTCCAGTTTTTGTCACCATGCGAGCGCCTGATCATCTGTGACGAAAACGTGCCAGTCTACAGCTGCTGCCGGACACAAGCACTCTTTAACACGGACACTCTGCTCCTGTACTGATGGATGCAGAGGAATTCAGGAACTACAAGTGTCAGAATTTACATTTTCTGAAGTAGTATGTGATCTGATACTGCTGATTTTTATGCATCATGCTTTGTATGAGATAATCCTTGGTGTAGGTGCTGCTATAATTTGTAGGGATGCAATTATCAGGATGCTATCTGTTTCTGCAAGTGTTTGCTTGGATTGGTTGAGTACATTATTGGGAAATAGAAAAAATTCAAACAATTTTTACTGTTGATATTTTAGCATTTTGTTTAAGTCCAAAGCTTGGGGAGTTTTTTGCAAACTCTTGTTAGATTAAGAGAATCAAATCTCATCTGAAAGTACAAGCTTCCTTAAAAAACAAGGTCAGTGAATGTCAGCAGGTTGTGACAGTGTTTATAGTTCTTTAAAAGAGTGGGTGACGCTTGGTTTTACTGTAAGTATTAGAATACACTTTGCATATAGTGTGGGTGTAATCTCAAACAACTTGTAGCTATTTTCATACATTGGTATTTGTATTTGCATTAGTTATCAGCTTGAATTAATTTTAAGATAACTTAAAAATATGGTGCATCACAAACATTAACTCTTTCAAAAAACGCACTGGGATTTCCATACACAGCTAGGAATTGTAGTTTTACAGAAAGGGGTGTACAAACCAGAGGAAAAAGTGCATTAGCTGGGGATTATTTCAATGATTGCTTAATTTATGTTTGGAGATCTTGTAGGTAGGGGCACAAAATTTCAAGAACTTTTCGAGAAACTTTCCATGGGAAGATAAGCTTGTGAATCTGGAAATACACTTCCAATAAAAATCTTAAGGCCACTGTTGGATCCTAAGAGGGTTCTGTGTAGAGCTTCAAAATGCAAAAGAAATGAAAGCGAGATAAAAAAAAACTTTTAGTAAGCAATTTATTGAAAACAATAATTAAACTGAAATAGGCTGTTCATCAGCTGATCAAAAGTTTAAGGCCATAGCTCGAAAAAACCTGAAAACCCCCTCTGACAGAAATAAGTGTCAAAAAAGGACTCAGTAATGAGCAGCTGTATCATTCTTTTTGGTTACTTCAAAAATCTGCTTTAGCATGCTTGACGCGAGTGATTCAGGGAAACTAGTGGGAACATTGCTCCAAATGGTAAAAATGGCTTCAAGAAGGGCATCCACTGTCTGGAGCTGGTGTCCATTTTTGTTAACTTCCATCCTCAAATGTCCTCAACTGGATTTAGATTAGGGGGACATGCAGGATGGTCCAAAAGAGGACCATGCAGCCACTGTTTGATGGCCCTGCACAACCTGAAGCTCCATTGAGTCATTGAAGGAAAAAGCACCCTAGATGTGCAGCATGGCAAATATCTCAAGTGGGATCTCCTTTTCATACCAGTACCTTTGGAGGCTATCAGGACCGTCAAGGCTACATTTTTTCACATCAGAGAATAAAACTTTCTTCCTCCTTTCAATCCCATGCTTGGTGGTCCCTTGCCAAGTCCAAACAGGCAATTTCGTGGGGTTGAAGGAGATTTGGGCTTTGGACTTTTTTGTTTTTTAAGCCCTTCCCTCACAGTTGTTTGATTAATTTATCGGGCTGCAGTCGGCACCAGTAACAGCCTTAATTTGGGTCGAGGATTGTCCCCGATGATGTCTTAATGGACAGCCAATTGAATTCTCCAGCTAGTGAAATTTTTTATGGGTTTACCATTAGACTTTTTTTTTCATCACCCTCAGGATCTTTTAAGAAATTCAAAATGACTATCTCCTCAGCAGGAATGGTGCATTGCCAGGCCTTGCTTATGCAGCTCAACATTTCTACCACATTCAAAGATGGAAAGCTTTATTACCTTTGCCATCAGGAGGTCATGACAGTGTGAATACCTGAAAGAAAATGACATGGAATCCAAATTTCTGCAAAGAGTTTTAGCTTTTAAAGGCTGTGGTCTTAAACTTTTGATCAGCTGACAAAAGCAGGTTTCAATAAACTACCTGATTTGCCTTTTTCAACAGGTCTTAAGATTTTGATCAAAAGTGTATTCCAAATTGGAAACTTTCCATGGGAATTATGGGAATTAACTGGAAATTGGGAGTAATTTTAACAACCTGTATCATCTCCAAACAGAAATGTAAACAGCTGGTTTTGTCAGGCAGACACCCATGCAAAATAATACAATTAAAAAAACATTACATTTAAATCTTTTTTTGAATGTAGAACTTTATCAAGTTTGATTATTTTATTGAAAAATCAAATTCAACTTCACTATATATGGTCCACGGGCTCAAAAGTGTGACCTCAATCGTCCAGGTTTCTAGGATCTTCTGTTTGTGATGGAGGAATGCACAGTGTATGTAGGTGGCATGGCCTCTACATTTCCCAGTCCTGGTCTAATTCTGGGGATCCAAAACTTTTCTGCTCCTGACCTCGGTTTGCTTGAAATTGAACTCAGTTTATGTCAGTATTTTCAAAATGGGTAAAATATGTAATTTGCAATCATTTTAAATTTGTCTTTGCTTTTCCGTGACCACCAAAAGGGTCTAGATCCCCACTTTGGGAACCTTTAGTCTAAATAAACATGCAACCAGGGTCTGAAGTTCAGTTTTCAAGTGCCAAATGTGGGTACATTTTTATTTTGGCAGGTAAATGTAAGAGGATTAGAGCCAGATGGCAGATAAATATTTGCATTTAAACACTCATGTATAAATATATGGTAAGTTAAAACATTTTTAATCACTTTTTTATTTCTTGATCTGATAAAATAAACTGATTTGTGGAATATAATACTAAATTAACTCAATGAAATTCAGCAAACAAATGTATGCAAACAAAAACACAGCTTATTCTTGAAGATGGTAAAAAAATATACTTTGGTGATTTCTTTTTAATCTACTCCCTGACTTGGCTGGTGAATCAAAAAGTTAATTCTTTACCCACCATGAAACGCAGTGCAGCAGTGTGGTAAAGAGAGAAAAGACATGTGACAGGATAGAAAGGTACAAATTATATTTAGAAGAACCTATTTACACAAGTAGATAACACTGTTTATATCTGGTAAGTACTGAAGCCCAGAAAGTATATTTACGTCCCTTCTAACCTCAGTCTTTCTATTAAACTTTTTGTGGACCAAATATGGAGCCAAACCGTTTCAAAATCACATACATAAAAGTGACTTGCGGCTCTAAAACGTGCTGGACATTAGATAATCAAAGAGGGGATCTGTTTGACTCAGTAAGAGGAAGCTCATGTCTAACCATAAGATATTGGCACTAGATGTTTCTGCGAAAAGCTGCATATACACATAAACAGCTGAACAGGAAGTGACAGGTCATTCTGTCAAAACCTTGAAATAGTCCCACTTCTGCTTTCAGAGGCACAGACAGATCGATGGAGGAGACTTTAAGAACTAATTTGAATAGATTTTTCAGATAAGAAGTTTCTCCCTTGAATGTAGTCTTTGACTTTTTATAATTGAAGATAACTGCGTTATCGATATGAATAATGCAGCAGAGAGGACACCCACTTTATTTCCCTGTTGACGTGAAGTGAAAATGTTGAAACATTGAATTAAGCCCAGTATCACATGCTTACTTTGTAAAGAAACTTGGCCATTCATCTAGTGAAAATGGTGATATTTACCTTTTAAAGAAAAAACTAAATCAATAGAGTTTTTGCCTTTCTTTTTAAACAAAGCACTAAAATAATGCAAGTTAAATAAAAGATCTGTATGCTGTAGACATGATCCAATGTCTGTCCTTATTTAAGTATCTCATTAATGTTTATTGTATGTATTATATTGGCAAATAAACTGTGTTTTAATGAAAGAAGAACTACATCCTCAGCTTATACTTAAACACTGAAGTGTTGACGGTATCGGTTTATCTTGCAATGAGTGGAGTGATTGTTTCCCCTCAGTAAAACTATCAGCAGACACCAGACTGATTCATATTAGTGTTTGGACTCAGTGTAGCAGAGAGAGCACAAGAGCATGAATCCTCTGTCTGAAATTTAACTCATCATCAATTGATGATGAGTTGATGCTGATGCACAGCTCTGTATGGAAAACAAAAACCTGACTGAGCATGACTTTAGACTCAGACTGTTGCAGGATCAGTTAATAAAACTATAATTAACTGCAGAATTGTTATACTTAAAAAAAAGGTTTAGGCTTTGCTGATAACATGAGGAAAGTCAAAGACATATACTTTATGTTCCTGACTTTTAAATTTGTTAAATGAGTGCTGCACTGATACACCAGTGTGGTGTAACTTAAAGGTAAAGAAAACCTTCAGTGCTTCTTTCAAACACACTGTTTAATACTGTTATACATGAAGAAATATGCAGGGGTGCATGTACAAAATGACTCACTGATGTCCAATGATACACAGTTAATGTGACTAAGGATGGGAATTGGTAAGCTCAAAGCCATTACTGATTTGGTATACATATTCACACACTGACGTTTTGGCCAACTTTTGCAGACGCAAAGGGAAACGTTGAGCTGCGTCAAGCTAAGTCAAGCCACACAAACTGAGTAAATGTCAGGTGGGCAGTGCTGACGTTCATGACGTTGACAAATTTTATACTGGCTTAAAAATTTTAATGTCTGATCCAAGTAGTTGACCTTCACTACCCTCAGTTACAGCTGCATTAATCTCTGCTGGCGACTGTTGCCAACTTGCTCACAGGCTTCTGTTGTACAACTTGAGACACCCTTTTGGGGACAGCCGTCTTTCGTCCCTTCACATGGTGTCGGAAAACTGAGACCAGCTGCTGCTGCACATGATTAAATGGCATGTGTGTCTATTTTATATGGCATTAGTTGAGCAATGTCACAATACATTTGTAGAACGTTTAGCGGCGCCAAGCTCAGTTAGGCCAAAGTTCCCCTAAGTTGGGAGTACTATGGCATTATATCTACATCGGGGAACATTTAAAATCCATCGACAATAAGTCAGAGGGCCATCGGAAAAATGTCATACTCTACCGGCACAACATTTCTCTCTGCTTAAGACACATCAGCCTGCCTTGAACACAACAAAATTGACCCCGGGAACATATTTTCACTGAAAATCTGGTTATTACTCATTGTCAGCTATTATACCTTGATGTGTAAATTCAGAATTACAAAGTTTTCTGTGTTAACAATTATAAAATACATGAATATTTGATATAATGTGCCGTTAACGCCAAAATGAATGCCTCTGTAAGTTGCTAGTGTTTCCGGCATTGCTTGAAACCTGATTAAAAAAAAAAGACAATGGATGTAGTGCAGTTAGCATCATATTGTGTAACCTGAGTCACAGTTTTGACCACTTCTGTCTCCTGTCTGCCATGATACATCCTCGTTGTCTTTGTTGTTGTTTCTCCTGACTACCTCTGATATGAGCATGATGCCATTGATTGGAAGGCATGCAGAACAAAGTGGAAGGACTTGTGGGAGAACTGTAACACATATAGAAGAAATGATATCGATTTCTTTAGCTAGTTGTTATTTATCACTAGAATTCAGTTTCCATACCTAAATGTGCCAGCATTTACACTTCTCAGAAGTTCAAAATTGCTTTCTGTGTGTGTAGCCCAGTTCAGGTTGACAGTCAAACTATTATTGTCAGGATTTTATTCTGTAACCCATAGTGACCTAGGCCAGAGGTTTACTTGCCGTTTATCTTTTTGTTAGCATCTGCGTACCAAAGTGTGACAGGCTTGACAATTCTTGAAAATGTTTTGCCTCTTCTCCAAAGGGCAAACTTATTTTTCTTGGTTTAACCTAAATTTTAAAGAGCTCATATTATGCTTTTTAGTGTGTTTTACATGTCTCCTCTGCATGATAGAGCACTTCTATGCACAAGAGTCTGCAGCATCAGGACTGTTATCAAGCCAGAGCTTTCGGAATGCCATGTCCTCTGCATCTTTCATGCATGGCCCACAATCCAAGAGGGCTCACCTATATCTTTACCGTGACCTGTGAGCATGAATCAGCCAAAGTAGACAGGAAAATGGAGAAAAGAAAAAATCAGAAAGCCCAGGCTATTCTGATTGGTTGCCCAGTCTTTTCTGTGGTAATTGGTTAGTTCAAATTAATTGAGTACCCCGACTCTGCGTTCTTACTACATTAATGGGCTTGAACAACTGACACAACAGTGGTGGGATGTCACACTGGTAGGTCTTTTGGTGGCGGAGGTGGGGATCAGCTGTTTCAAACAGGGCCTGGCACTGATCACAAGGGACAGGAGCAGCTTCTGATACCATGGACTTTCTTGTCTTGTGCAAAGAAGTCCTCTATCACGCAGCAGAGACATGTAAACAAACTAAATGGCCTGGACCTCTGAATATCAAGCCAACAGAACTCTTTAAATTAGGCCTGATGGGTACAACAGTGGGAAACAGGAACCAATCTGCAAGAGCACAGATAAGAAGTTCTCTTAAACTATGGATGTGGGTGCTGCCAACACAAAAAGTGCCATCCGCAGACTTTGAACCTAAAACATGACGACAAACAACATTGACATAAAACTATGATTTATAGGTGATTTGCAGTCTTTCCCATCTGTCGATTCATTGCACTCGGTATCATTTTTGCATCATTAAAACAGTTTATATGTTTTTGTTCTGAGGGGTGATTTATTATAAATGTGCCTTTTTATATCTGTTAATAATTTCGATGAAAAGTCCCTGCTTCTTGGAAACTATTGTAGGGAGAAGTTTGCCTTGTTGACTCATTTGTAGAGTAAGCACACACCAGGTGTAGGATCAGCACATTAGTTTAAACCAAAGTAATGAGGGAAAAATTTCACTTTCTCTTTTCAGTCTTAGTCACTAGATTCCTTTCTTACAAACTCAGAAACCCCCATTATTTTGAGCCCCAAAAGCATTTTTCTGCTTTTTCTGTGTAATTTCTTTTACTTCCTGAACAGACAACCACGTATCTACACTGCTGTATTTGCGGTGTTGGTGACTTTTGCCTCAACGACGGAGACAAATTGAGACCACATGGCCTGAAATGGCCCTGACCGTTGTGCTGATGTGAATTTAGCTCCTGAGAAGTGCAGATGAATTCACCTCCCTCCACTACAGGCTCTGAAAATGTCTCCAGATTTCAAAGCCCAGGTGTGGCACACAAGAAAAACTTCTGAGAGATCAGTCGGGCTGTACACCGAGCAAGCATCTACTGCAGAAAAAAAAGAGACTCTGGTTTTTGACTTCCTGGACTTCAAAGGTGCTTCACCTCCTCAGTGTGGCTATCTAAAGGCTGTGTGGTGTTTGACCCTGCTCTTACTTTCTCTACACTCTCTTTCACTTGTTCTTCTATAGATACCAAGGTTTTGATTAACAATGTAGGGCCTCAGACTTTCTCTATAAATCACAGCAAAATTAATGTAGAAGTCTGGACCAAGATGAAAATTCAAGAAGGAATCCACCTCTGATACTGAAAAAAACATTTTTGTGTGCAGTTCTTTGGCTCAACTTCTCCAAAATCTTGCAGGAGTTTTTATTTAGCAAAATGTGCACATTAGGGCTGAGCAGTATAGATCAAAATTTACCTCGATATAGTAAGCCAAACTGAAACTGTCACTAAACTGTATGCTTGTCCCTTTTTTCTGTAAAGAAATAAGAAACAGTTGGCACAGAATTATTACCTCCACCAAGGAGGTTCTGTTTTGACGGCATTTGTTAGTTTCTTTGTAACATGATAACTTTAAACGTTGGGAATAGATTTAAATGAAACTTTCAGGGAATGTTAGTCATGAAACAAGGAGGAAGTGATTAGATTTTGGTGGTGATCAAATTCCAGATGTGGGTCTGGAAACTTTACAAAGGATTTCTTGACTTTGCAAGATATGGCAGTTTTCCACATTTTTACTAATAACTCAATAAGTTGTGAATGGATTTTATGGAATTTTCAGGGACTGTTGGTCATGACTCAAGGAGGAAGTAATAATATTTTGGTGGTGATCTGAATCCAGATGCGGATACAGGATTTTTTTAAAGGTTTGTTAACATTGCAAGATAGGGCATTTTTCACACACATTTCCACTAATAACAACTGATTTTTATGGCACTTTCAGGAAATGTTGGTCATGGCTAACCTGGCACACCAGATGGACCATTAAATATATTTCACTAGCCCATCTGGGAAACAGCCCAAAGAGAGTGTTTAGGAATGAGCAGAACCTTTCTGAAGCATATCCAGCAGGTGACTAGACGATTGTTTTTTCAATCACATTTATCACGGGCCCATCAGATAATGTAGTAGCCCTGCGCTACTGTGCTACAGAATGTGAGCCAATTTTGCAAAACAAACTCTCATCAAAATATGTAGGAAGTTTAGCAACAATATCGTAAGTATAGAGAAGTCTGTAGTGTTGTTTGTTTTTTCATTTAATGAAGAAATGCTGTCAAGATTTGATGAAACTGCTAGCATCTATGCTAATCTCTACAAGTAGTCACTTCATGCTGTCATCATGCTCCCAGCTCCCATTTCTTCCTGCTCCAAAGGAAGCTGATTGGGCTGTGTGGCTTCGAGCTGAGCACAATTGTTGTAGATCGGAGCTTGACAAGATGGATCTCCCTGATCACAGACATTGAATCAGGCAGGTCCAGCTGCTGGGGCAGGTTAGGTCATGGCATGAAAAAGAAGTAATAAGATTCTGGTGATTCAAATTGGGATTTGGATCCAGGAATTTAAATTTCTTAACAGTGTGAGACAGAACATTTTCCACATTTCTGACAACAACTCACCTTAAACAACACTTTAAACTTTGATATATTTCTTGTAATATAAATTTAAATATATTCCAGGTTGATACAAATAAAGTTGTTCTGCACGCCCAGTATAAGGCTATTTTGGTCTTTAGTTATCAAAAAATTGTAGAAAAACTCCCACACACTCTATAAAATGCATAATTTAGCCAGCAACAATTGGAAAATGTTTGTAATCATCAGAGTTTCCCCTCATTTCTACTATGTTCCACCTACACCTTGCAGTTTGATTTAAAAAAATCGGCATGCTGCCTTAATTGCACAAAATGCAAAGACAATATTTAGAATAGTGTGTGAAACTGTCCAGATCCAACCATTTTGGCAACTGTTGTCACTAAGAGTTTTGCAAATGAGGTATTTTTCTTTCTCTCCTTTTTTGTTAGAAATACACACCAGACATTCTATGTTTGATCATTCTACAGCATCGTGTGGATTTGCTGTTCATCATGAGACTGGGGTCCACATTCAAGATTTCCTGCTGCTTAACAGAAGGTTTTTTCTTGCCGCCATGATGGAGGGATTCATGATTGGCTATATGGATTCATGTTGGGTGTTGGATGTATATATTTGTATATATATGTATATGTGTATTTTTATATGTATATATGTATCTATGCATATATGTGTATCCATAATATGAAGAGCTTTGTGCTCTATTGTAAAGTGTCTTGAGATAACACTTGTTATGAATTGGCGCTATACAAATAAAGATTGATTGATTGATTGATTGATTCTTAAATTTTAATTATCAAACACTGCAGACAAACTTTACCTTCTGTCTAGATTGCATATAAACATAGACAACATTTTTCTATATTCAGGTCAGCAGATTCTTCTACACTCTTGAATTGCATGTCACTCGATGATTGGTAGTATCAAAAAGGGCGTAAACTTGTTGGTCTTCAGTCACATTTTTATCACAAAGGGAGACGTCTGTCTGTGCTTATTGTATGAATCTATCAACAACATTGGACAATGGTTATTGTGCATTGTTGAGTCTTAATTGTGTGTATGGTATGTTGGAAATGTCGGGAAAGTGGGTTGAGGGCCCTTTGCTCCTCACCACTTTTTACCACAATGATGCCCAAATAATGCTGACGTATTTGTGCTGTTTAGAAATTGTGCAGGAGCTGGGTTGCAACTCATGATTGCTAGAACAACTGCATAATATGACAGCAGGTGACCAAGACCTTTACCTTTGATACATGCTATCAAACGGGTATCAATATCATTTGATTTTTATTTATGAAAAAAGAGATTAAAAAAAAATATATTTTTTATATTTCAACTTCACATTTTAAATTGGTAATCTTGCAGTGAAGCACAATTTTGATTTTTTTTTCAACAATATCTGATATTTCCAAACCTAAGTGACTTAAAGTAGTTTTTTTAATTAGACCCACACTCAAAACAAAATGTTCTTTTAACAGCAACAGTAGAGACAATCCTCATTTGCCCGAGTAAAACCTACAAACAGGGGTGTAACCACCTACAGACAGGAAATTGGCCTTGTTCTCCTTATTTAATAACATGTTTGCAAAAACTCCACAGCCTCACACTGACATGCATACAAGACTGTGATACTGGTAAAAAATACTGACGGAAATGCTCATATCTGCAGATACTGACATCATACTGATTACATGTGCATCTTTAAACCAACACTACGTAGTTTTTCCACCCTAATATAATATTTCTTGAATAATTGTGATGGTACATCACCTTACAACAGGTTGAATGACACCTCTGTCATGGTCTGAGGGGGTCTGTATCACCTTCAGTGGCACAATGTAACTTCAATGTGGATGATAGGAACACTTCCCCACTAAAAAAAAGAACTTTTTACTGCTTTGACTGCTTTACGGCATACGTCACTTTCCCCTCGAGGTGAAAGCTAAACATTGGGAAAAGGAGAATATAAAGCAGTTTATGAATTTTTTAAACAGATTTAATGAACAGAATTTAATTTAAAGTAAATATGCACTTATTTTCCTGATGGAAGGAAAATAAGTGTATATTTGGGAAATCTTGTTGGCTCGCTTCTCCTCCCTCTGTATGTCGGCAAACACACGTTGGTGCACGACAGTGCAGTTACACTCAACGACCATAGAGGCCCCTAGAGAGCTGAAAGCTGGAATCTTACTTAGTGCTGCTTTAACCTGTTATTGTCAGTAAATGAATCAATGTCAAGTTTTTTTTTACTGTGAACAATACTGATCAAGCATTTTTTCCTAATATAAACAATATAAACTACATCAATATAAACAACATTGTCTTACCTTAAAGCTCATTTGAAAAAAAGAATCTTCAAAAAAACAGTATGTTTCCCAGCCCTAGCCGTTATTTTGTCTGGAAGTGCTACATGAAAGGAGGCTGTTGCATAAGAAGGGGGAGACTGCTTTTTCATCATTTGAAATATTGGTAATATGAGGTTTGTGGTTTTTGCACAACATGAAAATTTGCCCTTTAGTGTCTTGTGGAAAGGTAACACCTTCGCGCTCATTTCACAGTGCTTGTTATTGCAGGTAATATAAACCCTTTTGTGTGTGTTTGCAACTCAGAGGGATGTTTCCTTATGCAACACGACTGACAGACTTTTAGGATGTGGGATACTGTCAATAATATCTGAATAACAGTGGTATCATTAGATAGTAGATTATAGACTAAATCATAAGTGTCAGCAGATTTAAACATATTCTTACTAAGAGAATTAGTAAGTTTGTGTCTTTTTTAAGTGGAATTAATAGTGATTAATATTTTACACCTTCGTTTTATCATCTATTTATGGACTAGAATGCCATCAATTACACATACAAAATAAAGAAAAGTGCATCTTTAATGAAATTACCTACAGTCACGGGCTGTTAAGACCATAGTCTGGAGCACCCATAAATTTCATCTTTACTTAATCAATCGAACATGAGTAGGTGCTGTATCTGATTATTCTGATTTTACAGAACCTTTTAGTTCTTTATTTTGAGTTTTGGCAAATAAATGATGATTATAATAATTGGCATAAAAAAATAGGTCAGTATTGTGAAATGTATCCATTTTTAGGCTCCCTAACTTGTCAAAAATGTAAATTGTGTGTCGGAAAGATGACTGGTATACTTTGCTTGAGAAGAAGCACTGAGACATGATCTGCCTTTGAAACGTTGTTGATAACAGAGTGACAGTTAAAGGCATTCAAATATGGCTCAGCAACGATTCTACTGTCTCAAGCTGATCTGACTTTCAAAGGCTTAGCTCGACAGAACTGTTGACCAAAAAAACAACAACTTGTAAGCTTTCAACCTCAACAACAATAATAGAAGGCCTGACCTGTGGAAACCAAAATAGACCTGGAGGAACATTTTAAGTCAAAATATCGTTAAATTATTGTGTATGTTATTCAGAAGTATAGGGTTGAAAGCAGGACTGGTCACACTTACACTGTGCAACGTAACTATAGTGTGAAGCAAAGTGAACGAGTCTCTTTGCATTTCTTTCAGTTAAGTTAATTACGTTTTGCTTTTCTACCCAGTCTTTTCTGACATTTGCCAAAAAGGAATGAATTTTCCTTTGCATCCTGACATGAAATCATCATGTAGTATTTGTAGCAAACTAAACCAATACTTTCCAAATTGATTAAGTCATATTGAAAAAGTGTAATGGAGCATCCTCCCCATATAATTGTATTAAGAGATGAAATTAGATGAAATTAAGAGAGTGCTTTGCCCCTCTAAAACTGTCTAAAATCACCTTTGTATGGCATGGTGGTAGTACTACGAAAATGCATCTTGTCTTTTATGAAATGAGTGATTTAGCAGAGGTAATTTCTTGCAAAGAACTCGCATTCAGATTTGTCAAGGAGCCCGAGCACAACTAAAGTCTGACCCTAAAACACTCCCTGCTCAGTCTCTCTGACGGTAACACTGTGCAAAGAAAGTTCAGAGTCAAACTATGCAACCTAAAGCACAAAAGTCTATCTGCTGCAAGAGAATGCAGTGCACGCCACAACTTTTAATCCCCCTGCTATGAAAAGAAATGAGATGGCACAAATATTTTTTTCATAATTCTCTGTGAATTTCATTCTATTTTCAAACTGAATTGACTTTGTCCATCTCTTTTGACCTTTTTACTTAACATTCTCTATACAGTCGTTGTCTTAAGGGTCAAAATGAGCCGCATTCAGTAAACTCTTAAAATAAAGCAGCTGATGAAATTTTAATCCCAAAATCTATTTAGCTTGTCAAAAGAACTTGTCATTTATCACAAGCCTTGAGTTTGCAATTGACAGTGCAAGAAGAATAGCATTTTCTGACTGGAGAACACTCATTTTTCATTTGTTATTAGCAGAATAATTATTGCTTGGTTTTACAAAAGCTGAAGAATGTTTTTGTTTGAAAAACATGGATGTATATTGCCTGGAGTTGTGTAGGGATAGCTTTGAATGCAATTTCGGTCAGAGGAGATCACTGCGCAGTCTTTTTTTGTGTGACGGGGATTCAGCATCAATCATCAGTCTTTTGCTTTTTAAGCACCCTTCCACTCTTTCTCACAGGTAAAAACATTAGGTAAGAATGAAGTTAGATAAAAGTGCGGAACAAAATCTTATAGATCATTAAAATTTGGTCTAGTCTGAATCTCCAGCGGACAATAAAAGTGAACTGATTGGATAAAAATCACAAAAACGCACGACCCTCTGGCTTCTCAGAGCGAGTGAGGGAAGGCAGGACCTGTGCGCGACAGACAGGACTGATGTGTCCACTATGGCCAAGCGAAATTTTAAAGACGATTGTATGAAACTTAGCTTTGCAAGGGCCCCTCCGATGAAGCAGAAAAGTTATACGATGTTTTGTGAGGGCAGGTATGTGGAGCTGAAGCACAGCCTTAGAGATTTGACAGACACCTCCAGGCGAAGCCTCTGCAGCATCAAGGAAAACCACAATGTTTGGTGCAAAAATGAGTGCACAAAATCACCTCGTTGAGAGTGGAAATGCACGTAATCTTAGGCAGGGATTATATTTGTGCGTTGCATTTTTAAATCAGTGACTTCGTCTCCCGTGCGCAAAATCACGCACAAAAGGCAGCAGCGACTGAGACTGAGACAGTAACACCATTAGAGAGCTTTTTTAACTTTTAACAACTTCATTCAAAACCACAAAAAAGCTGATAACAAATCACAACTTCACAAATGAATCTGTAGACTCTACTCAAAGAGGGATTTGAAATGGGATGTGGAAGATACAGGCAGCCCTGTTCATAGGGGAGACCGGGGACGGTTGCAACACTTAAGCACGTCCTTCCTCATAACTTACAGGTACTTTAAGCCACAGCTTTTGATTTTAGACACAAATACACAACAAGCACAAATAAATAAATTTATATCTGTATTTAACAGGACTGTTTAATTCGCTTCAATAAAGTAAACTAAAGAGGGAAACTGTAACAACAACTCGGGGCAATCATAAACATATAAATCCTTATGAATCTTAAATACCCTGTTTTATTTTAGCTTCTGCTGTCTTCTTCTATCATGTTACCTCAGATTTCTCTCTTTCCTTGTTTTAAATTCTTTTAAATTAAAGGTAATTTCATTAATTCAGAGCAGAATATGTTTCTTATTGGGCCTGGACAACTTTTAATGTCTCAAAAGTATATTACACAGGAGGAAATTATTCAGCCTTTATGACTCAACATGTACACAACATGATATATGATGAGAATATATGATGCTTATATTCATAATTTTTAAAGAATTAAAAAAAAATCACACACAAGGTTTTCTTTCATTGAAAATATTACTTTGCTGATAAAAACCCACAACACAAACCAGCTATTGATATGAAAAACACCTATGAATATAAAACAAAACAAAAAAGTAATCAGATAAGATATTCCTTTATTTGTCCCACAGGGGGAAATTTCAAAAAATCATAAAGAACTCTACTCATCCTTGCAAAATCTAAGTCTTTAATATTTTGTTGGAACCAAAAATGTTTTTTTGAAATCAAATATGATAATATCCCACAGTTTAGATCATATAATGTAGTTTTGTAAGTTTGGGTCCCCGGAAAAGAGCAAATTTCTCATTTGGGTCCTGAGACGAAAAAGTTAAGGAACCCCTGCAATGTAATATTGTAGGTGTTTTCTGCAGATCCTGGTCATGAGAACCTCATGGCATGAAACCTTCTGTCAAACACAAGTGTCGCGTTTTACACGATTAATCCTCCTCGACATGATGCGTCTTAATGCGCGCTGACCCATCCCCAGACCCGCCAGCGCCGTCTCTACCCTCGCTCTTTCTCTCCTCTCAGAACACACACAAACACACTTTTTATGTTGACTTAATCTCAATTTCACTATCACTGTTTCTGCTGCAGCCACACGCTCCAGATACAGCGCTGAGGTTTGATTATCACAAAGTTTGTCACAGTTTATCAGCGAAGTCATTTCAGTCTACGCTCTTGAGGCATCTGCAGTTTGATTTATCTTTTTTTTTTTTTTCATGATGACTTGTTTTAAAAATAAGCAGCTGCAGAGCATACTCTTCACATTTTTGGTGGTACAAGAAGAGATTGATTAGGGGTGCGTAATTAAGCGCAAAAATGCGTGCGCAAAAGTAATAGACCGGACTCCTTTTGCGGTTAAATCCCCGCTGTGTTAAAGTGAGGGGACCCCTTTAAGTGTGGAGGTCAAACTGAGGTGTCAAAATTTTCTCAGCCTGCAACTGATATTTTGCTCCTCCTCATATCTTTTTCTCTTGCTCACAAACATCTGTCCTGAGCAAATTTCATACCTGTAGCCCTAAAGCATATTTACAAAAGGGAACATGGGAGAACACTGCTTGAGTTTCAGATAACATACATTTAAATTCCTGGAGCACAATCACACAAATCGTTTGCTTATCAATGTGCACTTTTTAAGGATTTATGGAAAGGACTTTATAGCTTTCTATCGAGGTGCAACAACTATTTATTCCATGCAGTGCGTGTGGTTCAGAGGTCATTCCCATCATTCTAACAACTCAAACCCAAAGCTGCCAACACCTCCGTCAACACCTGACCAGTGATGTGGTGCTGAAGTCGGCAAAGTCCCGTGTAGAGTTGCAGAAAAGTCAATTAGGGCTCTAACTTCAAGGACAGACTGGACAACAGAGAAAATACTTAATTTCCCATTAAAAAAAATCCCATAAAAGAGTGTAAGATAAACAATAAGAGGAGGTGGCGGACGGTTCTTTAAAACTGACACTGAGTGCTGAGAAGGTGAAAAAGAAAACAGGGTAGAGCCTAATTTCGTGCGTAATTTGCAGTTAGTCTGTGCCACATTTTCCTTTCACTGGAAAAAAAGAAATAACTGAATCTACTTAAATTTACTCCAGCCAACTTTGTGCAAGTTGCATGGAATTAACTTGAGAAATTCCTTATTTCTTGCTGGTACCAGACAGGTTTTTTTTCAGTTTATCAAAAACCAAGGAAGATAAACTTTTTGATTTATATCTTAGAATATAAACAGTTTTTCAAATATCTGCCAGTTTTCCTTCACAGAGAGTCATAGTTAATGAAAGACTGTTCATGAGTGCTTAGGAGGTGAAAGGGAATAGCACATATTTCCGTGCGAAATTTGCAGTTTGCATCACTTTTTCTTTGGCGAAATATTCTAAATGGAAAAAAAAGACATTCAAGGACCAACTTTGAAAAATGACTTCAACGGCATCAAGCAATTAAATAATGTTTTCTATCACAGGCTGGCAAACTTTCTCAAAATAACTTCGTGCAAAATGTATGAACAAATTTAAAGATGTCAATTTTATCAGCGACGAGACATGTTCCCCCCCCCCCCCCAGCAGCTAAACTTGTAGATTTTACTCCTGAAATTATGTTTTCCAACCAGTTTGTCAAGAGGCAACGCAGCAGAACCTATAGAAAATGTTAAAAACGTTAGGCGTCTTTCCCATTTTAATCTCCCTGACTCATATTTTATGGAAAACTTGTCCTGAGTACTAAGAACTTGAAATGAGACCAAGGATGGTATACAGTCGTGCGCAATTTACCACTTCAGCACCTTCTTCGGTTAAATATACAGGCAGCCAAACGCGCCTCCCTTTAGAATCGCGAAATAAATAATTCAAATTTATTCAAGAAAAATAGGAGCCGTTGTCTCGTGTGCCACTCTTACCTCTTTAGCGACTATCATTAATGTAAAACGGCAACAGAGCACTGAAAATGAGAAAAAATAAAGTCGATAGCGCCCAACTTTGTGCGTAATTTAGAGTGTTTATCGTCTCCCTTGCTGGAATAAGCTGGCATCCAAACGAATTTTCATCTCAGTTCGTCACGCAGCTTAACTTGCAGTTAACATTTTTAAAACAGGAGACCAACCAGTATTTCATCGTTAAAGGAAAACTGATATCGAGTACTGGAAAGGTCAAAAGAAAAGCGATTGCGCGAAATTTTGTGCGTAATATCATTTTCCATCTTCTCCTCTTTGGCAGAAAACAAGTTTATCTGCTGGTCCATCTGAAACAGACTTGCTCATGCTTGTCTTGAAAGATAAGCACTGTTAAATGTGTCTGCCTGTCTCTTACCTCCCCTGTTTGGTGATGATCATCTCAGTTTGAAACTTGTGGAACTTTACCCACAGCGGGTAGTTATTGAGCAGCGCCTGCGTCTTCCCGCACACCTGTAGCCCAGGTAAAGGGTAGAGGGGCCGCTGGTAGCCGTGCTGAAAGCCTGACGGGTAATTCTCCGAGGATGGAGTGTACAAGTCTTTCCCGCCCGCAGGAAACCCCTCTCCTGCCGCCGGGATGTAACCCTGCCCGGCTCCGCTCCGTGGCGGAGAGCGCACGCCGCCGTAGGGGCAGCTGCTGAGGCTCTGTGCGTAAAACCTGGCGGGCTGCGCTCCGTAGCCTCCTACCGCCTGCTCAGAGTGGTAGGGCAGAGTCAGAGCCTCCTGCCCGCTCTGAACACAGTCTGGGTAGTAAAACCTCGCGTCCTGAATCCCCATTTTGAACTCGGTTAGATCCTTCCCGCCGCGGTGCAGGTGGCTGCTGATGTCCGTGTTCTTTGCAAAAGTTTGCGTTTCAGTCCCATTCAACATACTGAGGTAGAGGTTGCCACCTATGCCGCCCATTTGCAGCCCCGCGCTCGCTCTGTGCGTAATGTCATAGGGCTCCACTCGTGCGTCCGGATGAACGAGAGCACGAAGATTGGAAAAAAATTAAAAGGGCAAAATCTGGATCCTTATCCTCACATAAATCAGCCAGAGCGCACAGGCCACAAACTTTAAATTCAGAGCCTCAGCCGTGGAAAAAAAAACCTCCTATAAATTAAGACATAAATCCATCAGGAGAGCATTTATCTGTAAACTTTTTATTATCCCGTCAGCTGATTGTCCTGACTTATTTGACATGTGGAGTCGCTGCCAGTGTCTGACTTTTCTAACCCATGATATATACATTTACTGAGCGCTCATGTTATTGGAGGTGTGTCTGATGCAGAGAGGGGACGTGATAGGTTCACATGGACGGAAACACGTCCCTCAGCTCAGCACAGATCACACTCTGAACTCTGAAATACACACTTTAAATAATTTGATATGACAAATATTAACATTTGATATGAAGGGTGCTTTTAGAATTAAAATACAAATAACAGCTGTCATGAAATAAAACTGTAATGCCTTTAAGTCTCAGTGGGGATTGTTTTCAGGCATCAAATTAACCAACTTATTATTACTGACTCTCTATTTTCACTAAATGACTCTTTTTACCTTCCAAAAAGCTCTTTTTTAAAACAGTTACTCAAAAGAAAAAAGGAGTTTTGTGGTTTAGGTATCAAGAGTGAAACTGCTCATCATCAGCTCTTGCGTATTCAGAGGTTTTCCATGAAATCACGCTGTTTTTCATAACTTCTTCAGACATAATTGAAAGATTTTGCATCAACTAGAAGTTTTACATTCATTTTAAAGCAAAATACAATTATTATAATATTACTACATGATATCTGCAAATGAAATTATTCCAAATTGATCTCTTAAATCAATGTATTTGTTGTAAAGAATTTTGAAGTAAGCTAAATAATTATCCTTTACAACAGGAGGAGGTGGGAGATATGAGCCTGAAGCAGGAAGTGACTGCTTGTACAGAGATTAGCGCATATGCTAACAGCTTCTGTAGCAGTTTTAGCAGATCTGGACTGCATTCCTTTATCAAATAAAAAGTAATGAACAACACCAAAAGCATTTTTAATAGGCGGGATATCTTTGCTCCTCTTTGGACATGATTTGGTGACAGTTTTTCTACAAAGTGGCTCGCATTTTGTATTTTACACCGCAGCAGGAATGCCCACTAACACTATTATCTGCCATAGGAGGTAATAAAGGTGACTGAAGGAACAATTGTCCAATCACCTGCCAGATATGCGACTGAAGAGTTCCGCCCATTCCCAAACACTTTCTGTGAGCTGTTCCTCAGACGGGCTCGTAAAATATATTGAATGTTCTATATGTGTCAGGTTCAAGTCGAGCTGGATTAATAAAAAAACACAGAAATCAGAGGCTGTATGGTGGTGTGGCAGGTAGTGCTAGGTTGCTGGTATGATTCCTCAATTAGGTGTGACCTTGTTCTCCATGTGCATGTGAAGGGTTTCTGCAGGTACAGCACTTTCCTCCTTACAGACCGAAATGCTGGTTATGTTAATTAGTTCTCTAATTTGCTCTTAGGTGTTAGTGTGTGAGTAAATGGTTGTCTGTCTCTATGTGTCTGCCCTGTAATTGCAGACAACCAGTCCAGAATGTACCCCTCCTCCCTCCTAATGTCAGCAGGGATAGGCTCCAGCCCCTCTGTGACCCTGACAGGGGTAATTGGTATAGAATAGATAATGGATAGATAGAATTAAAATTGATGTTCCTTTTAGATCATTTTTTTCCACATTATTATTATTATTTTTGTTGTTGTTTTTAAAGAAATGCACTGTTTAGCAGTAAAGAAATATGCAGCAGTTAATGTAAAAAATGACTCAGTGATCCCTGGTTAATGTGACAGTTTTCACCTTTCACCAGAGTTCACCTTTAGTTATTTTCTATGTGAGCCACCCAGTTATGGTTAACTACTAAGCAAAAAAAGCTTCTCTTAAATTCTTTTCTTTACACACATTTACTTTGGAACCTTTTCCTGCTAAGGGTGCTTTTCTAACCTATTGGACTTCAGTAAATGCTGCTTTTATTTTGACAGAAAATGAGGAACTAGTAGATGAAAGAAATGAGACAATCAAAGGAGAAGCGGTGTCCTTATTTAACATCCATGTGACAGCAGAAAGGCTAAGGTGAGTAGTACCCAGCTACAGCCTGGCTATGGTTACCTCATTATGGTATGCCTAAAAAAAAGGACAAAATGGAGGAAAATATTCTCACTGGCCACCTAACTAGTATCCGTTGAACCCTCTTTTGCCTTTTAAACTGCCTCAATTTTCCATGGTATACTTTCAGCAAGATTTGGATCCATGTTGACATGATAGCATACAGCTCCTGTAGGTTTGTCTGCTGTATATCCATAACACAAACCTCCTGTTTCATCACATCTCAAATGTGCTTTGTTGGATTGAGATCTGGTGTCTGTGGAGGTCATTGGAGTGCTGTGAACTCATTGTCATGTTATTGTGCTGAAAGAATCCACCTGAAGATCTAAAGGGATGGGCATGATCAGCATCAATACTCAGGTGCTGTGATGTTTAAATGATGCTCTGTTCGTACTAAAGGGCCTAAAGTGTGCCAGGAGATTACTCCACACACCATGACACCACCTTCAGCCTAAACTGATGCTACAAGGCAGGATGGATCCATGCTTTCATGGTGTTTATGCCAAATTCTGCCAAAATATCTTATATGGGTATTTTAGAAACAAGGGTTGTTTTTTATGCTAGGTATTGTAGGTTGAATCTGGTCATTAATGACAGTTTTCCAAAAATTTTAGCACAAGACTGCCAAAATAACAGTGCCACAGACAGGGGACCTCCACTGTCCCTGAGGGGGTAAATGCACGATGTTGTCTAAAGACACACATTATGTCACACATTAATATTACTTAAGAGTAACATAAAATTATTGCTTTAGCTTGATATGATACTCATTTCTGAGATTATATTTTCAGTTTTGAAATAATCCATTTTGCAGGGCATCGCATGTTTCTCCTCTTTGTACCTTTTAACCTCTTTGGGGTCCTGACCCTGACTATGGGAACTTACTGGTCTATGATAGAATTATCAAGCTGGTATCTCTTGAATGCATGATATTGGTTTTTTCCAACATCCATTATGCAAATATTTCAAACTTGATATTGCTGATGCCAATATTTTTGTAGAGAACAGAGCCTCCACTTCAAAACTGACTTGTTCCTTTCATGATGACAGTCTGATTTGTTAGAAACAGATATGAAGCAAGAAAAAAACAATATTTTATCGCTGATAAATTTTACTTTTGACTAAAAAAAAGTGGACTTTCAGTGATAATGTAAATCATTACAATGCATATGTACATTTGGACAATATTGTAACAATTCTGGTTACATATGACCAATGTGTAAGCCCATAATGTCAATAATGATAACCACTTTTTAGGCAGTTATCTGCTGATACTGATATTGTTCTGATAATGTCGTGCCTCCCTCGATAAAAGTAATGCCAGTTGCTTTTTAAATTTTGAATACATCTTTTCTCTCACAGCACAGACCCCTACAGGCCAAGCAATGGCAATGTTTCAATAAAATTTGCAGTTGGATTGACAGAATTTTCAGGGATTTTCTCAAAAGTTTGGTGCAAAAAATAGATCCTGACCTATTTAATCATTTCAGATAGAGGAACAACTTGGTCTCAAAAGTTTCATTCCAGGTCACATTTATGCAACAATATAGGTTTAAAATGTATTCTGTGCTCTTTGCCATTCAGCTACCAATCACACCTCCTTTTGTCACTGTCTAAATGAACCCTTTAGATATTTTCTCTGCTCTTAACGGCCTTTTAGCAGCTTGTTTAGTCCATCAGGTCAACCTGCTCAGAGAGTCTTCTGCATAAACACAGGTGAAAGAGATAACCGCAAGGTATTAACAGCTGCACGTGTGTCCACTCAAACACACACACACATTAATGGATCAAAGCCCCCCGAGTGCAGGTACGACACAGTGATCCCCCCTGACACTGTCACTGCTCTAATCCACTTCCTGTGTCTCTCCTAGCAAGGTGAGCTCATAAGGGCACATGCTGAAGTCATCAGTGTTGACACAGGAGGCGAGAGGGCCTCAGTGTGAGCGACACGCCGGACGCCACGACCAGCCAGGCGTGTCTACCAACCCCCCATACTGTCCCCCCTGCAGGAGTCACCACTTCCTGTGTTTTGCTTCCGGCGAGAGTCTTCAGGCCACCACCTTGTGCTGCTCTCATTTTCTCCTGATGGTGTTGTTAACAGGTCAGCTGGCTCATAAACAGGCAGGAGGACAAACAAGCAGCAAAGGTTGATCATCAAACGATAATGCAGTTGTCAGACCATCTCTCATGAGGCAGTCAAAAACTTTATTATTTCAGGCCTCAAGATCACAGATCATTTTTAACTCTTAAATTCACCTTCAACCCTTCATTGGTTAACCTATTGCCAAAAATGGCCTCTGACCAGGTGTAACAGTCCCAAATCTGTCAAAAGACTTTTTTTGTAGGTAGCATTGACACTTAACCCTTCTTTGCCAATGTCTGGTTAAGGTAGTTGAAAATGCAGCTGAAAGGGGTTTTGGTGTCCCTTGCTCTGGAGCCTTTGGGCATAGGGTTTGCAACCTTGTGCCCTTAAATTTCATCACATGGAAACACCTTTCAATGAAGTGGCTTTAACGTTACTGGTGCAGATGAGTCGTCAGGACTGATAAACAGCAAAGTGCTGACCTGGCATATGCTCCCAAGCCTGATCTGACTCCATCAATGAGCCAATCCTTAGATTTCACACTTTAATAAAGGAATGAAAAATTAATAACTACACTTATTGCCTCTGCCAAAATGTTTATGATTTTGCCAGCATTTTTTCTGTTTGACTGTCTGTCTGTCTGTCTGTGAACAAAATAACTCAAAGAGTACTCAACTAATTTTGAGATAGGAGCCAGATATTATTTTAAGTATTTGCTAACATTGCAGGACAGAGCAGTTTTATCACATTTTTGCTAATAACTCTAAAAGTTCTTTACATATTTTGATAAAATGTTATAAGAAATTTTGGTCAAGGCACAAGAAAGAAGTCATTTGATTTTGGTGGTGATCCAGAGTTTCGTTTTTTTTTTTTTAAAAGAGTTAAATATTTTATTTCTTTTATCACTTTTTCTTTAACAACTAGTCTGTCATATTGAAAGAAACAAGACTTTTTTTTTTAAAAGGAAAGACTGTGCTCTTCACATAAGTTATGGGTTTTGGCAGTAATAAATTCAGAAATATTAGCATATCGGATATCAGCCAAAAAACAAAATAATGGTTCCCAAAAAGAGCTGATTTGATTTTGATGGTGAACCAAAGAAAAATGTGGATCCTGGATTTGTTAACATTGGGTGATAGGGCAGTTTTCATATTTATATAACTCAGCCAGTCAGAAATGCCTTGGCAGAGGTTTGTGCCTCCGGGGCATGTCTAGTTTTGAATGATATTGGGATCACATTTATCAAATATGTAACTCTATGTAAATTTTCACTGTTTGTTTTTTTCATGTCACTTTGCAGGGTAGCCACAACTGTGTGACAACCCTTCAAGTTATTTAGTATTTCTCTCCCTTAAAGTAAAGTGAAAGCTGTTTCGGTTGGGAGAGCAGAGCACATGTTGTGTTGTACAGGATGAAAATCAGTGGACGAAACAAGTGCAACGGGACATGTAGCACAGTAACTAATTTTTCTTGATCATCTTGTTTTTTATGATCATGGGAAGATAAATTCATTAGTGGAATAAAAACTCAATTAAATGATCTGTACAAGAAGGGGCTCACTTTAAAGAAAATAAGAAATAGATAGAATCAGTATGAGATCCATTAAAAAGAAGTTCAAAAGAAAACTTCGAGGGCCAAAATGAAGCTCTTCTTCAGCCTGTTTACATGCACACATTAACCAGATAACTACAAATAATCAGGTTGTTGGAATAATCTGTTAAATGCACTTCAGTAATCCAATATTTTTTTTAAAAAAAGTCTGATTTTACTCCACAAGTACACCATTAAAAAGCAAACCTGCAGCTGACTTTTTACTTCCTGTATTACCTAATGTTGCTGTCTCTTGCCGTTGTGGTAAGACGGATTAAGTGATAAGTACTTGACTGTCTAGCTTGTAGTTTATATTCTTATCTTTCATCTTGTTGAGCGTGGAATTTATTTTATCATTACTCTAAAATTAGAGCTCTGTCTTCTGCTCTCTTTGTACACTGTTTTTTCATCTTCCGCTGCTGATGTACACTCACCAGCTACTGTTCAACTGCTAGTTAACACAAACAGTTAATTAGCCAATCACATGGCAGCAACCCAGTGCAATAAAGGCATGCAGACATGGTTCTCAGAATGGGGAAGAAAGGAGATTAAAGTGACTTTGAATGTGGAGTGGTTGTTGGTGCAGGAAAAAGGTAGACTGGGGTATTTCAGAAACTGCTGATGTTGGGATTTTTTAAGCCAAGCCATTTCTAAGGTTTACAGAGAATGGTACAAAAAAAAAAAAAGAAAATATCCAGTGAGCAGCAGTTTTCTAGGAGAAAATACCTTGTTGACGTCAGTGGGGAATAGCCAGAGTGGTTTGAGATGATGGACAGGCAACAATAACTCAAATATCTGCGTTACAACAAAGGTGACAGCCTACCTGAAAATCGTAACTAACCATGTCCAACCCTTCATGACCACAGTTAACTCATCCTCTGGTGGCTACATACAGCAGGATAACGTACCATATGTATATACTACGTGCAGCTGTGGATGCTTTTATTATTTTTGTGAGGTCACTGATAAGCCATTATGCTTCTATATGCTTGTTTGGTTGATGAGCTCTTTGGAAACAGTGTAATGAAGGGTGGCTGTACGGTTTCAACTAAGCATGAGGAGTAACTGATTAAAAAAGTAAAGTGGACATGCTTTCTTCACCATCATGCTCTAATAAAGGATGTCTCTTCACTGGCACATAGGCTAAAAGTGATGATGATGTTTTGGTCATATGGAGACATCATAAACTATCTGTTTTATATCCTTGTAAAATCTCCACATATTAGCATTTAAAATCAACACTCACAGGATCCTTCCACATAAAACACATTGGTTATTAACTTTAACTTCCTGCTTGTTCCATTACTCTACAAAAGTCACTCTGAGTGGGCAGACATGAGAGGCAGAAGCAATCTGCAACTGGACACTGATGTAAAATCTTGACAGCTATAAAAGAATGCAATAAAAGCAAGTGTGATTAACTTGTACACAGCTTCTGTGGTCTGACAGATTTAGACATGATAGACAAGCACACCAGCGGATGTCTTCACATGTCTTCATTAACACAGTCTAAATTAAAGCAGATCATACTTCAAAAAGAAAAAGAAGAGGTGCTGATGATTATCAGATTCCGAGAATTACCGCGTGAAACCATTAGCTGCATTAAAATCTGATTTAAAGCTGAAAATGGCTCCACTAAAGGTTTTGGTATGCTCCACACGAAAGCTTGTAGATGCTAAAAAGATTCTGGCAGCTTTACTCCTTTTTTCTTTCAAGCATGTTTTAAATACTGCTTCACTTGGCTGTTACTGTTTCTGTAAACTCATTTAAATGTTACCTACATAAGAAAAGGTTGGTAAAATATACTAAAATAACTATATTTTAGTATATTTTAGTAGGTTGTTATATTAATATTAATATAACAACCTACTACTAAAGTTTTATGAAATATAGGTTATTAGAATTGTTCAGTTTCAAATATCCTGCAACTCGTAATAATTTGGCCCTTGGCCAATCAGAACAAAATTAATGTGGCTCTCTTGGTTACCAAAGTTGCCTATCTCTGATTTAGACCATGGAACAGATGAGATGAGAACAGTAAGGTCCTAAATGATTGTTTTTGCAAGGATTTTGTCTTTCACTGGACAGGGCCAAATTGGAAGGCTGTAATAAATCAAATTTTGAAAAACAACAGTAACTATCCTTGTCTGGGTCACAGGAGGACTGGAGCCTATCATAGCTGACAACAAGTAAGAGGTCGGGTACATCCTGAACTGGTCTCCAGCCAGTCACTCGGCTGACAAAGAGACAGACGATACACACACACACACACACACACACACACTGACACACTCACATCTAAGGACATGTTTATGGTTTATCAAGGCAGGGAGACAATGCAAACTCCACACAGAAGAATCCAACCTGACTGAAGAGTTGAACCAGCAGTTATCTGGTTGTAAGGCACTAGCACAGACTGCTGCATCAACATGCAGCCTTGAGGATGATTCTGATTGGATTTAAAAAATACAAGTAGTGTTTTGTTTTTCTAAGTCCTGCTGGATAATGACTGTTACATCAGTTTCAATGTATTTTAGATGGGTCTAGCTTACTAACTGGAGAAACTGCTCAGGCATTTAGCCGCACATTTTAATCATACAGAATAGTCACACATGTAAAAAGTATCATGACCTCATATTGTGTCAGTCATGTTTGCACACTGGCTAGTTTGACTAGTTCTGACTGAGTTTTTTCTGGAACAGGTCCAATTTTCTGCACGTTGTTCATCTGTTTGGGTAATATTAGAGGGAATTTTGAATATTTCGAGCAAGGGCTGCAGAGTCTTTACTGCAGCTCTCTGTCTCTCTCTGTCTCTCTCTCACTCACTCACTTTAAACATCATGTTTTGCCCGTTCTGTGGATTTCAACTTTGAAATATTACAGATAACACTAACATCTGTATTCATAGACACATAAGGCATCTGCCCAGAATTCCATGTGTTCAGTAAAAATGTAGAAACCTGCAATGTTAACAAATCCTCCTTCAGTTAATGTTTTGTAAAAAAAGGTGGAGCTTTTAGTGTATGTAGACAAGCCTGCCTATGTCCAAGTTTACATTTGATAACAAAATTACAGCATGCACTTTAATTTTTCAGGAATAAACTCAGTTCAGTTTTGTGACATTAGTTTAAAGAATAAAGATAAGACTTGTTTCTGCCACTTTGGTGTCAACTTTACTTTTTCTCATTGAAAGGGAAAAAAAATGCCCTATCGACCATCCCTTTATAAAAGTTGATAACATTTCAGTGTTAAGTTCATTAATTGTTTTCACTGCCCCCGAGTGGCAAAAGATATAAACAACCTTGAGTGCTTTGCCCCTTGATAATCATGATGTTCTGGGGGCATTTTCCAGCACCAAATGATGCTTTCAAGGACAGCCCTCATCCTCTTTAGGACATCCTGGGATGGCATTCTTCACGTTGAGTCGGTCTGAGCCATACTGGCTACCTTAGACCAGTCTAAAGTTTAACGTTTGACAGCACTTAGTTTACAGCTTGTTCCCGCTGATTCTGCACTGGAAAGACCCACCAACCCCCATGTGAAACTTGAGGAGGCAACTTGTTGCTCTAACTCATGACCACAATGTTCACTATGTCAAACTCATTTATGTTTGTCATTAATCTGCACTTCCTTCTTACTTTATTCTGGCTCAAATGTCTTCAAGAAAGTACCAAAAAAAAAAAGTAAGTGCTATGTTTCTTTTTATTTTGTGTCATTTTTCAATTATCCACTGAGCTTATGTTTTAACTCAACTGTTCCTTTTGGGTGCATAACCCCTCAGCCATAAATATCAGTGTCTTGACATCGCGCCGATGTGGGTGGGCATGACACGGCTGACAGAGAGTTCACAAATCAAACCCTATGTACAGGCTGAGCTGGGGCATTCATTTCACTCGGACACCAGCTTGGCGCTTGTAGCAGGCGAACTAATTAAAAAATATGACGTTATCATCACAGAGGATAAAAGATTTATTGCTTGCCTGAAGGAATAACTATATTTACAGTCTTTATAAAGTTTAAACAGTTTTTAAAATAAAAAGGAAATCTGAGCCCTGATGACACAACACATGGACCAGAATTAAATATCTGCAGTTCTGTGAGAGATTTCCCTCTCACAGAATGTTTTCTGTGGTTTCCTGTTGCCAAGGTAGATTAGACAGTTTAAGACTAAGAAAATGTTTATGAAAAGGAAGAAAATTTCAAACTATCTTCAGAATTTCTTTCCAAATATTTATTTTCCTCTGGGCCCACAAATTCTTTAGAGCACTGCCCTCAGACTTAAAACATACAGCAGGAAGGCATTTAAAAACAGAATTAACAACTCGGAAATGTTGATGCTAAGGCTCCCTTAGCTCCCCTCCCCATGTGGGTCCAATCGGCTCTGATTGTTTAACTGGTTTACTCGATGGTAATTAGTTGGGTCAGCACTGCCCAGCATGTTTTCAGCAGGAGAAGTCACAGTGCTGCTGACTTTTTGTCTAGTACATAGAAATACTCTATCATGAGTAGGAGTCATGTTAAACTGTTAAATGGACAACAAGGTGCATAAAACTCAGGAAAAGCATAATATAACTGAATTATCACCCAAAAACACCCTTAATATACTTCATGGAAGCTGCGCAGTGGGAGCTATTTTCCTCACCATGCTGAGGTGATGGCAAGCTTGTGGTAAAAATATGATGATTCTGTCTTTATTTCAGGTTTGTTTTGTGAGAAAGGGCTGGCAGCAGGTGTTTGTGCTCAGTGAGGAGTAGAAGTGAGGATGTCCCCTAC
Source organism: Cetoscarus ocellatus (assembly GCA_037902135.1). Lineage (NCBI taxonomy): Eukaryota > Metazoa > Chordata > Actinopteri > Labriformes > Labridae > Cetoscarus > Cetoscarus ocellatus. Next base: position 700,195 of record JBAMNC010001214.1, read on the forward strand.
AATCATCATGCCAACATTTCTCATTAGACTACATTAGATTATTCTCTGGAGCTTAGACGCTCTAAAGCAGCACCACAAAGAAGTGCTTCCTGTCTGAGGCACACCATGGCACTTGTTCATAATTAACGCAACATATGTTTATTCAAATCTCCTTACGGGGTGTGAAAGAGGGCTTCAGGAGGCACCACCCACCGCGGCTGTGAAAACAGAGGGTGGTGGAATTAAGTGAGAGAAGGAGAGAATGGAGAGGTCTTGTGAGCTCCAGATAGAGTGAGATAAAAAAGATGGCACTTATTGCTCAGCGGAATTCACACCCGATAGCTCAGGAACCCTTGCTGAAGTGCAAATGTATTCCTCAGCAACCCAGAAACAAACAAGCTGCCACTTCCTTAGACTATAATTAGTCGGTAATCAATGCTGGGAGGGTTTCTGTCCCGTCAGACATCCCCAGCCATCACGGGGCAACACTAGACCTGCAGCTGACACTCGGGTCTCAGATGACAATCCAACATAAAGAACATTAAGCCATGTTCGGAAAGTGTCAGTCACTTATCAAGGCTGCCTGAACAAACATGGAAACAGGATGCCCTCAGGGCCAAGTGATACGGACCAAAAATCAAATCTCAAACTTCCTTTGCTGAATAGCAAAACACAAGATATATCTTAATGGTTGGCTATAAATAAATGACAATTACCTTTCACAATGCCTAAGTATAACATTTATTGTAAAAATCAGTTTATATTAACACCTATTTGATACTACAGAAACAAAAGTTTAAGTCCTAGGTATTCAATACTGGGCAATTTGTTTTAACCGTCAAAAATTACACACCACTCCCATACACCATCTGATCTGTGAAAAATCATTTGCAACATTACTTCTTAATAGTCACAAACTTATAGAAGATCATTTGCAGACAAGAAAGACCTCTCTCAGCTCTACACTATGAAAGGGTTGGCAATATTTGTTTCCAACTGTGTATTTTATTTATTTTTTGCAATGAAATACCATTATTTTCCAACTGGATGCACTAACTGATAAGGAGACAATCCCAGATTACACCTCTACAGAGCCCCATCAATAAGAAACCTACACAGAAGCAAATAGTTGATTAATGCTGTAAGACCATCCAATGTGTCAGTAACTTACAGCATAGGCTTTTGAACTATTTTTGCCAACGGTACAGCTTACTTCAAGCCAAAATCTCACAGCACACCATAAAATCCATAAAAAAGCCTCTTTGAGTCAGTCTGCTCCAACATTCATATTCAGACTAAATTTAAATCTGAGCATTAGCTGTGTTTAATCTGTAGTAATACCTAATGGTTGTATAAATTCCCAAGGCACACATAGACATGCCTCTTGCCACACCGTTGGAGAACTACTGGGTCACAGCAGACATTGATAATTGTTTCAACTTGATCATAATATTTCTCTTTATATAGAATTACTGCACAGAAACACTGACTGGGATTGGCAGCTATTAAACACGATCCTAAAACCATCTGTAAATAACATTTACAGGCTAATGTTAGCTTATTACCCACCTACGCTTTGATGATGAATAATTTTCGTCCCTCACTTCTCAAACAGGAGAATTGTTGACCCAAACACTTTGAAAATACATCAGAGTGCCTTTGTGTATCTGTAGATTTTTATCCTGGCAGTCGTGAAAAGGATTCTCCGCTGTATGTAAACATCTTCGAAGTCACTTTCTGGTAAAGACTTTGCTGTGTGATATGAATATTAAAGGCCCTAAAACTTAATTTGTATTCATATCTCATTGTCCATCAGTTAAAATATATAATGTTGATAAAAAAAGTCTGTGCCTTAGCTCCACACAGCGCTTAATGATAGGTTCCCTTTTTTTTTTGTCTTCAAACCCTCCATATAATCAAGGGTGTCAAAATTTTCAATTATCTGCAACATCTTTGTTAAAAAGTGATTAAAGCTCCAATCTTAATGATCAGAGTTACCAAGAGTAAAGATACTCAATGGTCTTCAGCTATAGACCAGAAAGATCTCTGTCTAAATTATAGCACTATGATGGCAACATCTGGAAAAATGAGAAGAATGCATGTCTTCCACCAACTTAACTAATGTTGCCAACCTATTAGTACTATTTAGACAGTGTGCTGGAGTTTAACTGCTACTTCTGTTTATCAAAAACAGTGAATTACATAATATTTTCTTTTTGAAACCTTTTTTGTGGTGTACCAATAAACTTGTGGGTTATGCCTACACACCCCATGTAAAGAAGCTCTCGCCTGATGAGACATACAGTAGGTTCAATTCTGCCTTTCAGCCTCATTTTCGTATATTTTCCCCACTATCTCCCCCTACTTTCCATTCCACTGACTTGATTGTTGGCATGTTGAAAAGCTGGTTTATATCTTTTATTTTATATTCCTATAGTAATATGAAAACTCCTGCACTTAATGAAATAAACCCAGAGATAACCCCATTTCAGTCTAATTGTTTCATTGTGGTTATCTTACTGTAAACAAACATTCCTGTTCGTGGTGCTTTCAGCTAGCAACTTTTTATTTGCGAAGCATAAGACTTGATATCCATTATGATCATAAACACTGAAGCAAACTAGTCTTATATAAATTAAACTGTGTTGCCCTGTACCTCATTTAGAAATACACCAACATGTTTTTGCCTAAGATACCTTCCTGGCTTTTGATTTTCTTGTTTTAAAAAGATAAAAAGCCCAATCTTAGATCCGCTGCTCTGAGGATTTTGGCATTAAGTCTTTGGTGGAGTAGCACCTCTCTGGTCCCTGGTGGAGTTCATGAACATCTCCATTGGCACATACTGTGGTGTGACATCTCCAGACATTTCCCACCTTCTCCAAAAGCTTGTTTAAGAGCATGAGGTGTTACAGTGGGAGAGTAATGGGACAGTATGCACTCTGCTGTTGGCCTATGAACCCTTGCTAACCCCTATAAACACAGAGAGAGGACATGTTCGCTGCAGCTCCGAGGCGCTGACAATCCAGAATTACACTTTTGACCTTTCAGCTTTAAAATATCAAACAGCCATAACCGTGCGATTGGCCGGCTACATTATTTAAGTTGGGTCCATCAGTTGAGATGTACCAAAATTACTACTTGGTAAGATTGATTCTATAGTCTGCCTTTATAAAGCAGGAATTCAGACTAAATACACATCTAAACCTATCAGACCGAATCACAACACACATCTGTGCTTCATTGATCCCATTTACCAAACCAGAGAAGCTGAGAAGCTGCAGTTGCAAACCCCAAAGACAACAAAAACCATGGCAGAATATTGTGTTGTGCTCTTGCTGCAGAAGTCACTGAACTTGTTATGGCTTTAACAGCAAAATCTTCTGCTCCTCTACGACCACTGTGAGCAAAAAGAGGCCATGGAGAACATTACACACCAGTTTGTTGACATTTCTCATGCTGTTTGTGCATGCCTCATGTCTTCTTCTCTGGTTTTAGTGTATGTCTGCAGCAGCGTTACAGTGCTACTTACTGGCCTGGCATACATATAACAGCATTTTTAGTGATTTCCTGGAGAGGATGTGGTTGCATGCGGCTGAGCACTCCTTTGTTGTCACAGTTGGATGGAAAGCTGACAAATAGGCGCCCAGTTTTGTCATTGATGAGGAGTAAGCCAGCTGCTTTACACATGATCAATACACAGCCAGGTCTTGTTTTCTTTATTTTGCCAAAGGCAGTGTGAAGTCCAAAGTGTTTCCATCTGGTGCTCCTTAGATGTTTTTACTGTTGGCTCAGGGTGGCTTTGCCCATTCTCCTCTGAGGAATACATTGTAAAAACAAGCCCAAAACAAGCATTCTCCAGCTATTTTGTTTTCTAATGTGATATATTACTTCTTTCATTTTTTTAAAGAGAATTCTTCCTAAAGCGTGTTTTAATTCTAATCTACATGACATTTCAATTTCAACTTGACATTTTTTTCTTATTTGGCTCTTGATTTACTTATTCAACATCCTTTTGTTTAGAGGTGGAACATCCTTTTCTTTATTGAGAAGTGGAGGGTAGGGCTACTGTGATTTATAACTCTGTTATCCATAAACAGTCTGTCTGACCTTGTTTTTTGTAACCAAACAGACATGGACAGGCTTTTATTTAAGTTTTATGTTAATCCACTACAGCTTTATTATGGTGAAAACAGTAGAAGGAACATAAAAAACAAATTTGTTTCTGGCTATAAGAATTTCTTTTTGGTAGAAACATCATTTTTGCCCCTCTTTTTACAGTAAAATTTATATTTGTGTTTAGAGTGGGAGAAAATACTTTGTGTAACTTCTGAATTGAGTATATGAGTTATATTGGTAGTAGAGCATGAATCAGATCACTCCTGGGTTTGGGAGCACAACAAGCCCAAACGAGCAACCGCACTTTTGGACCAAGCCCAAAAACACAACCTGCAACTTTAGATATTTACAAGCAACTTTTCAAAAAACGAAGCCCAAACGAGCAACCGCACTTTTGGACTAAGCCCAAAAACACAACCTGCAACTTTAGATATTTACAAGCAACTTTTCAAAAAAAGAAGCCCAAAGTCGCTTATAATAAGCAGACCTGGCAACTATGGTACCAATCCCAGTGCAGATCAGAGACTGTAGAATAAATGCAGAGTTGTTGACAACATGACACAAAGTAGTACTAAACTCAGTGTATGAAAACTCTGACTTATTACTGATGTGGGTTAGTGTGTTCGACTGAAACATTCAACAGTGGGGTGGTATATTTTATACGTACCCTTACAGAGTATCTGAGCCCTAATATGGGGACCTGCATCCTTATGTTACACCAGACTCACTATTGACACATTTAGTTTATTCCACAGTATTTGACTCATTTAATGGCATTTGAGTGCCTACTGAGGACAGACCGTGGTTTTGAAGTTCAAGTCTGTCAGAACTTCCACTATGACTTTAAACACTCTGATTTTTATTTCTAAGATTCCTGAAAATCATGTGTTTTTATTTCAGCTTCAGGTAACCACACATTTTTTTTCACACTTACAATTTTTGCATTTTTTCCTACCAAAGTTACCGATTCTTGCGTCACACCAGTGTTCTCTATTGTGTATGGCAGAGGTTAGTCATATGCATAAGGTGATATGCTGCATAATCTTTTAACCACATTTTTAACTGCTTCTGAGGCTGTAAAAATGTTTATATCCTCAATTCTTTCAGACGGCTGTTTGCTACCTTTAGATTCATTTGAGCCAATTTAGAGAAATACGTTTTTTTTTAATTTCTCTAAAATTCTGGAAAAAAATCAGTAAAAAACAGAAGAAAAAAAAGCAACAGGGTTGTACAGAGTCTAAACGCACTCTTCCTTATCTTAACAATACTGAACACATCTCACTGGACATAGTTATCACTCATCGCATATTTTTCTCCTATTTTTCAGGCCTAATCAAAAGTACTAAAGCAACAAAATATATTACCTGTATCACAGAATAAATATAAAAAAGCAGTTGTCTGTTAACAGTTGCAATTAAAGTTGCTTGAACAAACATTACCAACTGTATATGCAATGTATCTGTGTCCTTGAGCCTTGTTAACAAATTACAATAATAAAAAAACAGGAAACTACCAAATGGCTGCTAGGATAGTTTTCTTATTTTTCTGCTGTAATATTAAAATATGTCTGAAGAAACAACATAAATCATTGACAATTATTTTTTTTGTCTTTTTTGAAATATTTATTTGTCATCTTTTGTCTCTGGGAAGTTTTTGTGTGGATGGGATACATATGAATGTTACAACAGGGAGACTTCTTAGTAAGAGTGAGGGTACTAGACTGGCCCGCCTGCAGTCCAGACCTGTCTCCCTTTTAGTCCTGTTAAGAGGAAAGGTGATGCTTTTTTGGAAGATGTTGCAGCCATCAAATTCATCATGGGTGAACATTGCAAAAAAAAAAAAAAAAGTTGAAGTTTATCTGTTTAAACTTTAAGTATCTTGTCCTTGTGTTTTCAATTGAATAAAAGTCGAACAGGGTTTGCAAATCATTGTATTCCGTTTTCACTGAAGTTTAACGCAATGTCCCAACTTCATTGGAACTGGGGCTTGTACACACAAAAGACACTCCTTTTAATCCAATATGGTCAACATGATGTAAAATACTGGGTTATTTTTAAATGACTGTAATAATTTAGCCCTCTATGATGTTTAGGAAAAAGAGATGCATCATGAAAATAAATTAGTCAATAATGCACTTTACATTTATTACACTTGAAGCATGTGTGACATTAAAAAACTCAAACTCACATCTAAAATAAACTATCATTTGACTGTTTGCTGGGGTTACTTTCTAGCCCAGACTTGGCTGTATCAGCTGGCGCTCATGTAGGTTCATTCATGTTGGGCTGTGCATCTGGGGCCTGTAGATCCATGGGAGGTCCTGCACATGAACACACAACACTGGCAGCTTTATATTACTCTGACCGACAGCACAGTACAGCGTTATGACAAAACAGGGCAGCTGTGCACTTCCACACATTCCTCCTGCCTGCTCCATGAACACAGATCACCCCACGTCTTTAACCCCCCCACCCTCCACCGAAAACATCGCTTGGTTTTCCTTACAGGCACCATACCTCCCAAGTCCCAACACACACCCCTATGCTACAACCACCTTGCACTTACACTGACCCCCCACCTCAGCCGCCGTCCACTTGCCCTCACACTACATTGAGAAATCATCGCCCTTGTCAGGTTCACGCTGACCCTGCTACCCAAAGTGCTAATGCCAGGATCAGCTGGTCCATGACGAGAAGCTACTGTAAGAGATTTAATTACAGCAATAATGACACGTATGAACACAGAGCATTATGGGAACCCATGCAGTTTTCTGACATCAGATCATTTAGTCTCATCGCATGAAGATTTTGACTGAATTTGTGAATGAGTAGTTGTAGCTGTGTGGTTGTGTTTCGATTGGCCGTCAGCCCAGAGTATGTTCTTGGCATGTTGCCTGGCTCTGATAGTATGTGACTGCATGGGAGAAAACAGAGGATATGAGTGATACAAGTCTGGGTTAAAGAACACATTTTAGCAAAACTGAATAAAAAAGAAGCTTTTTCTGTTATACTTTTTAAAAGAAATATTCTGTCTTTTATTTCTTTTTTTGTTGTTACTTTGTGGATGTAACAAAATAATGATCTTCTCTGATCATTGCTCAGGGCTTGCCTAGAGCTTGTGCTTGAATATTAACATTAAATGGGTTGTTCAATATTTTGGAGTAGAGACAGTATGAGTTCTGCATCAGTTGTAAAAATATTGGCCACTGGGTTTCTGGTAGGCCCTGTCCCTGTCCCAAAGCTTGTGCATTAATACAGATTGGGTGAGAGCTTTGAGTAGTCAACTAAATTTTGGATAAAACAAACAAAAAAACAAACAAAACAGCATTGGGATGATTGGGTGTTCTAAATATTTACAATGCTTTAAGGTGCAGTGTATAGAAATTGGCAATTTAGCGACATCTAGCGTTCAGATTTTGGAATGGGCCTGTCCATTACTAAAACATCACATCACAAAGCGACGAGAGCCAGTGAAGACCAAAAAGGATCGTGAACAGGGCATCATTTACAACAGTTTCGAGGTGAGATTATAGGTCAGTTAAAATGATGATTATACCTATTTCGATGGACTTTACATACAAATAGAAACATTTTATCCTATATTCACCGTTTCTGTTCGGCGAAATGCTGCCAACTTCTACACACTATACCTTTAACTTCCCTATTGGCAAACCCCTCTGTTTTAATATTACTTTCGCACACTGCACAGCCTACATTGCTTTCCACCTGGCATGGGCGAAAACAAAGTGACTTGATTGCATAAAAGTTAATCATTGTAAATGTTTTCAATATAGTGTGCTAACCCGGATACTTTTTTATATGATGGTTCTCTCCATTTAGGGCCAGACATGACAACTATGGCCCTAGCCACTGTATTTAGAATTGACAAAAACTCACACCACACCATTTAATGAAACCCAGAACTATGCCTTTAATGCTTTATTCCTTTGGGTTGTGCTACCCAGCCTGCTAGCATATTTCATCTGGAACCATGAGATGTTACATATATTTTTATGACTAAAAACAACAAGCACAATTTTACAACCACATCAACCCATATCAGTAATTAATCAAAATGCTGCTCAAGATTTAAAGAAGTCATATTATGTCTTAACAGGGCTTCATGAATTTGATTTTTGCTAGAGTGTGTTCACAATCACCAATACTCAACATTCCCTCAAGTTTTCATACACTAAGAACCCCTGATCTACCTCTATTCTCACCCTGTTTGAGACATTCTGTTAGACCTCCTGTAACTTTGAGCCTCCCTCCCCCACATGGCTCACGTCTGTTCTGATTGGCTGACTGGTTCACTTTGTGTAAATGGTCAATTTGTTTTGAGTGGTTTTACATTCTTTATATAGCATATCGTTGCTGTTAGGACCAGACCTCCTATCTCCATTTTTTATGATTTTCATTTGTTTTTATAAAACAGTACTGCTGGTCACCTCCCATTTTGGTGAGGGTTTTTTTTTTTTAACTTTTAGTGAAACTAATGTCTTTTTTTGTCAGGCCAATACAACATTTTTTCATTCAGTCATAGAGTGTTTTTTTTTTTTTCATTTCCTGAAAACTAGCAATTTGGACACATGAGGTTTGAACCTGACATGGACGATATACTCTGCAATGGGTTTTTCACCCCAAGCCAGGGGGCTTTAAATGCTCAAACAACAATGGTAAGACAGCTCACTAATAAGTCTATTTGAGGGACCAAGGGATCAGCCATTTCAGGCAGCTACTGGTGCTGTTCTCAAGAAGAGGGGGAGAAGTTCCAGTACCATGGACCTTGTTGTCTTGTGCATGGAAGTACTCTTTCTCCCTTGGAGGTATAGAGCACACTGACATTAGCATTAAACAAGAAAAAGCTTCATAGGATCTCTTTAATAAAAGCCAAGATGGCATCAATTAAAAAGAAGTTTGGAAGCCAAAAGACTCGACTCTTTTACCTGAGCTGAATCAACAAATGTGAGCACAAAGAGCCACACTCTCTATCAACAACCTTGGTTAAAAACTAAAACTGTTGCCCAAAGAAGAAAGGCTGCAGTGGTTTTAGCAGAGATCGGGAACAAAGGGATGAACTTTAGCCACTCCGGCCTTCAACTTAGACCTTTGACATTAGTATCCTTAAAAGTTTATCCCTGTTTCAGAGTGAACATTTGTGTTTGGCTGAAGTTAAGCCCTCAATATGCTCTTCTTCAGATATCATATTTAGTCAAAGCATGAATATGACACACAACAACCTTGACCTTTGACCTATAATCCCCAAATGCTATCAAGTTTAACCTTGAGTAAGAGTGAACATTTGTGCCAAGTTCAAAGAAGGCATTCAGGAATTCAAAGATCTGCCTTTTGCAATAAGCTTCATAACATTGATATCTTTATCCGTTCTTCATACTTGCCTGTCTTAATAAAGTTATTTATGGCCTACAGAAATGGAGAAATACAGTCTGTTTTTTTCTGCAGTAATATCCATGTTGTCTTAGTTCATCCACTGAAGCAGCTGTACATCAGCTGCCTCTCTGTATTGCTGCTTGTTCTAAAGCCTCATTATGAGCCCTTAAATCCTGCTGGACAAGGTGTCAGGTGCTGCCAATTCATACCAGGATTTCCATGAGTCCGTGTCACCTATCCAGACAAAAGCACAGCCTGTTTATTTAATAATTGATCAACTCACATGGAGGTGCAGGGCTTGTGGGCATGATACTGTATCGCTGTGTACCCTGCTATTTAAATCACAATGAGACACTTGAGGTATGTCTATTAGACCTTAAGTTTTTCAAGAAATTTGCTGAAATATTAGGTGTTTAACTTTTGTAATGACATATTTACGGAGTCACGTCACATTACCTTAAGCAAAAATTTCATAGCTGTTTCTACTCACTTGTGAAATCCCTAGTTAAAGTCATAGGAGATGAGCAGCCACTTCTAAGTCCTTGTACTCACATTGACCCATTTGGCAGCTTCCCTTTACCTTTGATAACTTTCCCACTTCCCACTGAACCTCTTTCACAGCTCCAGGTTCTTGGTATCTTTGGTTACTTCCATGAAAAAGTAGCTCAACAAGGGACAAATAAAGGGCAGAGTAAAGATCATGACAGAGAAACCACCAGCTGCAGTTTCTTCTCTTCTTGTGGAGTGTTTAGAGGTATGAAGTGGCTCAGAGGAGCTGGGACACTGTAGTAAACTTTGCTTGAAGAGGCCATAATGTTTTTTTTTTGTTTTATTTGGCTTTTGTCTCCTGGATGATAGATAACTTCTTCTTCTCCCTCTCCCTCTGTTAACAACACCAGTGGCTGCCTCATACTGCCTCCCCCAGCACCTCCAGATAGACCTAACACTGATGCCCGACCAGCATTATGCCAGTTGTTAAAGGCCATTGGCTCTGGGCAGAAAGCATGTTTGAACAGTGTCTCACACAGTCAGTATAGAGGTGGATCAGGATACTAAGCATGTGAGTAAATAGAAAGCTGTTTGAACATTAGCATCGTGAACATACTCTATCAGTCAGCAAATATGAATATATGAACTGGTTTGTTTCAAAATGGGGGACCTGTAGTCATGTTTCATAAAAGGGGCACTGTTTGCAATACAAGCAGATGTGATGCAATATGAATGACGTTCATCACTTCACAAGCTCTCTTCTACAATTAAACACGTCCAGCAGGTCACTGTTGCAAGTGTGTGCATGTCTGTGTGTATGTCGAATTATGAGAGGGCTGTACGTATGTGGATGTGAGGTTTAGATATGAAATCAGACAGTGAATCTCTTGGCAGCAGTGCCAGTCTCTGTGGATCAGACTGATGCAGGAAAGAAAGATTAGTTGTGTATGTGTTTTACCTGAGTCAAACAATGTCCTGCTGATGACTGACAGGAAATAACAAGGACTAGTCCAAACTTTACTTGTGAATGCAGTATCTCAAGACAGTAGGAAATTCTGTGAAGCTTACACATTTCCCTTCTCCCACCGAAGGTGACCTGATTAAATTTTGGAGGTCCAAGGTGAAAACTTGTGAATGCAATACTATGACAACAGTATTTGTTTGTTACTTTGTGAAGAAAATGACTTAGAATAACTAAAGACATAAACTGATGTTGATGAAAAGGCATGTGGGTCAAGGCACAAGGAAGGAGTGATAACATATTGTTGGTGATCCAAATCTGGATGCAGATCCAGGATTTTTAGGATTTAAAAGCTTGTTGACATTTCTAAATAGAGCACTTTTCTGTATTTTTGCTAATAAACTCAAAAAGTTCTCATTTTGGGAATGTTGGTCGTAGTACAAGAGAGAACTGATTAAATTTTGGTTGTGATCCAAATCCAGATTTTTTTCAAGGATTATTGCATTTTCTAGGAATATTGGTCGTGGCATTAGGGAGTTGCTACATTTTGGAAATAAGTAACCTCGGGAATGTTGGAAATTCATTGTAGGAAGTTTGTACACTTGGAGCACCTTTTTTTTTTTTTTTGCATTTTTTTCTGCAAACATAAAAACTCAGAGCCTTCAGCTGGTAAGACCAAAAAGACAAATTCATGAGACAGTTTGTCTTGTATGCTTCCTGTTTAAATCTGCTCCCAAACTTTAAACACTTTTTGCCCTAACATTGTTAAGGAATAGTGCCCGAGAAGATGCAGCTAAAGATTACTTTTGAAGGAAATCTGATCTGAATGCTGTATCAAAATAATCCTGCCCCTTTACTTTCTAACATCCTGCAAGCTTGATGCTGCAGGCCTCGATATTACAATCACTGTAATGAAGCCGGGATTGATTGAATGATTGGCAGCTGGAGACATGTGCAATGAATGACCCAAGTCAAGGATTTAATGCACAAACATTGATGGACGTGACGTTCTGGGACATGTAAGGCCGTGGAAAGTGCATCAGGGTTACGGAACAAGAGGCTTTAAGACGATTGTGGAGTCCGGTAGCGCTTCTTTTTGCTCCTGGGCGGGCGGTGGCATTTGTGTGCAGTGTGTGTTTATGTGTGTTTGAGTGGCAGGAGGCACAGGGGCACAGCTCGGGGTGGTCAAACAAAGAAAGTGAGGGCAGATGAGGGGGAGGAGATGGAGGAGGGGGAGGTGTATTGGTACTGAGGTGGTGTTTTTTTTATGTTTGTGTGTGTTGGGATTCAGACCTGACACGTTTATCAGGACATGGTGGCTTTGAGCGCCATTCCATCTGACAACAACTTGCCAACCAGAGGTCTTGCCCGCCATCGCCACCACCTAAGTCCTCTGATTCATGCAGCCCGATCAGTCTCCTGCTATCTGTATCAATCATTAGAAATCATTTATTTTTAGTGGGATATGGCCTCTCGCCCTCCTCGCTGCCCTCTTGTCCACGCGGGCCCCCCTTCTGCCTCGGAGCCCCTCACTAATGAGTGTCAATCTGGAGGGCTGTGGCACTTTTACTGCAGACACCTCCCCTGACAAACGCAGGGCTTCAGTCAACATGAATCATGCAAGAGGACGCCAGCTAAAATGACAACCATGACATCCACTGCCCAGACCCCTCCCTCGTTTCCTCCTAAGCCTTTTCAAAAGTTTGTTCATGAAAGCGAGGATATCTTTTTGATTTTCTGTAGCTATAAATCAAAGCTTGATGCAAAGATGACTTTTTCATGAAGGGAAGCTCTCTCTTTGATCTTTACTAAAACAATGCACATTACTGTATGTACCCTTGTTAAATTTGCTAATTAATCATACATAAAGCTAAATATGTAACTTAGAGAGGGGTCTTAGATACAAAACAGGAACAGAGGCCAAATTTCTATAATGAATTTGTGCATAATACTGTATACCATCCTCAAAGATCTTTGCAACATATCACTGCATTTAATAGATGCTCAACTTCCATCCATTATTTAGACCAAATATGCTGTTCTGGGTCCCACTTGGATTAGAGACTATCCCACTTGTCATTGCTCAAAAATGGGGTACATCCTGGACTGCTTGTCACTTCATCAAAAGGCTGATATATAGAGACAAACAATCAGGCACACTCTCACCAACATGACAACACTGAATATTTTTTTGGCCGATGGTAGAAAGTTATAGCTACAAGAATAAAAACAAATACATGCACAGGGAGAACATGCTAACTCTGCATAGACTCAGATTAGAACCAGCTACAGTCTTGCTTTGAGGCTGCAACGCAAAAACTAGCTCAAACTATTTGAAGCAATAAAAGATACCAAGGACGGCACGGCGGTGCAGCAGGTAGTGTACGTGCCAGTCTGTATGGAGTTTGCATTTTCTCCCTGAGCATGCGTTGGTTCTCTCCAGACACTCTGGCTCCCTCCCACAGACCAAAAACACCTCATTTGGGTTGATTGGTGACTTCAAATAGCACAAAGGTATGAGTGTAAGCATGAATAGTTGTCTGTCCCTCTATGTGGCCCTGCAATAGGCTCCAGGCCCTGTGACCCTGAAAGGAATAAGCAGTATAGATGATGGATAGATGGATGGATGATATCGACCTGGAACTCTTCTCTCTGTCTCATCTGTCTTCATTGACAACCATTTAAGTTGATATTATCCATTGAAACTTGTTAAGCCTAAGTGAACACTTGTCTTTTTCTTCTTCTTTCCATTTTGAATATTTTTTGCCTGAGTAACTTTTCTTTACATTAACACCTTTTTTTTTTTGCATCAGTCCCTCACTCAGTCAAATTGACAGTTTATGATTTTTACCTCCACCAAGGAGGTTATGTTTTCACCAGGGTCTGTTTGTGTGTTGGTTTGTTTATCTGTTAGCAAGATAACACAAAAACTACTGGATGAATTTACATGAAAACTTTACCGGAGGTGGGGTTTGGTCCAAGGAAAGAACCATTACATTTTGGTGGTGATCCGCATATTTGTCTGGATGCAAAAAATTCCCAAAATTTGCAAAAAATCCCATAAGTTCACGTTGGGTCGTATTTAAAAAAACATATGAAAATCATATGTTTCACATCACTTGATGGATTCACTTCAAAATTTACAGGATAATAATATAACTCTATCATTATGGTCAATTTCATCTGGATCGGATCCAGAGTGACGTCACAAAAAAACATTGAAGTTTATAATGGCAAATCCCATTTATTTCTCCTCAGCTGCTGTGAGGGTTCCGTCCCCTTTACGTCATTATGGAAATTGTAGTTTATTTGCAAACTCAAGTCAATGTTTTTCAAGCCAGTGTCATTACATTACCCAGCTTCCCTGGCAGTGCCAGCGGAGGACTTCTCCACATGGACAGACATGAGCAGAGACTCGGCCATCATATCAGAACTGTATCTTGGAGGAGGTCTGGGCTCTCCGAGTGCTTTTCTAGTTTTTAAATGGGAATGCACAGAGAAATTTGAAATTTTCTGGCCTTTTGTCATTAATTATTGCTGAGATGCAAGCAAGCACTGAATATAAGGTTATGCAGGGGTAAGGGTTGTCTGTGCATGCCATGTACTGAGGATGTTGCCCTCCTTGTGAGCGGTCTGGCAGTTTTTTTCTGCGTGTTGCTCCCACTCTTTATTCCTATATTTAGAGTCTTTTTACTGCGTATCCCCCACAAAAGACTCACTGAATGCATAGTGGAGCAGTGAGTAGCCCTGCTGTCTTACTGCAGTAAGGTTGCTGGTTTAAATCTTGGCAGGAGCCTCTTCATGTTAAGTGTAATTGTTTTATCAGTGGATTCTCTCTAGTGTTCCAACTCCCTTCCACAATCCAAAATCATGCTTGCTGGGCTAATTTGTAACTCAAAGGCCTTATGGTCATAGAGGAGCAGAAATGCCTGTTGTAAAAGTAATAACAAGCTCAGTAGCTTCTGCAGCACAAATGTAGCACTGTATTCTACCATTGTTTCAATTGTTGGGGTTAGCGCACATGGTTAAAGGGGGAGGCAGAGCTATGGGATCATCAGTTCTAAAAATTGGCATATTTGTGTTGTACACACAGAAATGTAAGGGCAGTGTTTTGACATTTATTCACTCTGGGGCCAGTTTTCAAAAATATGCATTTTTGAGCTCCCAAAACACCAGCTCTGTGTGGATCAATCACCTATAGGATAAAAAAAAAATTCACAGATATGCCTTTGTGTGGACAGCCCCTGAATTACCAGTAGAACAAGATGTGTGAGCATATTTAGTTGTTTGTCTGTATGCATCTACCCTGTGACTGGCTAACCATTTTAAGCTGTTGCCCTCCTCATGCCAGTTGATAGGTTCTAGCCCCCTTATGACCCAAAATGAAATACAGTGGCTGATGGATGAGTGGACAAGATATTTGTGAGCTCTAACACAAAAACATATATTAACTGCCTTAAAGTCAGTGGATCACAGTGATCACTGTAAGTTGCTTTATCTCAGACCAGCTGGGACAAATATGACACTTTGTGGCATTTATCAAAATGGATTTAAGACATTTCATTATACGAATTATACAGTGTACTTTTTAAGTGTTGGTGCACGATGAAAGGGTTGAGGCTCACTAATGTCATGTAGGTTGATCCTCTGGATGCTGTAAATAACTGTCCTAAACTTCATGCCAATCCAATATATATTTCTGAGGATATTTTTGTCTGAATCTTGATGGCAGAATCACAAACTACCTGACCATCTCACTGATATCTCTATCTCATTTCTATATGTTCTAAACCACATACACATGAATTTGTATTGTTGTCTAATCCAGTATGGTTCACTGCAAGCATAATAAAGATCTATGTGATAGTTCTGGAGGACTGGCCCTAGCAGATCAGCTGCTGTGTTTTGTATTGATAATATTGATATGGGCAATTAGCATGTGGGGTCATATCCTGGTCACTGTTTGACCACAGTCACTCCTCTCCCAGCACTCATTTTGCACGCCTGACATGACCAACTGAGAGCTCCATGAGATGTAGTCATGATGGTCTGAACCTTGTTTGTGATGAGGGAACTACACATGGGGTTTCTGTATTCATGTGTTTGATTTGACCCACTTTCTGTTGTGTTTTTATGATTTGGCTCTTGTTTTGAGTCAGCCTGTGTTTATGTCTATCCACTGTGTTCTTTGATTCCCGGGACATTGGCGTATTCTAGTAAGTAGGGGGACGTCAGAGATCTATTCTGGATGCCCGCTGCAACAGCCGGCCAGCAACAGCAGCAGCAACGGGGGGAAGGAATGCCGTCTGTCCGGAGGCCTGGCCAGAATGAACGCTGATCCTTTCGGAGGAAGCGGAGATGGCGGCTCTCCTGTTTCATGGGTTGTGGAAGAGAGAGGGAGTGGGAGGGAGAGTGAGGAGAGAGGGGAGAGGGGGTGTTGGAAGGGGGACATGATGCTCAGGAGAGAGAGTGAGAGTGGTGTTGGGGGGGCTGAAGGCATTTGGTTTGGTGCCAGTCGAGCCAGCTTTCTGGCATGCCGCATTCCAGGAGATCAACACCACGGTGTTTCCTTTCAGCCCCAGCCCACATCCACCAGCCTGTAACCTACCCCAATCACCCTGACCATTTTTTACCAATAAATCTTTATTGAGCAAGAAAAGTAGACCCATAATTTATGACAGACAGTAAAACAAACCTTTGCTGAAACAATGGGCATGACAAAATATTCAGAATGTCCTAAATACAATTCTTATAGTGCATAGTTGGCAAATGGAAACTTGCAGTGCTTAAATCATTGGACAGTGTAGTTCCTCGGGTGACCACTTGAGGCTTGCTCCAAAATCCTTGGTCTTCCCCTCCACACCCATGTAAAAATTCTCATTTTTACAGCAGACACAAGTTTACCGTCTGGTTGAAGAAAAAAAAAACCCCAAAGCTATAGTCTCTATAGTTTATTCTTTCTTGGTACAAATTTTACAGAAATGATTAAATATTTAAAACTTATCAGTTTTATTTGCATAATGATCAAAACATTTTTTCCATGTTTTTGAGCTCTGTTTGTCTAACAGACATGTGGACAATTTGTAGCTGTTTCCCAGGAGACCACAGTCACATTAATTGCTCCTCTTTTCATGTTGACAGGTTGGCCAAAATGTGACTGAAAGGGATAGAGATACCTTCCCCCTGTAAGGTGAGAACTGGTAAGAAAATTAGTGCCAAGAGCTCAGAGTAATTTCCAATGGGGGACACCACTGGCACACTGCCCATGCTTTATATGTAAATTTGAGCTTATATAGTGCTCAACAAATGTATCAGACCACCACCTGATGGAGGGTAAAATTAAATTAAGAGCATTGGTAATTAGCAAAATAATTTTTTATGTTTCTGTAATTGTTAATACACCAGTATGTAGAGGATCATAAACCAAAATGATATTTTAAATGCTTAAATATAATTATTAATTATTATCCATTTTTTAAACGTACTGGTTTAAAACCCTTCAGAAAAAAAAAAAAATTAGTTGGTACCTTATTATTTCTTTATCAGGATTTCAAATTATGGTTAGTTACCTGCATTCCTAAACAGACAAATATAGTTTTAGTGGTTGAATGTTATGCTTGATTAATTTCTGACTTCTCAGGGGAGCCAAGTGAGGCCGCTCAAATTTGGCTACAAAAAAGTGAATTTAGTTGTTAAATCCTTTTAGAATTTGAGTTTTTTCAGATTATATGACAGGTGGTCCAATACACTTGTTAGACACTATCTGAAGAGCTTGATGGCTATAATTATCTTACATGGGCTAAAAACTGTCTAGGCCCTAGTAAGGTAACTTATTAGCACATTTGTTTTGATGGAGTATTAGCAATATGAGCAATAAGAGAAGATTGTGAATATACAAAACCAAATGAGAAATAATATTAATATTTTTTGTCATACAATCTTCATATGACTGTACAACTCTCTACTGAAATGAGCCAAGAAGGACTGTGTTACTGTAGAATTTAAATCTTTATGCAAGCATCTCATTAACACATTTGGGCTAACCTGTCTTGGAGTCTTTGGACATTATCCATTAGGTATCATATCTGTGGCCACCACAAGTGTGCCAGTTTAACTTAGTGCCTGCTAACTTGAACAACATTAGCTGAACTATGAGCAGATAAGTGGCCATGTTGGGTTTTGTTTGCACTGTTTAAGTCTATCAAAGAAACTTATCACCAATCTTTCCTTTGAGTGGTCTAAAGATCTGCATACATAATCAAACAATGGCTCTGCTAACACACATCTTGATCCATGAGTCAGCTGATCTGTGTTGAAGTGCTGGCTGACTTGTGGTGCAATCTTTCAGTGGGTGATTAGAGAGAGAGTTCCTTGACTGCGCATGAGATATCAGTGCATCATCAAATAATTGTCACTTACCCAAACCAACATCATGGAAAGATGTGTTTCATTACATCATCATCAGTGAGAGTTTGGAAGGACTTTTAAGGTCTTGGACATTTAAAGCCATGCTAGTGGATCCATGAAGCTGCTCCTATAACAACAATTTTATTGGCTAATGCTGAAACTATTATGCCATGTTAAGAATGACTGCAAATATGTAATGGGTCCAAAAGGTCATTTTTCAACTATCAGGATTTAGGTCACCAGCTAACTTATTTTACTGGATTATCATGAAAAGTTAGGGCTAAATCAATGTAATCCACTCCTCCAAATTCAATAGATTTGAGGACATTTATTGGGCCCTAAGAACTTTCATATTTCACGTTTTGTAGACCCAAAAAGTAGATTAATGAAAGACAAAAAAAAATATGGCTTTAGTTTTTGGGAATCTTTACAAACTTTTATGGCATAACCATCAGCTTACAGGTTTAGTTTACTTTTTCCCTCATGTATCTTTAAGCAATCTTTTCAGGAGCTTGAATACATGGCTTTAGATGTTGTTTTAAGTGTGTAGAAAACATTACAATTGACTCACTTAGATTGACTACCATTGTGATTCAAAACTTTTATCTCCATTCATTTAAACTGAGTTTGAAAACACAATAAAATAAAGATTTTATGTGTTCAGTGAAGATTTTTGACACATGTATTGTTAATCACTGACAGGATCTGTTTTTTTGTCTCAAGAATGGCTAAATTTTTGGACATGCCCACCAAGAGGTGTACTGGGCACAAGGCAAACATAAGGGACTGCCTTGTGCCCAGCCACAAAAATACATTCTGAAATAGGTTAAAATAAGAAAAAGGGGCCCCAGAAAGTTTTGCCCTTTATCCTCCTTTATGGGCAGCCTCGGTGAGAAACTTGTATTTTTTTGTAAAAGCTCACTGTAAACTGCGGATAAAACCATATTAAATGATGTGAGAGTATCACTTTAAATCAATGGTCATCATCCTTTCCAATAAAAGATCTCTTATGATACTCAAAAACCTAAATTCCTTTTTTTCCAGTGGATATTATTCATATTTATCCACATTTAGGCTAGATGATGCATTCTTCAATCTAACAAAAAGCTTTAGAAAATGATAAAAGTCACGTGTGCATCAAACAACCTGCACAGCCTAAATCAAAACACTATTACCGTAAATCTCGGGCTATTGAGCGCACCTGAATGTAAGCCGCACCCGCTAAATTTAAGAAGAACTCCACACATATAGGCCCCACTTCTCTGTATCTTCTGTATGGGCCGGGGGCTCCTCTGAGGACGAGCGGGCGCAAAAGTCAACTCTGTGCACGAGGAACTGGAAATTTCATCGCTCCACTCCGCTCACATGCTCTGGCACTGTCCACGTTGTAACATGAGGTATTTACACACATATATGTTACACAGACAGATTTGTTTAACCCTAAACTAAATTTGATGTGACGAGGCTAGAAGTAATGTAAAAATAATTAGCCACATCACAGGGTTCAAAGCGTGGGAAAAAAAGTAGCTGCTTATAGTCTTGAAATTACAGTAGTTACATTAAGAGTTGAAGACTTGAACAATGTAAGCATGTGACACCTTTTAAACAGTCTAACCATCTTGCTAAAACTGAAACAAGAGGATGAAGGAAAATTAATTTGATCCACTTCAACCTGCAAACAGCTGGAGTGGTTGAAGCTGGTTGAAACATTTGCCAGACACATAGGTCTATGAAAAAGTTAAACAGTCCACCATCCAGCTAGTCAGATTAAGACCTAATCCACATCCAGTGTTAAAGATCTAATATCTATTATTCAAAGGTCTTCCAGTAAGCAGATCATGATACAGGTTAGTGACCTCTGCTTTAAATCAAACACACCTTCCATTGCAAGGTAGGCGTTTTAAGCTGTTGAAGCCCCGCCCTCCTGTTTAGCCCAGCAGCATGCTTCACTACTCAGCTCCTTAGCCAGCTAGCTAACCAACATTGCTGAAACTTGGTGCAGCTGACACACCAGATTCATCAGACTGCAGAGGATGACTTTGTGAAGAACATGATGGAGTTTGAGCTTTAATGCTCATAAACCCTCACTGTTGCTCAAATCAGTTGGAGGCCTCAAACATTCACTTCAGTCCTGAAGCTGCAGATGGATTTCCTGCTGCTGGCTGCTGTAGACAGTAAGAGACTCAACACTGGACTTCAACACTTTGTGTCATCAAAGATAAGTACTTACTTTTCTTTGCTTGCATCCTAATCCTGTGTTGACAATTTTCTATGTTTTTTGTGTGTCAGTGGAGCAACCATACAGCTTGTAAGAATGTCATGGCTCATGCTGGTGGATAAATCTATCTGTTGTGTTGCTGCTGTCTCCAACATGCTGTGTGTACTCTGGCTTTGGTTGTTGCTTCTTAATTTGCCTGAAATGTTTTTTAGATGTTTGTTTTGTGGATTGACTATTTGTTGTGATGGTTTGAAAGTATGAGGATTGATGTTTAAGTGTTGTGACTCAGATTATTTGTGCATAAATCCTCTTGCCAGTTGATACTGTTGTTAAAGGGACAGTTCAGGTTTTTTGAAGTCGGGTTGCTTCAGGCCCATGGCACTAGTAAATATGACTAGCACTAAAGCACCCAGCTAACTTTGTCCCTGGGAGGAGATAGCTGGGTACTGATGCTAGGCAATAGATAGCAGTAAAATGTGCCACCAAAAGCCTTTAGACACTTTTAGCTTAAAGCTACACTAAAAACAACATTAGCTCAACTAGATGCTCCACTAAGATTCTTTACAGAGTTTCACTGTCTCTAGATAAAGCCCCTGTACTTGGAACTACACTGCCCAGCCAAAAAGAAGTCGCCACCAAAAAACAGGGTCACACACTCTAATATTTCATTGAACTGCCTTTAGCTTTGATTACAGCACAAATTTGCTGTGGCATTGTTTCAATAAGCTTCTGCAATGTCACAAGATTTGTCACAGATCACAGCACTGCCCCCACAGGCTTGTACCTATTTACTTAGTTAAATCCAGGTGGTGACTTTTTTTTTGGCCAGGCAGTGTATTTTATGATGCAATGATGGGCTATGTATCCTTCTGACATCAGGTGGTCAGGTCTTCAGAAGAAAGAACAAGCAGTAACTTCACAAAATGACCCTTAAATGAGTAATTCTGAGTCGAATGACGACATGCAGTTAGTCATATCTTTATGAGCTGGAGTACACCATGGAAGAAATTTTGCAGATGGAGTCAGGGGTGGAAAGTTGGATGGGATAAACTGTTGTGGAAACTTAGGAGCAGGACTGATCCCAAGCTACTTGGCGGTGCAGATGCATGTGCAAATGTTAGGAGAGAAGTGTGCTGCTGGAAGAAGGATATCCAGCCCATACCTTGCATCACAAAGTAGCTCTAAGGGGCTTAGAGGAGGAAAAGTGAAATGCTGTAAAGAATCTTACTGTAGCATCTAGTGGAGCCAATGTTGGCTGTAGTCCTCTAACAACCCCACTTCAAAAAACCTTCACTTTCACTTTAAGCAGCTGCATTATCACAGAAGTCTCCTGGCTTGTTTTCTGGAACTTTCAACATGACTGAATGTTTCCTGTGACTTTGATTTTTGTGCTGCTTTTCACAAGTGAGCTCATGAGCATAGCTCTGGATAAAGGTGCTGTGATTTTCATACACACATAATTCTAAGTAAGACCTGCTGTATCCTGACAATCACCTGCTGTTTTTTTTTTTTAAGCCAAAGACTTGATGTGAATTCTTCAGCACTGTCTTATAACTACTTACAGTATTCTTGCTGCTTTTAGGGGCTGATGAATGGTAACTTGCTGGCTTGGGCTGTTTTGGATTGAGTTGTATGTGCTTAGACACATCAACACATGTTGAGATGTTTTCATGAATTTGGTGGGTTTTAATGGTATCACACATTAAAGTATATTGAGAATATTTATAGGAAGTAGTTTATTTTACTGAACAATGTCTCATGTAATCACTAAGTACAAGTTCGGCCAGCATATCGTCAAATATAAATACTTCTTTTTGCTTATCCTGTATTGCTACAGTTTTTGTGTGTGCCGGTGAAAATAGTCTTAAGGCTTGCATTGCCACTGCTTTCGCTGAAGGATAAATCAACCATTTGTTTTGCTGCTGTCTCCAACAAGCTATCTTCACTTTGGCTTTAGTTGTTACAATGTTACATAACTTACATGGCTGAAATTTTCTTTCAGTGCTTGTTGTGTGGAAAGCACTGATGTTTGAGATTTGTTGTTAAGCCACTGCAGTATACCTGAGCTCTTATGTCTTGTGTTCTCGAAAATTCAACTTGACTTTTCTCTTTGACTTTGATTGTTTGGGCTGTTATTCACGTGTTCACTCATGAGCATCTGCTCATACACATAATGCCATGTAAGACCTGCTGTATTAACACTAATGTCTTGGTGTGAATTCTAGTCAGTTTAAAACGTACAAGCACCACGTTTCTATAGCTATAGCATACTTGCTGCTATGAGGGGCTGATGAATGACGACTTGCTGGCTTGAGCTGTTTAGGGCTGGGCTGTTCCAGTACGCAGGATGGCAATAATTCTTTGGGGTCAGCCCTGAAACCATATTTAAACCTAGGACCAAGTTTTGTGAGACTGGTGAAGTCAAAGACAGACTGCAAAGTGGGCGTCACAGGGAAGTTCCTTCCTGTTATATCACTGAGGAACTGTCATTTGTCATATACAGTGTCTGAAGTATTAAATGAATTTGTCCTGTTCATGTTTTTTTGACATCAGTTTTGGTAATGATTCAAATAGAAAGATCAAGTGTGACATTTTAAAGATCAGGGAACAAATGCTTCTAGTGTTAGTTTAGCCCTCTGTCATTGCTTAATGAAAGTGCCATTAAGAAAACATTCACTCTTGGTCTTCAAAGTTTTTGTCCTTAAAATTAAAATGTGTGGATGTTAGGGGGATATCTACTGAATTATTAAAGAAATTGTTAAAACCAAACCATTGATTTTTATGTTTGAAACACTTTTTAGATTGTTGAAGATCTCTAATGGTACTGCACTTTACATGACCCTGAAAAGTTTTCACCCCAAGTTGCCTATCGGGTTTCAACCACACCATGATGTTCAAGTGAAGTGCTAGGTGTGAAAACCATCACATCCCCTCAGAACTTCAGCCTACCCATACATATGAGTATTTACATTTTTATGTTTTTACACATGAATACCAAGAGGAAACTACTCTCTGATATATTCCTGTTTACCATCAGATTTATTGAACTATCACCTCCATAGACCATATGTTTGCTGTTATCTTTTAGATGAACTGATGTGACATCTATGGCAAATGATGATGATGGAGTTAGACTTTGTTGACCTCCTGGACTTTTCCCAGTCACTGTGAGTTTGCAATTTGAAGCTATAAATAAACTATTAAGACAACCATTGGATAGATTCTCCTGTCTTTGACAAAATCTGATTGGCAACTTCAACATCCTGAACTTTAATGAACAAAAGGTTCATGAAATCAAGGCTGAGTCATTTAAGTGTTTTTCAGTTTCTAGCCCTAAACAAGAAAGAAAAAAAATGGACACCCCCGGTTTAGGTGGGCCACAACCTTAGTGGGTTTCTAATCCTAATGTTCCAAACTGACGCAAGGATAAAATTAATCAATATTGAAGGTTAAAGATTCATTTTTTGGGCATAATTTTTTATCCCTTGCTTGAAAATGTGATAATCATACTTGGAGCTTGTTTATTAAAGTCAAAGGTCATTTGAGGCCAAGCTTATTCCTTACTCTTAAAGGTGATAACTTAAAAACACTTTCATACATTTTCACTTTGCTCAAATGTCCACTTCGAATGAACTGATGAGGTCAGGGGTCAATGTCATTTTGTCCTTTGTTGATCCCTTAGTTTTAAATACAGTATCTCAAGATAGCTTTAAAAGATTTTCTTTAAACTTTGCACACATGTCCACTCTGACTCGAAGATAGAGTGATTTAATTTTGGAAGTCAAGGTTCAAAGTCAAGGTCATCAGGCCTGATTTTCATCACCCGCCTGTGAAGTGGATACCTCAAGAATACTTTGAGAGTTTCATTCAAACTTTGGAGGGAGGATCACTCTAAATGCAGGATAAAGTCTTTGGATTCTAGAGGTCAAGGTTGAGGTAAATGGACGACGTGGTCATTCCTCATGCTCAGAAACCTGATATCTTAAGAATGCTTTGAGCAGTTTTTTCAAATTCTGCCTAAAATCACCTAGACTCCAAATTCATTGTATTTTAAAAGTACAGGCAGAAAACCACAAAGCAGCAGATGAGTTTGATGTTGGCCGATGTACAAGCGAGAGTTAATATTTTCTCCACCCCCTCATTAGTAAACATAACCATATTCAAATTTTGTTAATCTGTTTACAAATGTGACATCCTATGACTTACATCCAGTTGTGTTTAAGCCCTTATTTTTTGTAGCACTTGATCTCAATGTATGTGTGTTGTTGAGCACAAAAGATCAGACTTGTGTGGTCATAGATATTTTTACCAAATATGTGTGTGCATGTGTGTTCAAGTGTGCATTTGTGTGTCTGAACCAGACCATGTGTGTGTGCGTGCACGAGTGTGTTAGTGGTGTCCGGTCTGTCAGCTCAGGTTAGTCTGACGCTGAGTGGCCACACCTCCGGGCTGTGCAGGCCTGCAAGGCGGGCTCACTCTCATCAGCAGCATTAGGCCGCCGTGTGTGATGGCTGCTGACCCCCGGCGGGGCGGAGTGGTGGCCGTGGCGGTTGGCCGGTGTTGGGCTCCAAAAACGCCAGGTCCCAGGCTCACTTCCTGCCAGGAGCGGCCCTCACTCTCCTGCTGTCAAAGAATAAGTGGCAATGAGAAAGATGGCACTCTGGGTAATGTGCGCAGGGCCTCATCAAGGACACCTTGTTAAAATGCCCCATGTCTGTGAGTCACAGAACATGAGATGGATGAGAGCAAAGAGTGTCAAAGTTTTGGACAAAACTTTCTTTTAAACAAGAATTAAAGGGGTCCTTCACTAACAAAGACCACGCTAAAGAAAATGTTAG
Source organism: Cetoscarus ocellatus (assembly GCA_037902135.1). NCBI lineage: Eukaryota > Metazoa > Chordata > Actinopteri > Labriformes > Labridae > Cetoscarus > Cetoscarus ocellatus. The sequence continues at coordinate 725,593 of JBAMNC010001214.1, forward strand.
ATTTGAGTGGTTTATTATGTCATATTACCAACTCTCTTCGATCTGTATGGGGTTAGACACAACGGTAGCAGTCACTGATAAATACATGAGAATTATTGCTAACATAAGAGGGTTGAATGGATGGTGGAGAGAGATGTTATAGCTGGGAAACAGATTCAAACTCTATACGGAGAAGTCATCTCTTTGTTGTTTAATGGAATGGAGAAAAAAAACGATATAGAAAAACCTTCATGAAATAATAAATCTTTACAACATTTAGTGCCGAAACAGGTTTAAATAAGGGCAGTAGTTCCCACAAAGCCCCAAATAGGGCTTTGTGGCCCCTATTTGGCAGATGAAAATGTTTTCAATCCTAATCATACACTTCAAAACATACAATGTATCAATAAACAATAAAACACTGTCAGTTTACCAACAAATTTCTGTATTTTCGCTTCAACATTGAGCAGACGAGACATTTGTGTGCTGATAATAGATTTTTGATCATGAAAACACCAATGAAACCAAAGTTCTGTTTTCCTGTCCAAGATATAATGGGGTTGTGGGCTGTGGGCTTGCAGATGTTAAAAATCCTCTTCATTTTCCTCATTATACATATGAAATGTTAGCTAAAACCCAAGCTGGATATACAAGGTGTATAGGTCTGTCTATTTACATTTTTGAAGGACTGGCTCTTAAAACTGTTCACTGTAACAATGCTTGAAGACATTTTGGGTATTTAATTGATTTTTGGATGGCTAGGTGATGTGGCAGATAGTGCCAGTGCCTCACAGCAAGAAGGCTACTGGTTTGAACCCTGGTCGGTCAGGATCGTTTTTGTTGGGAGTTTGCAGGTTCTCCCTGTGCATACACTGGTTCTGTCAAGGCACTCCAGATTCCTCCCACCAACCAAAAACATTGCTATTAGGTTAATTAATGACTCAAATTTGCCCTTAAGTATGTGTGGGAGCATGACTGGTTGCCTGTTTTTTCTATGTGGCTCTATGATCAGCTGGTGAGCAGTCCAGAGTGTACCTCCCCGCCAAAGGGAGAGCGGTATAGATAAAGGATGGCTGGACCATCTCAACATTCTGTTTTTTAGAAAAAAAAAAGCCTTTTAAGATTCATTGATGAATAAAACAAATCCTCTCCAATAATTAATAACTGAAATTATTGTAAGTTGCAGCCCATCTCAAATGTCTTACATTAAATAATACAGAGCAGCAAGTTGTAATGTTGCAGCTACTAAAAGTAAAACTGCGATCAAAATTAAAGTCCCAACCTTTAAGTCACAAATTATAAGGTTAACAATGGCTGATGTGACATTGTACAAGGGAAGGAACACCTTATAATGTCATGTTTTTTAAATTGTGATGTCTGGTGATGGTGTTGGTTTAAAATGAAACATTCCCTGACAAAAAATTGCATGTGCTTTGCTAGGAGTGCATAACAGCGCACACAGTTTTTATTAATAAGTTTTGCCGTCACCCCCACCCACCAACATAACTGTGACCTCATTCTGATTCTACTAAATAAGATAAGATAAGATAAGACAAGATAATCCTTTATTGATCCCCAGAGGGGAATTACCAGCATTGCAGCAGTATAGGGCAAGTACAAGGATAGTAGCATGCATTGAATAAGATAGAGATAAAAAAAATAGAAGGTATTTACAATTATCAAAATTAACTAACATACTAAAATACTAAATTAACAGAGTAATATTCTATGGTGAAAGGTAAATGTTCTTGAGTTTGTATTTTGCTTTTCTGGTTTCTCTTCTTATACACCATGTCATATTTACCCATTCACACCCATTCACTCACTGATGAGTTTCTATGTAAGTTATCCATCAGAACAAGCTAATAAATCCTCATCCTTTAATACCATTTACATGCCACTGAAACCGCATTGAAGCAACTTGAGGTTAGGTGTTTACTCAAGGCCACATTGACATGTGGAGCTAGAGCTGGGCTTGAATCCACAACCTATAGATGTTGTCAGTATGGCAGGATTTTAAAACAAAAAGTGTCCCCCTGAAAGACTTAACATGAAATACTTTCATGTAACAACTCAAATGACTTGCTCTGCTTTCCTTGGTGTTCTTCTCACACAACTGGATGTCTGATTTAAAACTGAGGCAGACTTTGTCACCTCTGGGGGAATAGTGAGAATAGTTTTATTCTGAACACACCATACACTACATTTAAAATTTGTAAAGACTGGGAACATCAGATCATCTCACCTTTGTTTACTTTGGTTTTCAGCGGGGCATCTGGCCCCAAGTAAGCCTGATCATCTCGGAGTTGGCGCAGTGTGATATTATGGCCAAAAATGCTGTTTTCCTTGTCCACACGGGGGCCCCCTAAGTTTTAGAAAATCTTTAACCTTGGCAAAAGTTTTCCAAAATGTGTGTTTTCAGGGACCTAACATGCCATTTAAATGTGGACAGAAGGCCAAAACACACATAAAATGTGGTGTTTTCAAAAATACCCGCCTAACTCTGGACATAGTCTAAGGCTTTGAACACATGTGCTCACAGTCTGGCTCAAAATTGTCAAAAATGTAATGATGACAGTAGTGTAGGCCTTACTCTGCACTAAACCTGCTGTACTTTCTAATGTCTCTGCAGCTACTCTCAGAAGACAAGTAATTCTCTTACCGGAAAAAAGTCAAAACACCAAGGAAGTAAAAATCCTCTTGATTTGGCTTCTGAAAGTTCTTACTTTGTACTGAATCTGCAGTACTGTTTGGTTATGGTGATTCCTTGTATAGCAGTGTACAGTTTGATGTTTTAATGTAAAATAATCCAGGCAGCACTTCAGAAAAGGTAGATCAAGCTCAGCTGTGTTATCTGTTAATAGAGACATTTGGCTTCCTGTGGTGTGATGGTCAACAGCGGCAGCAGGTGCACCGTGGGGAACACCGTCAGGGAGGCCATGCCGGCACCAGGAGATGACCCCTGCCACAAACAAGGAGGGGAAAGCCGGGGTTTTGGAGCCTTGAAAATATGAAGTGACACAGGGTGCCCTTTGTGTGGGAATTGACGTGGTACGGGGCTGACACGGTGCACCCTCTAGGGGTTGATCTTCCAGTCAGGATCAAATGCCAAAACTAGGTCAGAGGGAAGAGAGGAGGAGAGGGAGAGGAGGGAGGGACCGGGTCTTAATATTCAGAGGAGCAGTGGCAGGTTATTGTAGAGGTAAGCGCCTGATGTAGAATCAGATGTTCAGTCAGGCTAATGCAGTTTTATCATCCACTGTTGAACACTTCACTTACAGAGTGTCAAAGTGTTAAAGATGTAGCAGGGAGAGACATACAGAGCAGGTACACTGTGACAGAGGGGTTTGATGTGAATGCTGATTCACTCTGTGCTGATGTAAGGCCACCTGTGCTTGCATTTCCTCCATTAAACAAAGGGGGACTTTTTTTGAGGACTTCGTGGATTTCTAGGCTTGGATATGTGGTCTCTAAAGCTCAGCCCAGACTGAAAATACACAATGCAATGAGACCATTTTTAAACATTGCAGGGTATACTCAAATGTGTGTCTGGATATTTGAAAGTGTTGTTTTCACTGTGCACCATCAAAGTTCTCTAGTATATCTGCTCTAAAACGATCAGCACCGGGTCTCTCGCACATCCAAAAGAGCTGCCATGCACTGGTGTTGATACAGAGCTAAAACACTGCAGCTTTCTTTCTCTGGTGTAATCGTGGTGCACGCTTGATATTCTTTACTGAGTGCTACTCTGCTCCTCTCAACTCTTTTGTTGTATATTGATACACTTTTTAACATATATCAATGACATAGGGATATAAATTGGGATCATAGCATAAAGCTCTGCTCCTTCATCCGCTATCATATTTGGAACACTGACTTCACGTACTTTTGACGTCATGTCCTACCTACCAGCGACAACCCCCCTACTTGATGGAAATGCAGCTGAAGTGCTTGTGATAAGTCTCTTAACTTGAACTTTTTCATTACTTAACTGCGAAAGGATTTTTTTTCATAACAATTTTGTGATCAACAGTGTCTAAGCTTTAGACAGGTCAATGATGGCCCTAATTGTAAATTCATATTCATAATTCATATTTGCATAAGAGAAATGATCCATTAGTTGGACCAAAGCCATTAAGGTATAATGGTATTTTTCTAAATCTGTATTGGTGGTCATAGATAAAGATTTATTCAGTTAAAGATCTTGTCAGATCATCATGTACTCCTTCTGTTACTTACACAAATTGAGCTGTCGAGCTGTGCATCTTTGCTAGTCTCTCAGTTAGATTTAATTATGATTATTATGTTAACGCAATGCAAGTAGTCAGATAAATATGAACTCATCTAATTAATTATAAATGGCTTGAGATCAACTGCAGCAAAAATGTATTTTAATCATAAACCAAAATAAATAAATATCATAGGTCTCATCTGTTATACTTTTTGTTTCTTCTTTCTTTTTCTTCACCTACGTCTGCATCCCAGTGCTTTTATTATAAGAATATTTTGACACCTTTATTGAATAGTTCGTATGAAACATGATGAATTTTGCTCTTTGTGAAAAAAGATTATTTGTTCAGAGAAACGTGAGAATTCTAATTTTATTTTCTCTTAATTATAACTTTGGTATGAGAGTTGTACTAAAGTTGCTACTGTGCTTAGAGAGTGCTGTTTATCTACTGTTTTTTTTTTGCATCTATAGCTTTGCTGTACTCTGTGTTCAATGTGACACATCACGTGTGAAACTGAATGATAGAAACAGCAGATGTATTTTCAAGGTGAAGTTGCCATACCCCTTCTTCATCCCATAAAAACATCCTTATTCTCCACTGGCGTAGCTTTCTACCTGCATATATTTATGTAACAGTTTCATTTAAGGGGACAACACATAATTGCCAATTATAGTCAAAATGAAAATCATCAAGGGAGATAGCAGCAGGGTAAAGCACTGTTTTCTCAAAAAGCCCCCTCCCCACATTAAGGTTATTTCTGTTCTAATCTGTGCTAATGAGGGGCTCTGCTAGCTCCTGTCCTCCCCCTCGAATCACCTCGTGCCTACCAGCCATGACTTGCCTGTAAAGTTCTCATCTGGGAGCTGAAGGTCTGCATGGTGAGATGAACAACAGCAACAATAACAACAACCCCTCAGATCCCCCCCCTCCCTTACGGAGGAGTGAGAGTCTGGATGGTCCAACCACACCGGTGAGCGACCCCCCCTCTGGCCCTTGTTTGTCATGAGCTGACCCTTCCATTTAATTAATTAAAATTAGCATCCGTCCCCTTGGCATTGACTTGTTACGTCAGATAGAATCAGCTTTGGTATCAGCGGGCCCCTGCGGCTGCGGCCCTAACGAGGCCCAAGATCCTAATTAGACGATGTAAAAGGGAGGTGAACGGGGGGGTAAGAGGGAGCCGGACAAGGAGGAGAGGGGAGAAGGGGGGTGGTCTGAGCAGGGGGGCAGAGAGGGTCCTGCTGGGCTGAGTTTGCCCCCAAGCAAAGTGGGGTATTTATACACCTAAACATGATGGGGGGGTCTGCAGCCCTGGGTATCTCTCTGTCTGCTGCACATCCTCTCTCTATGTTTGTCCCTCTGTCTTTGTCCGGTACATGTCTTCATTTGTCTCTTCGTGTCTTCATTCTACCTCAGTAAGGGAAAATACAGGATCATACAAGGACAATTTGATTTGTAAATAATCGCTAATTCTTCAACGTTGCATTTATTTACTGCTTCTGATACATGTTTAAGATTTTATTGTTTTTATTGTGAGACTAAATTTTTAAGGCGATACTAAAAATTCAAAAGTCAAAGCAACCAGAAGTGCTGCGAGAGCACATCTGTTCGCCACGGCATTTCTCACACTATTTGCCTTACCTTGCTATGTTGAAAAACATGCAAATTTGAATTACCGCCAAATTCCAATAACATCCTCCTTGTGCCCTCACAAGAGTTGGAGATAAACTTGCAGTTTGTCCCTGCATCATGATCATTTTGTTTATATACTTGCCTGTATGTGACACGTGTTTCTGGAGGACACAAGCTTAACTGCAAACATGGCAGTAAATTCTTAGAGTAAGAGTAACAAAATAAACGCAAATAATAAATTTCGTCATTAAATACTTGTTGACAACTAATTACCAGAGTTCAGAGCTTACCATCAGCATTGTCTGAACTCCATTTCTATGATATTTTCCATGCGATGTCGGAAGTGACTTGGTGTATGTGGGTAATAAGTCACTGTGTTAACTGATGACTTGTGTCCAACTATGCTATGTAGCCCAAGCACTGGAAAAGCAGAGGGTGTAAACTTCAATGCTTTACTTTATTAATCATTGTATCAAAGTATTAGTTCATATGTGAGAAAATACAGCCTAAGAAACACAAACATATCTTTGGACAAAGTTGACCATGGTGTCACCTCCAAGTCTCCAGTGTACAAGGTCACCAGTTGAATTCTTACACCAAACTTATTTCCTTGTTTACCGTCTTCCTCTAAATAAACTGCAGTAGAGTCTCCAAAATGTTGTCTCCAGCCCATTACGTCCAAAATATTTGTCCAGTTTGAAAGTCAGTAATAAAATCCCCTCTGAAACCAACAGCATAAGAGCTAATTGCTCCAAAACAAATGCATGTGGGGTTTAGTGATGCATTTAAACATTGTGATGGGTTCAGGTTGGCTTGGAGAAATGAGTGTTTGAAAAGGCTAAGAGCATGATGTATTCAAATGTACTTTACAGAGTTAAAGTTTTAGATTTTTCTGAACCTTGAATAAAAACTGTTAAATGAGGGTGAAATTAGTTTTCTTGACATTACTGAACAGATGCATCAGTCACATTAGGTTCATGAGTTAATATCTTTAAGAGTATTGCCTTATTTATTAAACTGTTTGCACTGTTGGATTGAAATAATAGTTTAGTCTGTTAATTATTTTGTTTATTCACATCATGAAAACAAGTGATAAATGAGTCTTTTTGTTGTGTAATTCAAATGTCCTTACTGTAGGATACTTGTTGCATTGCTTCTTTTAATCTTTTTGTTTTGCTTTTTTGAGCAAACAATTGACTAGCTGTTAAAAAAAGAAGAAACATGATAGCGATCGGTCAAACTCACAAACAGGTGATTGATGATCAGTAACAGTCAAGAAAAGCTGCCCAAGGGGCATCCCTACTACTGTAGCCCTGAACTGATGCTTATGCCTATGCACAAGGGCTGGGTGTTTTCAGCAACCTCACAACACGACATGCATTCTAACACAGAGGCCACAACATGATATGTATCCCGATATGCGTTAATTGTGGACACTGACAGTTTACAGTTATGTTTGTATTGGGCTGAGTATTGTTAAGAACACCACAATTTGATTCGATTTCGATTCTTAAGGTTGCGATTCGATTCAATATCGATTCAGTAAGAAATAGAAATACACAAATAATTAGAGAACCTGTTGACAATTTTGAATTTTTATTTTGATGCCAATGTGAACACATGTGGTATGTCACCTCACATTTTTAAGCTATCATACATCCGAAAATGAAAATTTGCACAATAATAACTTATTTTTGCACAAGGAGTACAAAAGTAAAAAAAACAGTTAATACTATAATTATAAATGTCCACCTGGTCTTTTTTGTCTTTTTTTGTCAATAAATGTGTCAGGAAATGAGCTTTGAATTAATTTTTTCACCCTTTTTTCCAAGAGCAATAAAAGTAAACAATTCTGGCAAGTATTTGTCATTATTATGTTATAAATGCTTAAAACAGTGTGTAATTACAAGAAAATAATAAAAACAGATTTCAATTTTCAAGAATATTCTCTTCATAACTAATTGTATATGAACATGTAGAAATTTTCTGAGATGACCAAAAATAAACGTAACCCAATTTCTCTAAACTCAAACATTTTTGTTTGACCGCAGCATTTAGTGTCCATGTTACAGTCTGTTATATTAGACCATGTCTGGGTGGTTTTTTTTTGGTAGTCCCTGAAGCAGTTCCTGTCAAGCTGAAGAGAGAGATCTCGACAATTCTTCCTCCAATATTCTAATAATTACTATTTATGGAATCCATAAATAACAAACTATGATGAAAAGGCGATCAGTGACAAAAAGATGGTAAAACGAGGGGAAAATACGTTGGAAATACGGCAACACATAGAAAATACAACAAAAGAATCGAAAGAATACACTCCAGAATGATACTAATGCTATTGTTTACAATATTTTACATTATTTACGCAGAAAATACTGATAAACCACCGTTTAATCACTCACATGTTTGGTTCTCGATCCTTTCACTCCACTGCTAGGCTGAGCACAATTCCATCCCGTCTCCCTCAGTCCAGGCAGCCTCTACCGTAATCTACCGTAATCTACCATATATCAATGAAAAGCTGAAAAGCTTCTCGGCTTCCAGAATCCGTTGGAATTATTTGGATAGCATGAATACTTGAGGAGTTAGGATAATCTTAATCATGCATGTCTTCTTCTGTTACCGGTGACAGCTGGATAAACACTGAAAAAGTGCACAGTGCCCCCCACTGGCCAGGAGGTGAATCAGTTCAGAGGATTTGCTGAATCGATATTGAATTGGGAGGGGAAATATTGCAGTGATTGATGAATCCATATTTTGAGCCACCCCTATGTTTGTAAGTTTTAACCATTTGCTGTCATGTTTTAGTTTAAAAAAGAGGTTACACTGAGTTTGTTACGCTCGGCCTGCTTCCCCTTATTGTCTTTTGCTGTCATTACACCATAGGCAGTGCAACCAGAACTCTAACATCCAACATTCTTGACACTTAATTTTTTGGGATTGGAGAGACCGCAATCTACTTTAAAATAGTTGTACTGGTACAAACATGAAGATTTTTGTATGAATTGTCAGTTTTGACAGGCATATTCAGGTCACACTCTCTTGATCACTGAGAGGGGAATATTGGGTTAAAAATCTGGCAAAAAAATTGTTTAGTGTGTTGCCAGCCTTAGGTAGCCAAATACTGCCTGCCCCATCAACTCATACACTCCAATCCCAATTTCATCCACTGTTTTTTCTTGGGCTGCTGCCCTCTCTGGGTTTAACCCACCTCTATATCAGTGTTTACTGTTTGCAGTATTTGTTTGTGCTGTTGTCTGAGTCTCCTCTCCCTGTGGTGTCATATCCTGATCCTCTCTCTGTCCGGGGTCGGTGGAGACAGATGTTGGCGTTTGGGCATCCGCTGCTGACGGGGACCAGCCAACATGAGCAGACAGGATGTGTGCAGCAACCGGTCCAGGATAGACGGGTGTCAGTAAAACAGCGGGTGACAGGAGAGGCCGCTCATGTGGAGGAGACGTTAAAGCTTCCTGAGAGTCTCGGATAGAGACGCTGAGTTTGTGTGAGAGGGAAAGTGAGAGCAGGACAAAGAGGTGCACAAAAATGTTGGTGGTTCAAGTTCTGAATGATGATCACACCGCACATTCATTTGGATGTAGTTTTTATGTCTTGGCTCTTATCAGAATTGTCCATTTGCATTTTTTCTCACTTCATGAGTCTCCCTTTTTGTGGCTCATCGTCAGTAACAGCCGAGACTGGAGCATAAATTAGTTTGTCTGTCAATTTGTTTTGTGGTTGTCTTTGTGTATGTTGTGCTGTCTGCCCAGTTCTTGTGAATGTGATTTCTTTTGGGCATGTAAAGAAAATTTCCTCAAGGAAGAACTTTCACCCCTCACTGTCTTCAACCATGAACAAATTTCCAAGAACACATTCAATTTCAGAGGTGAGAGGTTAAAGATAAAGGACATTGAGCCTCATATTCATCTCTTGCCTCAACATATTTTTTTTTATCAAACTTCAACTTCGACATAAAGATGATTTTTACCTTGCCAAGGAGGTTATGTTTTCGCCAGGGTCTTTCTGTGTGTTTGCTTGTCTGTCTGTTTGTTTGTTTGTTAACAAGATAACGCAAAAACTACTGGATGGATTGACATGAAAATTTTACCAGAGGTGTGGTTTGGTCCAAGGAAGAACCCAATACAGTTTGGTGGTGATCCGCATAATTGTCTGGATGGAAAAAATTCCCAAAATTTGCGAAAAATCCCATAAGTTAACATTGTGCTGTATTTGAAAAGATCATATCTCTGACATCACTTGATGGATTTGCTTCAAAATTTACACGATAATATGTATAATAGGACTCTATCATCATGGTCAATTTCATGTGGATCTGATCTAGATTGACATTACAAAACCACATTGAAGTTTATAATGGCAAATCCCATTTCTCCTCGGCTGCTCTTAGGCTTCTGCCCTCTTTACATCATTGTGGGAATTGTAGTTTTTTTGCAAACTCACGTCAACGTTTTTCAAGCCCATGTCACTACATTACCCAGCTTCCCTTGAAATGCCAGCGGAGGAGATCTCCACATGGACAGACATGAGCGGAGACTTGGCCATCATATTGGAGCACGTGGTGATCCAGTATCTTGGCGGAGGTCTGCACTCTCAGGGTGCTTTTGTAGTTCTAGATTTTGGAGGTCAAAGGTCAAGGTCACAATGCTATTGTGATACCTCAAAACAGTTTGAGTTAGGGCTGTCACTTTTCCCTGAAATCAAACTTGATCCGTTTTGAGTTACATTTCTCAAGATTTCAGAAAGCTCTTTTCAATTTTTAAACCTTCAATTTATTAGAGGATACAAACCGTAATGTGTAGAAATGTAATTAATGTCCTTAAAACTTAGATGTTCTTGGGGCACTGGTTAGTGGTAAGCAACCAGGCATGTACTATATGTGCTTCCTCTGGACCGGAATCAAATCCAGCCTGAGGCCCATTTGCACAATGTCCTCCCTTACTCTCTTGAGCCTCTCCGCTGTCTCTCTCCGATCTTTAATGGCTTAAAACGCCCAAAAAATACACTTAAAAAAAATTAGAACTTCTCAACATACTATTTTGTCTCTGAATTCATCTGTCAGTTCAGAGATTTTCGCTCCATGTGTTGGTTGTGTGAGGGGGGTTAGGGGATTGGGGGGACAGTGGGGGTCAGTCAGTCATCCTCCAGTTTTTGAGTGGGGGGACTGGGACCACATGCCCTCTTTTAAACATGTCACATCGAGGTGGCCTCTCCTGATCATGATGACGTCCTGTCACAAAACTGCTTCCACCTCCAGCCTCTACCCCCCCATTTTTTTTGGAGGAGAATCATCTGAGTTAATGTGATGTAAATGATGCTTTCTGTGCCTTTTTCTTGCTTTCATTGTTATTTGTGTATTTAAAAAGGTACTTTTAAACACATCAAACACTTTTACATATATTGCCGTCATGTCTGCAAAATTGAAACAATGCACGTGACTTCAGAAAAAAAATCCTATAACTAACAGAGAACCCAATATTGGATGTGATAGACTTCTTTCATTACCTCTGCTAGGGAGGTTATACTTTTGCCAATGTTGTTAATTTGTTTGTTGACACAATAACTCAAAAATTTATCAACTGAAATTGATAAAAATTTTCCCAATAGGGTCACATAAGGTCAAAGGAACAATTAAGTAGGATTTAGTGGTGATCCAAATCCAGATGCAGGTTCAGGAATTTATTAAAAGGCAGTTTTCCACACTTTTGCTCATAACCCAATAAGTTCTCAACAAATTTTGACATTTTCATGGATTGTTGGTCATGGCACATAGGAAAATTGATAGGATTTTGCTTGTGTATACAGATATGGATCGAAGAAATTTTTAAGTATTCCTTATCAGAGCTAGAAAGGGCAATTTTCCACATTTTTGGGAAAAGCTTGACAGTGTTTAAAATTAGCGGAGGTTTGTGCTCTTTGAGCATTAGTGGTGTTTCTGTGATAAGAATTATCTCACTGTTATTTGATTTCCATTTCTGACCTTAAATGAGTTTAATAGTTGTATTATGGATTCTATAATTAGATTTATCTATTTCTGGTCATTTTTTAGTGCAACCAATCTTCAAACTGAGCATGGGACCTGGAAGCTGTTTTTTTATTCAGAATAAAATCAACATTAACTTTAACTACATAAAAACTGCTGCCCTTTATCTCATTTGAAAACTGTAAGTGCTCTGACTGCACAATCCTCCGGCAAAGCATTCCCATAATTTTTAAGTTATTGTCAAAAATGTGGAAAACTTTCCTATCTTGCAGTGTTACCAAATCCTTTAAAAAGTTCCTAGATCCACACCTGGATTTGGGTCACCACCAAAATCTAATCACTTCTTCCTTGTGCCATGACCAACTTTCCCCTTAAAATTTTATCAAAATCCGTTTGTAACTTAGTTATGTTGTTAAAAATCCCAAAAAAGAAACTAACAAATGCCAGCAAAATCATATCCTCCTTGGCGTGATAAGTTCACATTTCTCAATAATTCAGTGCATTTCCCAGCCCTACATCAAACTCATGAGAGCTGATGTAAGTGTTGAAAAAAACAAAATGGAGTCATAGACTGTAAAAAAAAAAAAAAGATTCAGGAAAGTGTTGATTGGCTGTTGGTCAGCAATAGTGTGTGTGTGTGTGTGTGTGTGTGTGTGTGTGTGTGTCATGGTGTAGCTGTAAGGAGCTCCTTCAGCTAGCCTCCGTGTTTGTCAGCTGGCGAGCGTTCTCAATATAAGCACTCTAATTGCTCAGAAAATTACATCCAACGATGATTGTTCTTGACACCGGCTGACATTACGGTGACACCACAACGCCTTGTGCGCCCTGGCCCCCCGACATCCTCACCTCCCCTCCCCTCTGTGCTGACACCCTCCTCAGGATGTTGTGCCAGCCCCCATTGACCGCAGCATTGCCCCCGGTGGCCGCCGTGTGCCCTCTGCTTGCTGAAGCTGTCCAAAGCAGAGACGTCCTAAAGTTCAATCTGTTTTGGCATTGCTTTCTGCCAGCACTCGTCTGTCAGCCAAAGCGTTTGTGAGCTGTTATCTGCTCCTCTGTGTTTCATGCATGATCCATGCTGTGGAGGTGCAGCTAAGGTGTTGTTTTAAAGGGATTTTTGCTCAAGAAGATTATTCATGCTTATGTTTTAGGGGATTTTCACAAGAAAAGGAGTTTTAAGTTTGGTAAGATTCTAGAAAAGCATAATATTACTACCTAGACCAGGGATTAACAACCTTTTGCAATTTGAAGGACACTTACAGGGACGAATATTTATTGCTGTCATAAGATATTACTTTATCAACATTTATATATTTTAAGATTTAAATGCAATCAGAAATACTTAATGCAGCAAGCTCAAAAAGAATTAAAGCCAGTTGTCCCTACTTTTCTGATCCAATTAACAGGACATTTACTGGTTATCAAGTTAACATTTTCTTACATTTTCCTTTTGGCAAATGCGTAGAAATGAGTTTCACAGAAACAATAATGGCAAATTGTAATATGTTCTTGGAGATATTACTATTACTTTTTGTCTTTTTGGCAGATTTTGACGGGTTTTAAACATAAACATATGTTTTCAGATACCTTAACCTAACTGGCGGGCTGCGTTAATGGGACAAGAAGACCTCATAGCTGCATTTCCACCAAGAACTCTGGTTCAGAACCGACCCTAAAAGGTGGAGCTAAAGGCGCTGCAGTCTATTAATTGGTCACAAAAATCATCAAGTCTCATGAAACAGGATTGAAAACGAAAACATATACAGTACCTCGCCATGTTCAAACAAGCCGTTCACTGCTATTGCTGTAGAGAATATCTGCATGAAAGAATGCTTCATAGAGTCTTCTTTCATGCATTTACGTAGTCAGGTTTATTTAAAGGGCAGTTAAGTTAAATGTTGTCTGTTTCATAACATTAACTCATTCCCTTACTATGATTTGGCTTTTTGTCATTATGTTATCATGTTGGGTGGTCTGTTAGACTTAACTGTTTAGGCCTGTTTCTGTGGGAGCAAAAGTTGGCTAGCAGGTTTTCAGTGGCAACTACTGTATTCCAAACACATGACACCGCTGATTCAACGCAGTGCTGCTGAGATAAATGCTTCTGCAAGTTGCTGGTGTTTCCACTTACTGGAAATTGGGCAGTATGCGTCTTTTGTTGAAAATTAAAACACAGTTCTGACCACTTCTGATCCCCCTGTCAGTGGAAGGGATTGATTGTGAAAGAACGTACAAGCAAAAACACTAACTATATAGATTCCTTGAGGGAGGTGTTATTGATTCTCAACTTTAATTGGTTTTCAATTCTCATCCCTATTCAAGATGATTGTCGCTAACTAAGATAGGAACTTAGATTTAGGCAATGGGGTCACTGATTAAGGGCATGAGCTTGTGTCTGTAAATCATAGCTGGAAGGACTCCTATTGGGTTTTTCAGGGACCCAGACATATCTATGTGCAGGCCCTGTTAGGACGACATGAAAGCTGATCAGTAGTAAGATTTTCTTTGCTCGACATAACACCTAACATGTGCGTTAAAATGATCTTAGTCTTTATTTTGAAATGATTTTGTGTTTAAAGTATGCAGAGTTACTCTGCTCTGCACGCTGACACATAAAGTTAATCCATTGTGTTCACATGTGAGTGTGAGTTAATGCCTGCATGTGCATGGATGTGTCCGTCCGCGTAGCTGTGGCGCTGCAGGCCGGGATGTGTCACCTCTTTGTCTTGTCAGTGTTAATGTGAGCATGGTCATCCAGGCGTGGAGCTGCGACAGATGAACCCCAGCGTTACCCCACCCACTCCACTTCCTCTCACCCGATTTTCCTCCCCTTGCTTGTCCCCCCTCCCCTCAGCACACAGAAGAATTAAATTTCCTTTACTGTCCGGGCGTCTCCTCTGGCTTATGGATGTTTTATTTAATTTCAGGTCAGAACCTGTCCATCACTGGTGCTCGGCGACGATGCGTCATAGCGCCGGAGGTCGCCCAGTGGGTGGCAGAGAGGATCAGCGGTGATTGTTGTGTACTATAGGACCCTCACAGGCGTCACACTCATCGCTGAAGGCCATAATGTCACAGAGGCTCTCTGCAGCTCTAACCTGTGGCTGTAACACTCAGAACAGCACATATATATGCACGTTAATGGTGCCTATACATAAAAACAAAACCCTACAAATCTCCAGTACAAAGTTAGCTCAACTCAATGTCACCAACTTATCTTTACTGCATCAGATCAGATGTTAACCTTCAGGCCCTTAACAGAACTTCATCGTTTGTCCATACAGGTGTTCAGTGTTATGACTTTATGATGTTCTAACAAAATATTCAAGGTTTTTCTTGTGAAGACCTAATTAAAGTCTGCCCCAAACAGGAGCATTTCTTTGAAGGCTTACCAAGTCTGGGACCTCTTTTTATGAAATTACATTTAGAAATCCATTCTTCAAATTTTATACTACAGATTCTTTTACATGACCAGAATGATAATGTGGAGCACAGAATAGCACTTGGGATGTAGACTTTCAAGATAAGCCGATAGAGCAGTCATCAACATTAAGATGGAGATCTCCAACCTCTCTGAGATGAGAAAAACTGTGACCATGCTCTGTTTTGTTCCTGTTACAGTACATGATGTGGGCCCTTTGTTTCCAATTTGGGTTTATCAGAAATAGTTTTGTGAACAGAGGAGGAATTGGGTGTTGTTGACATTGCATTTGAAAATAAAACCATCGTGGTGTATGATCTGACTGAGGGGAGAGATGTAGATGTTGGAAGAACTTAGGATCAGGGATAGAGCTTTGAGGGGTCATCCTGTGGGGCTTTTCCTCAACGTAATATAAGCTCAGCTTGACTTGGTTGTTTTGGTTTAGCATTTGCACCTTGTACTTGCTCAGTTTTGAAAAATTGCAAGAATTTGCATTTTGCTCTGTTTGACCTTAAGAAGGTTCTAAGTTAAGCCTCAAAATGCAAAAAGAAGAAACGAGAGCGAGAGACAAAAACAATTTCAGCAGGCAATTTATTGAAAACAATGATTAAACTAAAACAGTGTGTTCATCAGCCTGCCAAAAGTTTAAGACCACAGTTAAAAAAACAAAACAGAACTCCCCCCTCAAATCAAATAAAAGTGTCATAAAACACAATGTAATGAGTGGCTCCACCTTTCTTGTTGATCACTTAAAAAAATCATTAAGGCATGCTTGATGTGCGTGTTTCCAGGAGGCGAGTGGGAATGTTGCTCCAAGTGGTGAAGATGGCTTCATGAAGGGCTTCCACTGTCTGAAACTGATGTCCATTTTTGTAAACTTCCCTTGCCCCCCATCCCCAAATGTTCTCAACTGGATTTATATCAGGGGAACATGCAGGATGGTTCAAAAGAGTGACATTATTCTCCTGGAAGAAGTCCTTTGTCAGGTTGGCATGGTGAACTGCAGCATTGTGCTGTTGGAAAACCCAGTCATTACCACACAGACGAAGGCCTTCAGTCATGAGGGATGCCCCATGCAATATCTCCACGTAGCCAGCTGCCATTTGATGCCCCTGCACAACCTGAAGCTCCATAATGACAGAGCACCCCAGATCATGATGGTGCCCCCTCCACTGTACCGCGTAGAAAACATCTCAGGTGGGATCTCCTTTTCATGCCACTTACGATGGAAGCTATCAGGACCGTCAAGGTTAAATTTATTTCTTGTCAGAGAATAAAACTTTCTTTCACCTTTTAATGCCCCATGTTTGGTGCTCCCTTGCAAAGTCCAAAGGAGGAGATGTGGACTTTGAAGAAGTTTTTTGCTTTTTAAGCCTGATGGTCATTGGGCTGCAGGAAGCACCAGTAACAGCCTTAAATTGGGTTGAGATTATCCCGTGTGTTGACGGACAGCCAATGGGATTCTCCAGCTCAGCACTGGTGAAATTTTTTTGAGTCTGCCCCTTGACTTTCTGTTCCATAACCCTCGGGATCATTAGATAAATTCAAAATGAATGTCTTACTGTGTCCAACCCCATCAGCAATGGCGTGTTAAAGGGACCGTTCAAACTGAACTATCCCTTTAAAAGAGGCCTGGCTTATGCAGCTTAACAATCCGACCGCGTTCAAGGACAGAAAGCTGTTTTTCCTTTGCCATCAAGAGGTCATGACTGTGTGAATACCTGACAGAGAATGACATGGATTCCAAATTCATGCACAGATTTTTTCTTTTAAAAGCTTAAAAGAGTTTAAATGCAATTTTCAATAAATTGCCTGCTCAAAATGTTTTGTCTCTCACTCCCATTTCTTCTTTTTTTGCATTTTAAAGCTCTGCTTAAACCCTTCTTATGATCCAACAGTGCAAATTGTGTATTCTTGCAATTTTTCAACTGGTCTTAAGACACTGCTGACGGCTGAATGCTCAGAGTATCCAAAAAAGAGACACTGAAATGATATTCCTCCTGTCCCCTTCTTTAGGCATTGCTCTTATGTCTTATGTCAATTAAATCACTGAAATAAGATTTTTAACAAGGGAGAGGCAATGGACATACTCGGTATAGGAGGGAGAGAAAGGAGGAAAAGAAATGCAGCAAATGGGCACCCAGAAGGAATTGACAAAAAAGAAAAAACAGGGGATGCTGATACATTGTTCTAAAACCAGTAGTGAAATGCAAATGTTTTTCTTTTTGAATGGATCCGTAGATTTAGAACATTTTTATTATCCCCAAAGATAAATTACACAATAAATTGTTGAAACAGAAAATAATCATTAACATTACAAACATTGTATTGTCAGGATGTTGTCAGATTTATTGTGGGGTTTTAAACATGGTTGAGATGGACAGGTATTTTGTTTAGATGCTGTCATCTGTTGTAACCCTCTCCATTATGCTGACCTTTTAACTCCACAGCTGTGTGCAGATCTCCACGTACTCTGTAAACTCTGTGGCTTTGTGGCTTAGACTGCAAGGTATTTCTGAGCTCTTTCAGAGTAGATTTAGACCTCAGATTTTCTTTTGATAACAGATTTCTATAGATAAAGAGTTAGCACTGATCTGTTTACCACCAAGAGCTTCAGACACCTCACAGTGTGTGAGGATGAAGACTTCGCCCCACGTATTCAACCTTATTTACTCAAGGTTGAATAACCTTGCTCTGATTTCGGGCTGAAACGATCCCTCTGATAATCCGGGTAATTTGATTCCAAAAATACCCAGAGACAAATTATGCACCTCGAGGATTTATTTAAATCCGGACCACTATACAGTGCAACGGACAGTCATTTCTGTGGCGCAACACGCCTGCTGCTTCCAGTTCTGTGCCTCTGTGATGTAGATGTGCGGCGTGGATTGTAAAATCATGCAGGAAGAGAAGAGACAGGGATGGAAAGAAGAGAGTCTGCAGAAGAAACAGCAGAAAGTATCCCAAGTGTGGGATCACTACAAGTTGAAATGGAAAGAAAACAAAGTGCAGTATGTCCATTCAAAACGGTGTTAGCTTAGCAGAATAGCTCGTTGTCAATGCTGCATCACTTCAACAGTAAACATTCGGTCTGTGCATCAAGTCTGCAGACCGTACAGAACAAGATAACGGTCATGATACATTAGAAGTGAAAAGAAATCAATGTGATCAATAACTGAGACTGAGTCTAGTAAATAACGTACTTTGATTATGGCGCTGGTAAAGGCTGGTTCAGAACATAAATCAATGCGGTGGCTATTTGCCTTGTGAGTAGAACAGAAACAGAACATTAATTACTGACAGTGAGTAGAGGAAGCAGGTGTAGGACATCCTTTCATATATTAAATAAATGTACACCAGCTAGTTGAATTATCTTAGTATCCAAGTAAGATGTTACTTTGGCCTAGTAATAAAATATGATAAATTAGATCCTCAATATGGACATTATCATCGTTACAGGGGGTGCTGCCAGGGATTTCGGGCCCCATGAAAAGAAATCTTACTAGGCCCCCCATAGCTGGCCGTAAGGCCGGCGGAAAATTTTGATACTGTTTTACAAAAAAATGCATTTTAATGATTATTTTGACTGTCATTGTTATACTTGTGCAAAGAACAACATGACAGTTACTTGATAGGGGACACACTGAAAATACAATAAAATTGTATGGGGGGGCTTGAGAAATGTTTTGCAAAACATATAAACTTAGTGTTACAAATAAATTGTATATAAAATATATATGTAACTCTAAGTTTATTACTGAGTGCAATATTTTTTTGTCAATATTATAATTGTATTAGGGGCCTCTCAAGGCCCCTGTCAATCATGGGCCCCTAGAATCCTTCTCCTTTTCCTCCCCTTTTCGGCGCCCCTGCTTACAGCTGTAAAGGCAAAGACATAGCAAAAAGAGATAAGCATGAAAAAAAAAAAATAACCAAACTAAAAGAAGTAAGATATGACCCAGAGAAAAAATAAAACTGCAAGAACAATATAAACAACTATTGTACATGGGTAAATATCAATAACATTTGATTAGTTGTTACTGGTTTAGTGCTCACTGCAGAGACAGTTATCATTAAAACCGTTTATCCATGTAGGTTTTCACTGAATGAATTGTACATTTTTGAGATATCAGCTGTTGGGACGTCTGCCTTCTCTCTAGTATAACTGGCAAAAATCCTGTGATGCTCAAATCTCCAAAAATACATTTGAAAAATTCAAAACCTGTGTCTTAGTCTAAAACTCATGACCTGGTTGCTCTGAATAATCTGCAGACCTTGTTGTGAGCAGTTTCATGTAATTACTTTTTTTCCAATAGAAAAGTATGTATTTTGATTTTGGGATCCCATTATGCTTAAAATGTTCAAAAAAGGAAATAAATTGTTCATTTAAGAGACCTGGCTTATTTTCTGCTTTGTATGTTACTGATGATTTTCAATAAAGCAAAAGTGATTCAATGTAAAAAAAACTGCAGTGTGCGCAGTGTACCTGTTATCTGATTACTTGATTAAATAATTGATAGAGTACTCGATTACAAAAGGGATCAATAGCTGCAGCCCTACTGTGATTCACAATTTCAATCTACATGATTTCTTTTTTGAAAAAAAAAAAAAAGTACAAATGAGGAAAAAAGAGATACCTATATTCTTTCAATGAAGTTAGAAAATCAGACAGAAATAAAGTAATAGAGAGATGAATGATCAAATGTCTGCTGCCAACTAGCATCTTAGAATTGACTAATAAAATACTGGTATTGGGCCATAAGATATTTCTATAGTATTGGGCCACAACTTTCCAGTGAAGTGTTAACTGCATCTTCTGACTTGCTCTTGTTGGTTAAATATATGATAAGCTTGATTGACTTTTATTACAGAACAACTGCCCATCAGACTTCATGGGTTAATCTGCAACATTCTACATTTACAATCTACCTGAGCTCATTGGTTAAAAGACACCCACTTCCTCTTACCGTAAAGCACCTTATAACCACAAAAATACAGACACTGTGGGTGAATCCCCCCACACATGTATCTGTTTATTTGTACTGGTGGTCTCTGGTGTTAAAATGTAGTCGGTGGAGCTGCATGAGTCACAGTGTTTTAACCCACTGACAGTTATGGGTTCCATGCCATGTGTAAAATGGTGGTTGTCGGTGAGTCAGAGTGGAAACCATTAGATATCACTGATGTCATGTCTTATTTGAGTTTTTACTTGTTATTTCAGCATCCTCTGGATTTCCACAGACCCAAACAAACCTACAGATCACTGACGGTGTCCACCTCTTTGTTCTAATAATGAATGAGTTGACCTTCAGCAAGGCTATTTGAGGAACAAGCAGGCAGCTTTGGTGGAACACTTGCAAGAAATGCAAAGCAGTTGCATTTATTTGGTAAAGTAGTTGGACAATCAGAAGCATTTATCTATATGGCTGGAGATAAGTGGGTTGATAATAATGTGTTACAGTGTCACTGGAATACAATTTCTGTCATGAGAAAGTACTGTTAACTTATGGAGGTACATTTAACTGTGCTGTTGTATATTTGATATTTGATGGTCTTGTTAAAGAAATTTGGGGGCCCCAGGCAAGGATGAAAATGAGGCCCTTCTCCAATCTCACTGTGGAAAATTCATAATTTTTATACTCCTTATCCTTTAGGAGCCTCCTTAGATCGGTATCGGCCAAGAAAAGCCTAATCGGGGCATACCTTTGGCACATTTTCTCTCACACAGTGATGAACTAAAAAACAAAAAAAAATAAAAAAATAAAATAAAACCTTTTAACACATCATGTAGTTTAAATGACTAATTTTCAATTACCTGAGAAAAGTTTGCCCATAGCATGTAAGCAGAAAATATAAAATACCGGGGGTTTTCATGTGTGCTTACTCTGCTGAATGGCTTAGCCATAAGCTCACCGGTTGGGTTTCCAGAAAAACTGATGAATTAGTGATTTTCTGACTGCCGACACTCAAAGGCTCTGGAGGTGTTGATGAGCATAAACATAGAAACTTATTGTGTATGTGTGATCTCACCCTCACTCTACGAACCCAACATGAGTGCTACGATCTTTCTCGAAAAAACCGGTCCACTTAAGTTCCCCTTCTCCTGTCTGTAAAAGTTTTCATGATTACTCCACCCAGAGGACCCCTGGCTCCGGCTGTTCGGCGCCCCTGTCACTCACTCTGCTTCGTTGATGGAGGTGTGGTTGGGGAGGAGGCGGCGGCGGTGGTTGTCGGGGATGTGTGATGTGTTGTGACAGCGGGAGCCGGGGCTGGCGGGCGGTCACCATGCGGCACCATATTGCCTGGCTCCCCGGGGACGGGGGATCAGCATGCCAGCCTTGCCAAGAAGTGCTAATAGGCGCAACACGTCTTGCTTTCACACATTAAGGCAAGCGAAGGGTGACAGATCAGAGCTGTGATACTGCCGCCTGTAAGGGGTAAAAAAAAAAAAAGGGGCCATGGCGCCCGTTAGCCATGCAACGCAGGCTAATGATGAAACCCCCGAGTGGAGCAATATGCCCACCAATCACCTAGCTGATGTGTTCTCAGACGGACGTTTCTCCATCTACGTCTTGTCACAGAGTTGAGGCCAGTTGATCCTCACTCCTCACCACAGTGATGCTCACCTCCATATTGTTACTGACAATAAAGCTGCAAGTGTTGAAGCAGGATCAACACTTTTCGAGGAAGACATCCTCGTTGTCACCCCAAAGCAGCTGAGGTCAAGTGGGCTGCCCGGGGCTGCGACACCTTTGTCACATCTGTTAGCAGAACCCACCGCTCGGATGTGAGTCTGCAGAGCTGAACTGTGCTGAAGAAACCAGAGCGTTGGTGGACTCGCTTTGTTACTTCCACCTCAGGGGCCATATGGTTGATTTGGCAGGTTCTCAAACACCTGCCTCCATCTGTTTGACTCAAAGATTTCTCAAAGATGTGTTTGTTTGAACAGCTGAATAAGTGATATCGGTCTGCTTTAATATACTGGAGAGAAATCTTCCTTTTGTTCCACCAGTTTGCATAACAGATAATCAATATTGGCAGAACCAATGAAGAGACTCAAAATTCTTACCATTTATGACATTGATATTTTTCAAATATGTGTATTTATTTACAAGATACTTTCAAGTGAGGGAATTTTCCCAAATAGTTTAAGATTTATTTCAAAGCAAACACATAGGTTCATTCACTACCCGACATTCTTCTGATCTTCATCCTCCAAAAATTCTTACTTGCAGAGATCAATTCTCATTCAGATATAGTGGCAGCAAATTATAGAATGGCTTTTCTCACCTGCTACAGAAATGTTCCTCAACAAATTGCTATAAAAGATGTTTAAAGGATCATTTAATTACTGTTTTGAAATAGTTTTTTCTTTCATGTCAATTATGTGAGCATTTCTTATTTTTTATTTGCATTTCTTTTTTTGTTGTTTTTGTTTAGTCATTATCTCTGGAGTCATTGGCAATACAATCCCCCATAAATCCACAAATGTACACACAACACTCACATTTTCTATTTTAATATTTTTTTTTCTTTTTTCCCTTTATAAAATATAGTATAATATTGTCTAACCTTAATTTACTTTAGGTGGAGGCTTCAAATTGGCCCTTCGAACTTTTTGCCTCTCCCTGCACTTCATTTAATTTGTTGTCTTTACCTTTTGTGAATTTCATATTTTTACAAAAAATAAATAAATAAAAAAACACACAATAGCACTAACACCATTTAAATAGCACAGTCATATCATTCAGTTGTGCCCAAAACAAAAAACATCTACCAACAGTGGGTCATTATTTTGAAATTTGGAGCGTGGTAGAAGAAGAGTATATGAATTTGTTGTTAAAAAAAACTGTTAACCACTCATATTTTCATGCTGTGTGGCCTGGTTGTCTGCATATCTGACAGCCAGGCCACAGTCTTTGCTTACTCTGACCCAAGGGAGAGCTGGTAAAAGTCAAAGTAATGAGTTAGAGGTCAAGGTCAGTAGACCTCATGTTCATCTTGCAAATGAACTTTAGGCAATTTTCCAATTTGGTAAAATATGTCCACACAAGGTCAAGTTCACTGCGACCTTAAATCTTGTGCACACAGAGATCTATGATTATGTTGAGGAACTTCTTTCTATACAATTTGGAAAGAACCTTGGCTTGGACTTGAGGGTGAACTGACTAGACTTTGGAGGTCAAGGGGCACTCAACCTCAACTGCCAACCCCAAACAAACAAACAAACAAATAACAAACACATACACAAAGATGCAACAATAAACATACAGTGTGTTTTCATGAAGTTTACTTAGTGTCAGAACCATGGTGTCAGAACCTGTGAATCTGGTCTGCATATCTATAAATGTTAAATTAGCGGAGCTCTGCATGATGAGAGCTGCAGAGGCATGTATTAACCATTTGCTTTGCATGTGACGTCACACTCCGTCCTGTTTCAGCTGGACATCAAAAACAAAGCCAACCAGCTTGTAGCTTAATTGACTTCTACGCTTAATAAGTTAAAATGTCTCCATGTTGAACTTTGACCTCCATGTTCAACCATAATAATCTACTGTTGTTTAGTGGACCATTCTAACAAGGCTTTAAATGTCAGTTTTATAAATCTGTGAGTAATTTTATAAAACTAAACTATCATATGCAACAGAAACACTAAATGGGCTAACACTCATGCTAGCAATTGTCAAGTTAACTTATTAAAAAAATGGCTGTGTGTTAATACAATGAACAATCCGTGTAAGCTGAACACTTACTTGGAAGATGACTTTCATTCGGCCCTTTTGGTTTGTCTTTTGATTTTATAAAACATCAATTGTGTCTGTTTAAATATAAATGTTTATTATAGCAGGGAGGATCTGCATGATGAGTGTCACAGACTACAGATTTACACACATCTGCCGTTGGTATCCTCTAATCCTGAAACATTCTTAAGTGTTTTTACCAAGTCACACTGGTGTTTCACCGATTTTGACAGCATCTGCCCAAAATGTATACACCTGCATCCACAGTTAACCTGAAGGCCTCATGTCTTCCAGTTCCAATTGAGGTTTCTGCCATTTACTGTTCAACCTGCTCAGTCTCCATCAGCAGACATTTTTGCCGTGTATACCAGTGCATGCAAGTATCATAAACAAACAGAGTTCATAATTCCTGGGAAGATCACCAAATTATCTTGCTGGGCAGTGTTTTTGTCCTTTTTTGAGCCTCCATGTAAAAAACTGATCCACACGCTGTCTGACTGCTGTACAACGGCTATCTCAGTCCGGTTTACACTCATTTTTCTTTTTCTTTTTTTCCCTACAGTCATTTTTCTGTTTGTTAGTCTCCTTAAGGTGATCAGACTCATCTGACAGTCTCAGTGACATTTTTGTTCTGTATTGATGATACTTTCTGTTACTTTACTTATCTCTACACCTGAAAATAAACATGGGTTTATCCAGTCTGCCTGTTCCCATTGTAGTTCCCTCCAGTTTTCATTCAGATCTGTTGACTCTCTGTCTACAGAAGTTCTTTGTCTGTGAACTCCAGTACATACTGTATTTTCTGGACTATAAGTCGCTCCGGAGTATAAGTCACATCAGTCAAAAAATGCGTCAGGAAGAGGAAAAAAACATAAGTCGCACCGGACTACAAGTCGCATTTATTTAGTGCTCTGATAGAGAGGTGGTTGCCTTGTATGAAGCGGTAACACCAAGAAGGCCCACCTGCCTCATTTATATTCATCTCCTTGTCAGCTACCAGGGCGTGGAGATGTAACTGCACCGTTAACAAGCCTCTCCCAGCAGCACGTTGTTCAAGCACCCATATGTGGACCTGTTCTTCCAGCTTTGGCCATCTTGCTTTCGGCCCGCGATTAGCTTTCTTCATTTTCTTCATGGCAGTAAGAGTAACCTCTGCTTTTCGCCAGTCCCTCACGAGTTTCTCACTCACTCCAAACTTTATTTCTGCTCGATTAACACTGAATATTCTACGACCTGCAGTTTGTTATCTGCAGAATGGGTTTTCATTTTGGGGCCATTTTGTTTATGTCTAGCCTAACCTAGAGCGCCCTCTCGCGGCTGTAGATGGTAATTTGTACTCCTTGGTTCATGTCAGTCAGGATGAATTAACTTTTAAAAACATGTTAAATTATGCTTTGATATATAAGCCGCACCTGACTATAAGTCGCAAGACCAGCCAAACTATGAAAAAAAGTGCCACTTATAGTCCAGAAAATATGGTACACGTATTACTCAGAGTCCAAAGTTAACAGCTGTCATATTTGGAGCAATATTGCACTTTTTTGGTAATGTGGTGGTGGCTGTTTCCTCTTGTGAAGCCTGCAGACTGTACCTGGTCAACACTGCTGGTGGAAGGACACCATAGGCTGTGCTATGTACAAAAATAGTGCCCAAAAAAGCAGCCTGATAGTGGAAAAGTGAGTTGTTAAGAAATAAGATTTAGCTTCATATCACCTGTTTTTGTGGGGGGGG
Source organism: Cetoscarus ocellatus (assembly GCA_037902135.1). Taxonomy (NCBI): domain Eukaryota; kingdom Metazoa; phylum Chordata; class Actinopteri; order Labriformes; family Labridae; genus Cetoscarus; species Cetoscarus ocellatus. The sequence continues at coordinate 751,327 of JBAMNC010001214.1, forward strand.
TTTTACACCTAAAATTCTTTAAATTACACAGATATAATGGCCCCTTGAGTAGCAATATATGGCTCTAGCTTCTGTGCCGACTGTTTCTGTACAGACACTGACCTGATCTCCCTCACTGTGGCTAATGGTCAGACTAGTGTTATGTCTCCTGTACAACTCCACTTCAAAAATCCAGATCGAACCAAATCCACCTCGTTTGGATCAAGCTTTGGGTTAATTACAAACCAACCTGAACCTATGACCCCAACAGTTCACCAAAATGACTTTGAATGTGCCTGCACAGCTCATGAGCCTCATGTATCAATGCCTAAATATTTTGAACTGCTTTCTTAGACCTATATCCAACCTCATCTTTCTACAGATAAAAAAAACTTCCTTTTTATCCAGAGGAATGTCATATGAAGGTAAATGAACCCATCCTGCCCTGAAGAAGGTCATTTCTTCCATGTCAGCAGGACTAAGATGAACTCAGTGTTACTGTGTCAAGCATCTGAGAGCCAGTTTATCTGTAAGGATACCCCTCTGAAGACCCTTCTGATCCATCATTGGCTGCCTGCTCAGGATCAAATATTAACGTGGAAGGTGGTGCTGACAGTCAGAAGCGTCGCCTCCTTGAATAACTCCATCCGAACACTGACTGTTACCTCCCAACATGCATAATGCAGGATGTGTTATGGATAGGAACATACTAATATGAATGTTTGCGCTATTATGAGACACTATGTGAGGCTGAATTTTTCATACAGGATTCTGACGGAAGTGCTAGGCTGTACATGAATGCAAAATTAGACAATTAAACATAAAAATCTGATAAAAGATTCATGGAAATGACGACTCACCTCTGTATGACCCTGAGGAGACCAATCTGTGGTCCTGGGGAGGTCAGATGAAAAAAATCAAGACTTTGCTCCATGCAGTCATGAGGATGAACAAGTAAACGCACATGCTGAACAGAATTTCTCTGTGTGAGTATACATTCAAGATGCAAACACAGACGTAAACAAAAGATATACTCTCAAAGCTGGTGTTGTGATGTAGTTATGGCCAAAAATATGTGTACATTTAAAATACTTTGTCGGGCAAATATTCTCTTTGTCATGCATTTTTGTGGATTTTGTTCCCATCAACAGGCATCACGAGACAGGGCTGCCAGGGTGAAGACATGAGTTCCTTTGGCTTAAAGGTCCTAAATTTTGCAGAGGTGTTAGAAAAAGTAATTGCAGCAGTATATCTTAACATTTTGCAGCACAATTGCGTATCATTGTTTTTGTGCAATATCGTGTTATCTTATGATACATGGTTTATTAAAATCTAGGACAATATTTACATAGTTTAGTGAAGCCTCCAGCCACTAGTTGGCAGGAGAAAGTCAGCCGCTTTTTTATCTTGTTACATTTATTGCTATCATTTCTGTCCTTGAGATGAAAAATAACATTTTTAAATGTTGCAGTGACCATGTTTTGTACAAATAACACACCATTTTGTTGGTTCCTAATATGAAAAATAGACTTTTTAATGAAATGAAATGTGATATCGCCCTGTTTATACCTGTAGTATCACATTATATTGTGATATACTGTACAATTATATGACAATATGTGATAACAGTTCATATTGTATCCCCAGACTCTTGCCAATACATATCCCTCATATTTTGTTGTCTTAGGAACACCATAATTAGCTGCATCAGTTTGATACTACTCAAACTCATCTATCTGCTCTTATGGCAATTTTAAATAAGCACATCACTGATACTTGGAATGTCTAATTTCACAAAAGATGCAATAATACACTAAGCACATACTTGCCTCAGTTTAAATTACCCTGATTGTATATATGTATATATATATATATATATAAGATTTTTAAGAAAAAAAAAAACAACTAAAGCAAAATTGTTTCAATAACTATTCTTGATGCACATTATGACATAAATAAAAAACAAATGCATGAACAATTTAAGTGTTTAGAGAGCACAAACTGCTGGCAAAGCATTTCAAGCATTGTTCCGCAATACTAATGAATTCTGAAGGAAATTCTTGGATCCATATCTGGATTTGGACCAAAATCAAAATCATATTTCTTCTCCCTGATGCCATGACTATCATTCCCTTAAAATTTCATCAAAATCCACTGATGAATTTTTGAGTTTTTTTACTAATTGACAAAAAGACAATGCCGGCAAAAACATGATCTCCTTGGTGAAGGTAATAACAGTTTTAGATGCTTTTTAATCCAACCTTGCAGCTGTTGCAACTATTTTATAATGCAGGAAAAACAAATAGATTTGACCTCCAAACAACTCATATTATTCCAGACAAGAATCAAATTTTTTCTTGATATAATTTTTCAATGCATCATGATTTCATTTTATTTGTAAATCCAACTGTCATTTTTTTGAGCTGTCATTAAATACTTAATAACAATAATGGATGGATGTTAGGGGCCATTTAATCTTTTTAAGTTTAAGTTCCCCAATCCCCCCATTAACTGACATGCAATCTGCAGGGGAGTTCTGCTGTGAGGGGTCAAGTGTGAACAAGTAGGTCAGGGAATTGTCTGGGAAGGCCATCCAGGTATTTTCTAGGAAATTTCAGTGTTACATGAGCGAGGAGAGCTTATGAGTGACAAGGGTGTTCATGTAATTTATAAGTAAGCGGTTAAATTTTTATATTGAAGCCAAGAAGGACTAATCGTGTAGATTTTGTAGGTCAAGGTCGTCATACTCAACCCCTACCTTTGAACAATATACTTTTTAGGGATTTCTGTTAAACTTAAACAAATTTAATCTCTGACTTGATAATCATCTGACTAAATTTTATACACACAAGGTCAAAGGTCTGATATTAATACATCAAGCAAAAGTGTAAAATCATCAAGCTGTGGCTCTGCTTCTTCCTGCTTAAGGAGGTATGGTTATTGTGATTGTAAAGGGTCAGTTTGAGCCGTGGTTCAAGCTGTGGTAGATATCTCCTGCTATTCAAACAATAAATCAGAAAAGACTTTTATCTCTGTAGCACCATTTAAAAATCCTTCCTTCTGGGCTCAAAGTTAACACCTCTGCCCCGGTCTCTTTGTTTGTCCACCTTTACACCTTGACTTATAAACTTGAGGGGGGATATTTTTCCCTCGCTGGTCAACCCTTACACCCCCTCCCCCCCCTCCTCCCTCTTCCCCGATGCCATTGACGCCTGTGGTCCCTGGGGCCATGCTATGCCTGCTGAATCGTGTGCTGTGAGCGGGTGCGCTGCCTGCCATCAATATGGGTGAGTTACAGAGGTCAGTGGTTCAAACGCAGTTCACCGCTCAACGCCGTCACCGACTGCGGCCTCCACGCGTGCAGATTAACATGTGATGGAGCATCAGAGCGTGTAAGAGTGTATATTAGAATGGATATGTTTGAGTCTCATATTGTGTGAGCCTTGTTTAAAGATGTGAGTGTGTGTGTCGTGATGTTTATTTATTTTTTGGTTTGCGTGTTTACTCTCTGTCGCAGCACCAAGAGTTTTCGATCTTTAAACCCGCAGCAGGCCCTGTGCCAGCCGACATAATGAACATGATGTGTGTGAGGCATGTGGGCCAGCAGGAGTGATTCCGAACAGAGCAGCAGGAGGTGGATGAGTCTGATCAACTGTTTGGAGGGACAATGTCACATAACAATCAATAATTTTCTC
>JBAMNC010001215.1:0-82388 GCA_037902135.1 Cetoscarus ocellatus
CGGGCTCGGGGGGAACGTGTAGCCGCTGAGAGCCGCAGGAACACGGAGGAGCCTTGCTGACTTTCACCCGCTTCATTTAACACCAAAAAGGCCGCTTAACCCGACCCGAGAGGAGGCTGGCGTCCACGCAGCGTGGGGGCAAAACCGCCGGTGAGTGTCGTTATCTTTGAGGCTGTGGCGTGCTGTTGTAGTGTGGCGGGTCCGCTAGCTTGATAGCCCGGTGTTGGTGTGAAATTGGTGACCGTGTTAACTGGTGACCCTATGGCTTTAGCTCAGGGGTGGGCACAATACAAATTGCAATATACTATTTTTTTTCCCTCGTATATGCCCTATTAGTTAAATATAAAGGTAAAATATAGCTTTTTTAAAAAGCAGACTATACCAACATTCATTTTTTAAAAATTTAATAAACTAATAGTAATGAGCCAAACATTGACTTAAAGCTAATTGTAGTGTAATGCATGCAAAATAGCTGTTTTTTCCAATACATATTATTTATAGAAATACATTTATTTATTTATATACAACTTTTTTAAAAGAAACAATATGTCTATTACTTTGCCAAGTTTGCAAATAATGAAAATATTATAATAATCTAAAAACACTATGGAATTATCTTTATTCTTAATATTTCTTTATTTGATGTATGATTTTGCCTCTTTTTTTGTCATGTTTACACTGATATTTGGAAGCAACTTTTGGGCCGCATTGTGTGGTAGGGAGGGCCGCATGTGGCCCCCAGGCCGCATTTTTCCCACCCCTAATAAAATTGTACACATTATTTATTGTGTGACTTTTATTGCCTGTCTATATTTATGGACAGTTAAGTGTTGATAAGTGATTTCTCTATGTTCACTCTTAATGTAAAGCACATTGTGTTTGCCTACAATTAAATGTACTCTATAAATAATTGCTGTCATAGCTTAAGCTGCTGTTGTAACAAGACACTGTTACTACACTGTCAGAAATAAACATCCTCTAATGCTAACGCAAACAAGAGGCTTTCATTATGGCACATAATTATCCATTGTAGCCACGACAATAGCGCACACATTCGGCTCAGAGGCACCAGTTAGCACGGTCACTCCTTCCACCAGCACACCAGGCTGCTCGCTGCTGCTTGTGCTGGTTTGACAGATCGGATCAGCAGCCAAAGCCAAAGGCACACTCCGTTTTCTGTGCAGCATTCGGGCTTTAACGTCGTCCGTCTGCAGCCACCTTTGTTGACGTTTCCTTCTGCTTAGTGGTCCATGTCAGTGCAGCATTGCCGGATATTACTGCATAGCGGTAATGGTGTCCCTTTTTCCCCCCTCACACTGTGTTGTGCTTGTACTATCATGTGCTGCACATTGCACACAGGCCCGAACTTGGATTTATGCCTGCTGCACTCTGCTTGGTCCAATCCCGCATGCACACACTCACTCAGATAGGGTGATCGATAAAGCTGTAATACACCCATAATACTCCTCCTATAGGCAGTGTTTGAACTCAGTGACTTGACCTTAATTTGGTTTGCCATAGGTGGTGGAGACGAATGCATTCTGACGAGTATGGCTGGGCAGTAATGCACAGATTTTAGGATTTACAGATATGTTTCCGAAAGAGTAAGAGGGAATAGAGATGAAGGTTGTGTTTATTCGTTAATAAACCAGACATAATGCTCTGTAATAGGACTGTTTACCATAAGAGCCACAAGCTGTAATATGTTTATGAACTCATGGTGGTCTTTTGAGATGGAAGGATCACATGGAGAAAGATCTGTTTTGTGTTTTTTAAAGTCAGATGATATTGATAGTTGTTTGGTGCCATTGCAAAAAATATAAGTTCATAATAGGGATGTGCAATATTACCAGAACAATATCGGTATTGACGGATATGAAAAAATTCACAAATATTTTAGCCTAAATTTGCCATAAATATCCCATATAGTGGCTGTTATATTGGCAGAGTGCATCATAATTGTTTTCCTCATCATCACTGAATGTCCACCTTTATAAGTCAAAAAGTATAATTTATTAAAGAATAAGATAATGTTTACTATTTCTTCACACCTATTTATGACATATATATTTATATACGAACATGTGTTTGTGACATATGGAAAAAATACACCAATTATACCAAATGCTACAATCTTATCCATGCAATTAAGATGTTCTTTACAATTTGACCTGAATTTATTTCTTCCTGGTATTTTTAACCAAAAGAGAGAAAACTCTGTTCTGTTGCATAGATACATAAGTTGGCAACATTTGGTGAAATGTTTGGGAATGGCCAACCTCTTTGATATTGCTCTTCCTGTTGCTAAAAAAATATGTCTTAATATTAGTTATTTAGATTTGGTGTTGTAGATTAATAGAGGAAGAGTACTGATAAGTTGCACAAATAAGTCAGTAGCACTTGGAAAAATGGTTGGAACTGTGGTTGCTGTTCACCATTTACAACCACTTTTCTAAAAGCTGCTTATGTATTTGTGGACTTAAGTTATGTCATTATTCCTTTTGCTGATATTATGACCAATGATTGTGTATTTGGAAGACATATTTGTTACCAAAGGAGAGCGTGCAATATCTGAATTACATAGTCAGTTCGGCAATATTTGGTCAAAAGGAAAGGATTGGCTAATTTCTTCCACAATGGTTAATTCAGCCAGTGTTTTTGTGCCAATTAGTTAGTGAAATGTGGTTGAGACTTTGAAGTTTATTTGTTCAGATCAGGTTTTTGACCTAAGGAGACAGAGCTGGTACTATTTGGTAAAAAAAAAAAAATAGACTTGCCAGTTTTACAATTAGTTCAATTGTTTTTAATGTGTTGAGCTATTTATTAAGTGCACTCTGTCTTTTGTTGAAAATATGACAACATGTTATTAATTATAATTAGATGTTTTTGAACAAAAAAACATAGTAATGTCTCAGTTACAAAACAAACAGGGCAACACTTTTAAAAGAAAGGAGAACTGGGAAAATAACACATATTTAAGATGCTTGCTCTCCTTTGTTGAAAATATAACTGAAGATGACATATTTTGATGGACGTTTTTAACCGTAAGCGAGAGAACACTGTCTAAAATTGTGCAACAAACCTTTCAAGATTTAGAAATCAGGTTGAACAAGCAACGAACAAGGTTTGCGCTGATGTATTTGAGCGATTCAGACAATTCCTCCTCTCGTTTTTGGTTAAAATTATGACCGGTGTTCATCAAGTTTCTGTACTTTTGTGATTCCACCAAACCATTAAAATGATATGCAACACAAAGCATTTATGAATGTGGACATTGTTGACTCTGTTTACAGAAATGGTGCCGATGTTTTTGTACATTTAAGATTGTGTGCTGAAGTTTGTCGACCACTTTTGCAGAATAATGAGTGCACAGGACCTCTGGTTTTGTTGTGATAGTGTCAAACATGCATTGATATTGTTTGATTTTTACTATAAACAAATCCAAGTTTATGGTTTGTTTTTGTGGCAACACTGATTTATGGTCTGTTTTGTCCACCCCTATTGACCGTCTCATTTTAAAAGCTTTAGCAGTGCAGTGGTACATTTGGTGCAGTCAGAGACAAACCAACCCCAAGTCCACTTGCCTTCGCCTGTTTCTCTCTGCTGTGTGGAAATTGGGTCATTAACATTCATATAATCCATGCATCTCTGGTAATATAGCTGTGCAGCTTAGTCCTTGTGATGCGCACAGACTGGCATTTAGAGTTAATGAGTCTATTTTTGCTTCCTGTTAATAATCACTGTGTCATGCAACCCAGATGACACTGTCTGATCTTGTCTGTTGATGTGTGTGGATCAGAATTTGCCGGTATCAGAACAGACTGTCCTAGAGAGGCTTAATGCGCGTTGCATCAAAACAGCGAGGGTTGGGGTTTACATTACCACATGCACTGGGACTTAGCTGCACAGGAGTGAAATAAAAGCTTTGTTTTGGATAAACATCATGATCTACACTGCAGCTGGATGCAATCATGTGTAGTATTGCTCTAAAACAGCACTGCTAAGAAGTTTAGAGTGCATTCATAATAGTTAAAGCCAGACCTGTGGTTTTTAACTGGAAATAGGGCCGTCACTACACCAGAATTTTAAACATTAAGATTGTTGCTATAAAATCAAACAATGTCTTCAACTTTTTCATACCATGGCAACAAATCAGAAGTCAGTGGACCTAAGTGCTTGGTCATTTTTTGTTTTCATATCAAGTATTGAGATTCAGCTCCTGCAGACTGTCTAATCTGCACAAAGAACATTAATGACTTTTCTATATGAACATAAGACGGTGTGCAGGAGTTTGCCTGCAGTTTCTAATTGGCTTGTAACTCTCCTACACATCTTTCTCATAAAAAGGAAAGCAGATACTGTTACATGCTGTTGATCATAAAAATCCAGGTTGTATCATTTTGAATCACATGGAAGCAAAAATATGAAAACATTGAATGTTTTGTGTCCATACGATTAAACCATTGAACTTTGACATTTCCTGTGATGGATACGTTTTTAAAATTCTAAATTATAACTTACCCTTTGGAACATGCAAGGTCGTGAACAATACGTAGATTAATTTTGATAATTACAAAGCATCATCTCCGCTGTATTTGATCCTTGAAGCATTGTCTGCAGCACATGTCCATCCATCAAAGAATCAGTACATAATACATGAAATAATCTCATACCACAGAACTTGCAATGCAGAAAACAAGGCCGGCAGGATGCAGATGATTTCATTACACTATCTCTCCTGTCTACTATGCTTTCAGCATTGTCTGCAGCACTAAAACAGCTAAACATATTTTGACCCCTTGAATATGCAGTACATAGTGGATTAGAAAAACCAGTGCTACATGATAATGCACAATGTTATTACTATTTCAATATTGTTTTCCTTTAAATGAAACAGAACACTGTCTCCAGTACTTTCAGCATCAGTCACTTTAAGAATCAGTCATTTATGCACTAAATGGTTGCCAGCTATGGCGCAAGCAATGCAACCCAAACCCCCACCCTCAAAAAAACAACCACAAAAAACAGAGTGGCTAAGACTGTTTCTAAACATTGTTTCCAAGCATACAATGCACAGATTCAGCTGCCTTCAGCACTTTCAGCATTGCCTGTGCATAAGTTAAACTTGCCCATTGAGCATATGTCACAGAAAACCATGCACAGATTGGTTTAGACTGTTTGAGTGCATTGTTTTTCTTGTTAGTTTACTTCACTGTTTGATATGTGCAGCTTAGTCTGTAGTTTGAGCGCAGCTAAGCAGACTGTGATCCTTCAAAGAGTCTGCAAAGCATGCATCAAGTAACGTTACACTTTAGAGCATGTATTGCATAAAGCAATGCTCAGGATGATGTAGATGATAACATTGCATTGTCTCTCAGTGCACAGAGCTCAGTCTCAACTGTTTTCAATTCTCCCAGCGGTGTCTGTTTCCCTAAAGAAGCTGTCAGTAATGCTAAAAATGATCTTGTGCTACAGACCGTGCAATGAGAAATAATGCAGGAAGGATTTAGATGATTACTCTACATTGTTTTTTTCTCCTTTTCCCAGTATTTCCAATACTGTTAACACTGTCTGCATGCAGGAAAGTAGAATCTAAAGCCTATAAGAAGAAATCATGAAAACGTGAAATAATTGTACACTACAGAGCATGTAATGTCGGTTTTAAGAATACATGCACAGGGCTAATTGTCACTTTTTCTCACAGAATTGTCTGCAGCACAGGTACAGCTGATTTATGCATTAAACAAACAAAAACTGCAGGGCATGCATTGCAGAAAACACTGCTGGTAATGATTAAGTGATCACATTACACTGTTTTTCCAGTAAACAGTGAACCAACTCTACTGTCTTTAATACTTTCAGCATTGTTTGCAGCACAGGGAAAGAGAAACTGTAATCCATTAAAGAATTGGGCATTATTACATAGGTACAGTAAATATTCTGGAAAAAAAAAGTTATTTGGTTGAAAATGCATCTTACTGGCAACTTTTGCCTGGCAATTTTAGTGCCAAATTAGTAATATAGAAAGTGTTTAGTATAATTCTAAATAAGAATGATATCTCCACCCAAACAAAGCAACAAGGCAGTTTTCTTAATCAGATGTTGGCATCAGTATCAGCTCTTGAATCCTGAATCTGTTCTGCTCTAATCATAACAGAGCCTAAATGCTTAAAAGTTGCCAAGGTAAACTTTGTTGTCAATCCTGATGTCTCAAAGTTCAGACTGGCTGCTGACAGACTTTTCTGACCCTTAATCATTCACTCAGACCTTGTGAAAATCCTCGGCGGACATAATCCGGGCGTATGATTGACCGCAGTGCATCATGAATATAATGGTGACAGTGGGTGTGTCCGCAGACGTTTGTGTGTGCGAGGGGGCCCTCTTCGCCGCATTACAGCGCCGTAATAATTAAATCACTCAATGTAACCGCCTTTCGCTCACAGCCTTTTTCCAGGGTCTCCACTCCAGTCTGAGTCGCGTTCGTTTTTCACAGCCGTATCTCGCGCTGTAGCTGATAGAAAGTGACAGTCTAAGAGCTGTATGCTTTCGCAGTTGAATCCATCAAGCTGGCAACAGAAGCCTTCCCTCTGGCACGCACGGGGCATACTTTCAAAAAAAGGCTGAGAGTATGGATTTTCCATTGATGGGAGGAAGATTTAAATCAGTTGGCCTTGTTGATGTCTGAATTATTATCTTCATGATGCATTTGCAAACTTTTAAGAGGCTGATATTCAAGATTCTTTGTAATTTTAATGTATCTTTCTGCTTAAAAAGAGGATGCTGTTCTTCAAGCTTCCTCTAATGAGACAGAAAGACAAAAAAGACTCAGCTGGATATGTTAATGGCCGCTGAACACAACGGTCACACCATCATGTTGAAAAAATCTTAGAGCTCTAATATAGCAAGAATACAGTGGAACATGCACGTAACTCAAACAAAATACACCAGAAACTGCACATATAGTCATGGTTTTAACTCTCAAAAGAAGCCTTTTACATAAGTATTTATTCACCATTATGGATATTTAGTGTCGCTATCATTGTGATGCAAATGTATGTAATCCTAACCCCCCGCAGAGTCTTTAGATTTGCACAAAAACGCGCTAAAATGTAAGGATAATTTATGTCAGATCAGCTGGTAGGGCCCCAGATGCCCACTCTTCATCAATCATTAGCCATCAGTTTAAATTGAGTGTTCTCTCTCTGGGTTGATCATTAGCCATGGACAAATCCACCGCTCATGTATAAACATTTCCTCTGAGGAAAAGGAGATAAAGAGTGGGCAAACACGTGGAGAAAAGTGGAGAAATGAAAGGAAAAATGTGCAGAAATAGATGAACAAACTCATAGAACTGTTGATGGAATGTTTGCTGATTCGTATATATATTATTTTTTTCTTTATTTTAATGGTTTTACCCACATACAAGGACAAAAAAAAGGGAACATGGCTGCCTTTCCATGTGGTGTAATGCTATATGAGACGACGCAGACAATGTATGGGTGTAGCCCGATGTGACCTGGTCTATATAGTCTCTCCTGCTCCCCCCTCCCATCCCTGTTTCCCTACCCTTCCCTCCTCTCATCGCTCCCTCCTCTGCCGCCTTTTCTCCTCTGCCCTCGTCTATTCCTGTCTGGCCTCTCCTCTCCTCTTCCCTGCTCCCCTCTTTTCTCTCCTCTCCTCCCCCTTTTCTTTTCTCTCCTCTTCCTCTCGGCTGGGGCTCCTTTAGGGGGCCAGAGGTGACCTTCTTCGGTCTCTCCCAGCAGCGAGCACCCCAGTGGGCCTCTCTTTTTGTGACCCTGTTTCTGTCTGTCTTTCTTCCCTGGCCTCCTCGCTCCTTCCCCCCCCCCGCTTCTCCCTCCTCTCCCTCCCCCTCTCCCTTATTTCTCTTCTCCCATCCTCTCCTGTTCCCCATGGTGGGGCAGCAGCGCTTAATGCTTGGAAACATGCAGCGCTCACTTATATAACCTCGGCTGTGCAGCTGATGTCGTGGCCTGTATCTGCTGTAAAAATGATGTCAGAGCCGTCTAGAGAGGCAGAGGGCATGCTGGGTAGGCCAATATGTCAGGAGCTATTCCCGAGCCGAGCATTGTGAGAACCGTGATCCTAGGATTTACCCCCTATTTTCTTTTGTTTTGAACTTTGGAAGGTCGAGGCATGACTGATAGGTTGTTTTTTAATAAAACACGTGGCAATGATGCATCTTGGTTGAAGACTCCTATTCTTCAACTGTGGGGTTTGGGATGCGGAGATGTGATCAGGGGGTGGAGGGTGTCCAAGGCAGGGGCGTGTCTGGGGGCACGGCGATGACAAACAGAACCTGTTGTTGAAAAATAGAGCCAATACTGCAATTCCTCACGTTCCCATTTGTAGCTGGCTGCAGAAGTCACATACCGTTATTTCTCATATATAATGCACCCTCATTTATAACACACACCCCATTTTTTCATGCTTTTTTCCAGGAAAAACGCTGTATTCTTATATAACACGCACCCACATTTTGCCCAAACCTTGCTCTCTTAGACAACTCAAAAATTGCCTTTATTCAAAGTTTTAATCAATGAAATTTCAGTATTTCACAACAAATACTGTACACGATTTTCCCTCTCAACCGGATGTGAAAATACCTTGTGCTTCACGCATGCACACTTACTCGATTTCTGCCAGAGCATGCACAGTCATAGTGTACCGACCAATCAGAGAGCAGCTATCAACATGCTGATGTCTTCGAACAATCACAGTGCAGCTATTTCGGTCCCCTTGCTCACAAGATGGCAGCACTCAGTGTTTACACGTGAATGGTAACGCTTCGGAATTACACGATCATTACACAAAGGTAAACTAATTAAGACTAAAAATATTGGACTAGAACAGTTTAACACTCAGTTTTATAAGAATTACAAAAGTTTGGCGGTAATATTTTGCAGAGAGAGAGAGAATATTTTGGCTTTTTGAATCAGATGTGTTGTAATCGCGATGTTGGTGAGACAAAATATTTTACATATTTTGCTTGTGCTTGTGTATAATACACACCCGAAAATTAGACCTTAGTTAAGAGCAAAAAAATGCTTTTTATGGGAAATTACGGTATTCGCCATGTTGGTTTCACAAAGCAATGTTTGGCCATATCTGTTTATTGTGCTGGCACACTGAACAGGATTGAATAGTAAATCTTGTCTGTTCTGGTTTTATGAAGGATTCATGTCATGCATGATTTGGGGCATGGCTAAAATGACTGTCAGGCAGCATGGTGTTACTCTGTCAGGGGTTTAAAACATGCCTCATTATTGCTTCTTTGTTTATATGAGGTTAATCATGTTTTTCTAATATAGATGATGGTATTTATAATCTGAGCCCTCCTTAAATTCTCTTAGGCAATTTCTTTTCACTACAAAATCATAAACCATGGTTGGCTTTTGCCTTAATTGGAGCTACAAAGCAGCTACAATGAGATTACTATTATTTCCTTAGTTTCAAACTTCAATTAAATACTTCCTTTTGTATTTTGGTAACAAGACAAGTCCGATCGTTTTGCGTTACAGCCAGTTTCAGTGGCGTGAACATGACAGGCTATTTGCCATGATTGACAATACATGTTTATTGCTGCCCTGGAAACACCAAATGTTCCATCCAAGACTAGCATATAAAGCAGGAGCTGCCATTAACAGCTGCTACATTTCATTCATAATCTGTGCTGCCTGCTTGTGATTCTCTGAAGAAACAACACCATGATGCCCTCAATGCCGTCTTTTTTTAATTACTTTGATGAAGAGCCCCTTGTTGGTGGGTCTCATGATCTTATGCTATTTTTTTAAATCATTTTCATTTGTGGGATTTCATGATTTTGTTGCATAGAGCTGTGAAGAGATAGAGAATTTTGACTGAGGACAGCAGCTCTTTTTTACGAGGCATGAAGATAAAACCACCAGGCCATTCAGGCCCAAAGCTGGAATTATTTGCAAATTGCCAGTTCATGGTGCTAGTTTTACATTTAGGAAAAAATAGAATTGAAGGTCAAATGAAATGGAAAATATAAAATTAAGTAGGGTGAAGGCATATTTCAAATACCCCAGTGTAAGAATAGGGGTGTAAGAAAATACTAGTCGCCGTTTGACTCTCGTTCACTCCATCACATTTATCATTATTTCTGTCACAAGGACAAAAAGCAGAGTTTTGCTTTGTTCCAGTTGTGCTGGGAAGTTGGGATTTCTGAGTTCCAAGTGGGAAATTTCAACTGGAACGCCCCCAGAGGTCGGAATTTCCTACTGGGAAGTCTGGGGATCTCACCACCCCCGAGCTGACAATCGAGGATGTCTGCCCCTAGTGTGAACAGTTATTGAGCTCCTGTAATATTCCATTTAATAGCACTTCTGACGAGTGTTTGTTGCACTAAATCAGCCATATACATATTAGTGATCAATGTTTATATATATGGAAATGCGATCACGAGATTTTCATCCGAAAACGATAAATCTTTCAGCCCTAAATCACCCCAACTATTGAAGTACTTGTAGTAATTAGTGATAAGATAGTAATTATTAACAGATCATTTTAGTCTTACTTTCTTGTTGCCATGAGTTATCCAGCCATGATTATACAGGGGTGCTTTAGTCTCAGACAGACTGAAACACTCCTTAACTGGGCAGTATTCTTTAATCACATTACATAAACACATAATTAAAACTTTTCTGTGAACACAAAAACAACAATTAAATATAATCAAGGTTAAATTCCTCAACATACATTTTTCCAACTGTTTCTCTCAGGGATGTCGAGGTGTTTAATGCCCGTCAGTTGGGATCAAAGCTGCAAGCTAAGCTCTGTCAGATTGATGACTTCTTTAACCTGAGAGGGGATTATTGCGCGCTGCTTGTCCATCCAATGGATTCCGACTTAGTCATTTGATTCCAGACAACCCCCCAATTGTTATGACTGATTTCTTCACCTTTATTAGAAATCTTGCCATAACAGGAAGAAAGTATGAATACCATTTACTCATGTTCGCTCATCCATCAGGGTGAAATGAATGTTCAGATGTTTCATTTGAGACAATTTTGGCCCTTTTAGCCAACGCGGGGCATACTTTCCTCCTACAAGTGGGAGCATAACAGAGGAGGATAAGAACCACTGATGTAAGGAATGCCACGGCTGTAAATATTCTCAGGGAGGACCTACACTATTTTCACAAACGTCGAGCTGAATCCCTCCAGACATTTCCCCCCTGATTTTGATTTTTTCTGTGGTGAGATTTTTGCTGCTGATCAGTGGAGGTTAGCATCACATATCTCCTCTATAAATGCACAATAAACTACTGCTTGTTTTCCTCCTGGCCTTATTTCTGCTTGACCTGAGTTGACTGTTGCTCATGCTATAGGAGCAGGGCCCCAAGGCGCTTCAGCACGTCGTCTGTGTTTTTCCCTATGACTAATTAGATCTGCACTCATATGCTATAGACTTGTAGGTTGGTTCATAGGATCCATTCAGCCAGGGCAAATGCAGCCAACCACAAAATGTCATCTGATCATCACGGGTTCCTGCACTGGAACTGGGCTAATAGATTTTGTGGCCTCGTACAGTATAGCCAGTGTTTTTCGAACATACTGTATTTAGATGCATGATGACAACAAAGCGGTCCTTATAAAAGAGCTCTTGTATGGAGACTTTTGATTCAGTTTGGATTTATTGGGTGAGGAAATCGGCCTCTTTCTGCAAATGAGGTTGCTCTTTGTTTGGGCGTTTATACATCATTATTATTTTAACTAATTAATTGTCCAAGTAAAATCCTGCTGACTTGCTGATTTAGGTGTCTGAGAGCTGTCTCATTCACACAAACATGGTCCTGTTCAGGTTCTGATGGGAAAATAAAGCACGTGGAGCTTGTTGCAGGACCAGTGCCTTTTCCTCGACAAACATGCAGCTTGTTTTTGTGTGTCCTGTTTTCTTTTAGTATTGCCTCAACCTAATCCATCACCTCCACTCGAAGTGACACACCATTTAACACAATTGCACATTATCTATTTGCAGTTACATCAGTATTTGTGTGCATGCTGTCTGATGAGTTACAACATAGCTGAAGGCCTCTGGACATTTCGAGTCAGTGTCACAGCATGGTTTGTCCACCAGAGAGCAATGAAAGGTTGATGTCATTGTCTTTTGTGCTGCAATAAAAAAATCCTCAAAAAAACAACACTGTGCAAAAAATAAAAACCTCCAAATTTCTTTGTAGGACTCCTAATTTAGGGTTTCATTCACTCTGGTGCCGCTAATGCTTTGTAGCAGGTGTTTTTAGGCCGCTACAATCTTATGTAACTTAAAATACTCTCACTTCTCCCGCTACTTGGCTGCTTGCCTCTGTTTGTGATGCTGGAATAATGAGTTGTGCTGCTGCTGTGAGGAAGGCTGTTGCATTTTTGATTTGGACAATGGAGAGTATAAGAAAATAGGGCAGGCGGGTAATGGCATGTAGGTAAGGACTTGAGCCTGGGCTGCCTTCTATGAGGACTACAGCCCCCCTGGATATAGTGGGACAAAAGTTTTAGGCCAGGGGTGTCCTGACTGTGTCCCACTGGGCAAATGTAAACTGAAATATGACCTACATTTAACCAAGAGGCGTTTCGCTTGACTGAGGAACACTTCTGTGAAGTTTTGTGCAGTTTGCTCTTGTTTTGGATTGAACATGGAGGTGAGTTATCTGTATCTAATGATCCAGTGGTAACCAAGGCTTACAAGGGCCTTCTAAAATTGGATTTGCCAGTCCCAAATCCTTGATAATGACTGACTGTTTGGTGTGTCAGTTTATTAATGGGGAGCTGTTACATAGTTGGTGTTCTTTTCCTTCGAAGATGGGGTAAAATGGCTACCAGCTGCTAATATGGTTCCACATATTTATGTGCTCTCTATGGAAGGAATCATAGCAATGAAAAGTACTGAGGGAGTGTCATGCCAGCCGCCATGCTGATATTAGATTGCATGGAGACTTCTCCCCATAAAGCTCTTTCCTTTGGACTGTGTTGGCATTGAAGAAGATGTAGATGGCAAGGATGAACAGATGAGAGGAGCATGACTGTGTGTGTGTATTTGAGCCTGTCGCACACCAGGGCAACAATGATGCTGGCAACAGCCAGGCACCGGCCTCTCTGCTAGATTGAGTAGATAGGCATCAGAATCAAATTACTGTTGGTGATATTACCACAAGGCAGAGACTGTGAAAAATGAAGAATATGATTTTACAGGCCAAAGAGACTTTTTACAGGGCATGCCAAATTCAATTGAATCATACTGAATATTACCAAAATTGCATTTTTGACATTTTAGAACCAGAATGTGACTCATCGATGACTTAAGTTGCAATTAATGTGTCTTAAAAAACAACAAAAACTAGAATGTCAGCATATCTTAACTTATTGAGCACTGAATTGGTTTGCTGAGATATACCAAAGAAGCCTAGTCATCCCTTTATTTTTCTCCATGTGGCCCTCCATGATTAAAGTTTGGCTATCAGCGCTCCTGATTATTCCACTTTAATAGATTGTCGTAGTATTACATTTTGAGTCTATTGATAAAATTGAAAAACAGTGCCATGTTTATTAGTAATAATTTCCAACTTCACTAAGAAGAAGTGTTCGTTGTAGGATTTGGTGTTCTTTCCACAACCAGACTTTTACAATACTAAATCTTCGTGCTGTTTTTTCTCTGTATCGCTTTATGTTTTTTGTAGTATGCCCCAATTAATGTCTCTATTTATCAACCACTAAACATGATCGCCTGTGGTTAACAATATGTGGTCTGCAGACTAGGAGGAGCTCTGTGGTGTAGTGTAATAACTAGTATGATAGAATTACCAGCTAATTAGTACATAGTCCATGGCATTGTAGCTGTTAACGTTTGGCTTGTAAAACAGAATCCCCATAAGCTAGTATACAGCTGCTGCTGAGAGTCAGTCATCCTTTGTTTTTTTCAAGCAGCCACTGTAAGAGCCTCAAAACTTGTAACAAGTCAAGGGAGTTTAAAATATTAGTAGATTGTTTAAATTGTGTTAAAGCAGACAAGTTAAAAGCTGGCTGGCAAATTAAACAAGGTGACATATTTAGCATGATGATGTGTTTTACGTCAAGTCATAAAAAAAGCCATTGGGTAAAAGTATGCAGCTTGAGCTGAGACAATGATCAGGGCATTAAAGTTGCATGTTTAAATTTAAGCACACAAATGCTAAATTCGTACATAAAATGAAGCTTTGGCTGATTAGGATTTTTAGTAAAAGTGCACATTTTTCTGTTTGTACTTAGCACTTGGAAACATATTTGACTATGTGTTTCCTGGGAATTTATGCTATGACAGAACAGGGAATAGTGAGCAAGAGGGTCAGAGTCAAACCAGGATTCACTCACATGAACAAACCTCAGTCGATCTGCTTGGGGCATGGGATATAAGTTTATCCAATGCCCTAAACAAATGAGATATGCAGGAAAAATGAAGCGTATGTTGCAAAATATAGATGTTTTTCCATATTGAAATGGACGGGCAGGTAACATCTCTGCAGACCCCTCACATCCTGGACACAAACTGTTTAGACTCCTCCCCTCAGGTAAGCAATACAGAGCACTGTACGCTACAACCACCAGGCATAAGAACAGTTTCTTCCCCCAGGCTGTTGTCACACTGAACTCATAACTGCAAATTGCCTGTCTATTGTCCATATCATCATTGCACATATCATCATCCCACTTATATGCAGCTGTGCACCTTGTTTCTCTTCTTATTATCTTTTTTTATCTTGCACATTTTACATATTGTACATACTCTATTTTATCTTTATTCTCACCTTAAGTTAATTTTTAAACTTCTTGTTTATAATATAGGATGTACACTGTGTGTACCTATTTCTTCTTTTATTTTTGTACTTGGAGAGTGAAGTGAACCGATGACAAATTCCTTGTATGTCTAACATACGTGGCCAATAAAGCTGATTCTGATTCTGATTCTGATTCTGAATGTATGATGCATTTATGGCCTAAGAAAGTTGCCTCTCATAAATTCTATTACCAGTAAAATTGTGTCAACCCCTCTCTCCTCTCTCCTTCTGCTTATTTAGCTAATAAGTGTGGCATGTGACATTTTAATGAGGTTACAACAACAAGTCAAAGGCCATGCTACTCTCTGACAATGCCCCCAGTGTGTGGCTTTAAGTTATGTTAAAGAATCAGTGCCATTAATGTGTCTATGTGTTCATTCTTGATCAATTTATGTAAAAAAGAAATAGTGAAAAATACTCATGATAGATGCCCAGAGCTTAAGGGGAATCTATATACAGATTATTCTGTGCGGCAAACCCAGAACTCATCAGTGTAAAATTATATTAAAAAGGGAAAGTCTATGAAAAATGTTATTAAATGATATCTCTGAATTAACCCACGCATCGTTTTAGACTTAATTTAAACCGGAGATCGACCACATGCAATCACATGGAATCTATCGAGTTATTTAATATTTTTAAAAAGTAGGTCAAGTCAGCTGATACCTATTTATACACCAGCAATAATAAAAAGTAATGTGCATCCTCTGTCCGCTCTGCCATAGAGGAAATTCCACGCCGTTTCCTGCTGTAAAATCTGGCACACGGAGTAATGAGTGTGTCCTCGCTGGCAATACAACCCTCATTAGCGGGAGAAGAATGAGGCTAACCTTCCAGTGTGATGCCGGAGCCCGTTTGTGCTGCATTCAGGGGCCCACGGAGCTGCACGACTGATAAGCATGCTGTCATGGTGAACACGACAAGAGATTATCAGCAGCCGTCTTCACACAGGCGAACAGCGGGTCCTGCTGTCTTTGAGATATTGTAACAACACCCCCCCCCACACACACCACCACCACTCCCCACGCCAGACAGACAACACACTTGACACATATGACATGGGATGTCAGCCCACTTGCTCCAAGTTTGTGGGTTTTTTTTGGCAGTGTTGTGTTTCTTTTTTGCCCCTCCCTTTTGTCATCTCCTTGTAGATCAGGTTTCGTTTCTTTCTTTAGTGTCTGCATTTTTTCAGTTTTGTCTGTTGAGCTGTGGTTTCCATGCAGATGGTTACCAGGAGCTCCTACTCCCTCCTGTATTTACTGTAGGATTGTTTGTGTGTGTTTTTAATTTGCATTCAGTGTTTGATTTAACCCTCATTTAACCAATTATATTACTGATACAGTATTAGGATTAAGCAGGAAACATATGTGACTGTAGCCAGTGGTTTAAAAGTAATGTTGATAGACATTTATTAAATTCAAAATGTTTCTCAGATAAACTTAAAATACAGTTTGTCATCTCTATCATTTAGTTTACGAGCACAAACAATATTTTAACTTTTCTCTTGTAGTTGTATAAGTTTAAGTCTGAACATTTTAATTTTATTTTTATTATTTAAACTTATTTTCTGAAAGTGCGAGATGAAAAACATTCTCTTCTCAGCCTCTTTCCAGTTTTTCTGTCTTATTTCAAACCCTAATGCGCAGTTTTGGTTTTACAATTTCTATGCAAAATCTTTTTTTTTTTTTTTTTATCGAAGAGAGCAAGGTTTTCAGAATTTTCAAAATGTTAATGTTATATCAGTTTTATTTCAGTTCAGGCCTGCCAGTCCAGACTGAAATGTAACACAGCTGACCGCCACTAGTATCCACTAAGCTCCACTCAATGGCTACTGCCTTGCTGTCATAATGTTCTACTACCCTGATGTAAATAAGCAAAGTGAACAGATAAAAATATCAATAGCATCTTGTGACTAAAGCAGCGTTGCTTTGTTAGTATTGAGGGAAATTGGGGGAAGTGGGAGGCTAGTCAGCTTAAGTTATAAAAAAAATTAACTAATCGATTTAATCAAAATATTGCCCAGCCCTACTCTGATCATAAGTCATGTTTTTAACTAGAGGCTTTTGCAAGGTAAGAATTAAGAGCACTGTCTGCATTGCACAAATATATTGCTAACAGGTGTTGATATTTTTGGTTTTAGCTAGAATTGTGTCAGAGTTTTAAAACCTGGTATCCTACAGCACGATAAGAGCATCCTGACCAAGACAGAGCAAACTACTCCACTAAAAATGTCCCTAAATAGAAAGTAAATGCTCTGAAGTCACATAATCCTTAATCATGTCTTTGTAATGTCTCATGCCTTTAAAGAAATGTGACTGTGGAGCTTAGAGGAAGATAAAGGAGCAAAACACAAAGAGCACTTTTCCCAAAGACAGAGTGGGTTTGAGGGGCAGCATACATAATGTGTCCATTTCTGCTGTTCCCATCTGTTACTCTCTCTGTCTGTCTGTCTGTCTTTGGTCCTCTTAACAGGAAAAATCACAATAATTTGTAAAAATGGCCTGGAGAGAGAAGACCGTTTTACACAGCCACATTTCTTTCGTAATAACACCAGTCAGCTTGGCTCTTCCTGGGTACAACTGGGGCCACTCACAACTGGCTTTTCATCAACGGGAATACTTGGCACAGGGACCCGTGAGGTTTATTTTTGCCAGGGCGAAGCGGAGCACTTTACGAGGAGGAGTCCATCCCACATTCGCTGGCACTCAGCTGCTTCCCCTCGCTCTCTGTGAGAGCTGCTGCAGTTTATGCAGTGGGAGAGAAATTAAGTCACTACACAGTTTGCAGACGTATTAAGCAACCAGTTCCCAAGACAATAAAGTGACTGCATTTTTTTTTCTACTGTGCCATAAACACAGAGGCGTTGTGGCGTACAGAGGGATTCCCTTCATCTGGATTTGAGATTATACTAGCAATAACGATTTCAGTATCTATGCCTTTGGGGCAGCAGATAATCAGTTTATAATCAGAGTTCCCAAGAGGAATTAATGTGTGAGTATGAGTCAGTTTGTTTGTGGGCCGTAGAGACAAAAGCATTCGTTAATAAAAGAGATAAAAATGATTGAATTCAGCGGAAACAGATTCTGTCCAAATACGTTTATTAGGATTGTCCTGTGCTGTAATTGTGGATAAATTACGGATACGCTTGCATATGCATAGACACCGGAGACGTTGACTGCTTTTATTCACTCATTGTTGACAGATTTGTTTCAATGAAGTTTAAGAATTGTTCCCACTGACTAAACTAACTAGTAAACTGGATTTCTAGTCAAAACAAGACAAGGCAAGAAAAAGGAAGTTTATTTGTAAACCACCTTGAGAAACTAGGGAAGTCAAACTGCTGCCCTGGGACATAAAAGCATTTCAGACAACGTCATATGATCGATGCATACACAATATATACAAATGAGTCATGTGTGACCAAACAAATGCGTAAATGCATATACATACGGGCATAAAAATAAACGTGTGCACATGGAAACACTTAAACACATGTGCACAGAACCGTTATAGTCCAAAACTACATTTTTTCCTCTTTTGTAATGGAAATCTACAAAGAAAATACAAATGTTGAAATTCATTGCTTGTTCAATGCATTGGGTTGTATGCCGTGCATTAGGTAGTGTTGGTGCCTCACTGCAAGAGGATTGTTGGTTTGACTGCTTGGGTGAGCAAGGTTTATCTGCATGGAGTTTGCATGTACTCCCTGTGTATGCCGGTGATTCAAATTGCCCTGAGGTGTGAGTGTGTATGTGTGAATGCTTGACTGTCTTACTTGCCAGCCCTGTGATTGGCTGTCAGACAGTCCAGGGTGTACCCTGGACTGTCTGACACTACTGTCAGACTTATTTCATTTTTTATGATCAGTGTATCAGTATAGGCTAAAATTAGTTTGGACACATTGGCAAAAAATCCAATTTCAGGCATCCCTGATTTTAAGAGCAAATGATATGCTTTTTCCTTCACAAAAAGACCAATGATATTGTATTGACATGACAATTGCTGCCGATCAAGCTCATATTGGTCCCACATTATCTTGTGTTGAACAGATTGTCTCATATTAAATGTGACAGATGAAGCAGTAGATGAATGTGGAATTTATCCTTTCAGTGTTTGAAGCAATCCATTGACATGTCAGGCTATGAGAATTGATATTTTTACTTGTGTTAAATACAATAAAATGTACTTTTTGACTATATATTTAGTTCTAACAATTACAGTAGATTACAGATGTGCTTAAAAGTGTGCCAACAAAAAATTTCCCCCCCTAGTTGTACAGGTAAGAGCACTGAATGGCTTCTATGGTTAAGACAATAGCGCTTAAATGCATGTGATAAACTGTAAGGGGAAAACACTTCCACTTGGAAATTTTCCATGCTTCAACATTTTATCTGCTGAGGTAATGAATAACTCTGTGCAAAGAGATACTTATAAAAGCCTGCAATTAAAAATTTGGCCGAGGCCCAAGTTCCACTATGGCCACTCTGCTCCTCCAGCGTGCACAGTATATAGGTCAGCGTTTCATTAATGTAGGGGGAGAAGCCACGAGTGCAAAATAATGTTTTAATCCACCCTTACTGCGAATTTAATGCTTTTCCTCTGCTGCTGTTGCAAATAAAGCTAGGATTGTCTTTTTTCAGGAAATTTGAAATAGATAATACGTCTCTTGAATACCTGTGACTTAGCGGCTGAATGAAGTGTCGGCTACAGTAAAGAGAGGCACGAGTTTATTGCTCCTTGTTTTGTAATCTTTCATGGATGACGAAATTTAAATAGACCTGTTCCAGCTCCTGAGAGTTTGGCAAGCTGCTACACAGCTCCACCTCTTGATCTTTGTATTTTTTTTTATTGACATCAGAGTTAAATACACTACATGAGCCAGACACCTATGGTTACCTTTGATATGTAATAGTTACATAATCACAGTTCATAATAAAGCCCTCTGGTTATGCATTTGGCCTTCAGAGAGGAGCCATGTTGGTTTTCATTGGGGTCATGGTGTTTCATTCCAATAGCAAGCGGTTTGTTTGACATTGCTTCGTCAACTTTAGTCATCATGGCCTTTAGCACAAACAAAAAGCTGAGCTGTTAATCCAGTTAGCTATTTTGCCAACACTGATTTATTTCTTTATTTATTTGCTACTTTTTTTACTTACTTTGTCAACTGTTAAATCTGACGTACCAGCTTAGCTTTTTAAGCTTTTGTGCTTTACAGTAAGCTAACCATTTTTAACACTTCTTGATTTATTTAAGCTCACTTTACAAAAGCTGTATCAAGTCAATTTTGCTAACTAACTTAAGTTCTTTTTATTGCTTTATTTCTTACTCTACATTTTTGGTCTGTTATCGGGCTTTTTAACTAATGTGGCTGCCGGCTGACTGGCTGTCAGTAACATCTACTCACTCTATACTGTTATTTATTTTAAAACATACATTAGCCAACAATTAAAGTCTAATGGTAGTGTGTCATTAATATAATTATTCAGTGCTTGGTTCCATTGATATTTTTGGACTGATTTTAATATGTTGGTAATTAAGTGCACAGTTGAAAAGCTTGACATAAGACACATTTGAGAGTACATTAAAGACTAATATATATCAGTGAGTTTTAAACTGAGAAACTGGATCTCTGGCCCAAATTAGCTGGCACAGTTTCCCATTCGCTGATCACTTCGTATGTCCATGAAAAGCTTTGCATTAGCTTCATCATACTGTTTCATCTGTAATCCATGATTTAATGTATGCTCATTTGTTGTAGTTGTCTTTTTAAACTCTTACTTTGCAGGAGCTTACTGTTTCATTAAGTCATGAACCTAACCCAGCAAATTAAGTTTTTCATTAGGTTAAACCAACTTATTTAATGGTAACAATTATATACTGCTGTATTTTTCTACTGTAACATAGCTGTAGCATGCAATTTCAAGCTTTAAGCCACTAGCTTTGGCCTAATATTTTAACCATTTATCATTTGGCATGAGCTGTTTGAATGGTATGGCTTTTGTGATTTAATTAATCTATTAAATTATCTTAGTTTACTGGTTGTTTTATCCTTTATTTTAAATTTAAGTTAGGTTTGGCTACTAAAACCAATACTCTGCTTGGTCCTACCCTTTCCATTTTTAATTAATTTATTAGTATTTGCTTTACCAAGCCATTTATCTTAAGCAAGTTTAACAATTTTAATTGTATTGTGATTTGTATTATTTTACAGTTGCATTGTTTTTTTGCTTTCTGTAAATTAATTAAACTGTAATACAGCAGATTCCGCCTGTTAACTAAACAGATGTTTTTTTTTAGTTTCATTTAGCTTCTACATGGTTAACTTGCATCATGTCAACATGTTAGCACTGGACCATGGCATCCCAAAGGTTTAGCTATTCACACATTGACTTACTCAAGCTAACTTTTCAACTCTTACACTTTTGTTTAGGCCTAATGATTAAATAGCTCCATTAGATCCATCAGATTTTCCTTTACTTTATTGATGTTTCCTTAACCAGCAGCTTAAAAATGTAGCTATTTTCCTCTGGCAGCAGCTTAATATTTCAAGTTGTTATCTTTTAGTTTTCCAATTCTTGATACTTACTTTCCAAGACCTTTATTCAATAGCAAAAGACAATCAGATAATTCATCCATTGGCATAAGCAAAGTCTTTCAACAGTTTTTTCCATAGATTAAGCTTGTAAATCTGAGTTTTTTTTCCTGTTGATGCCTTATTAATCTTACAATTAGACAGTATTTTCCACCATTTAACTTAACCTATCCTTTTCAGCCTTTTGTACATTTGTTCAGCAAGGGTTGTCACAATACCAAAATTTTAGACTTTGATAGTATTGGTAAAGAACAATCTGTATTAACAGTTCAACAAGTTCTTGTTGCCATTACTCAGAAATTGCAGGCAAACTCCTGTACATAGTCATAACTGCTCAAGTACATTACCAGCATTTCTGCAACAAACTTGCTTGTGTGTGCAGGAGTTCTCCTACCATTTTAATGGACTTATTCCTCTCCTGAGCTTTTGTCTAATGACAGAGATGTATTTTTTAAAGCCTCAGTTTTGTGTCAGTAGTATTAAAGAAAGAAAACATTAAGTGTTATATATCAGTATATGGATTGTATCATTTTTAAACAAGTGGTATAAAGAGTTACTGCACTTTTTGGAGTAAATCCTTGTAACTGTATTTACAACAAGCTTCTTTTTGAGTTAGAAAAACACTTGATTATCGTCACGTGTCTGATGTTTCACAGCAGTCACGTCACACAGCCCTCTTTCAGGCTGAGGCAGGTGTGTATATGTGTGTGTGATGATAAGTCCTGGCTGAAGAATTAGACTTTGGTTTATGTTATGGCTGTCTGAGGTTAAAGATCACTTCAGA
Source organism: Cetoscarus ocellatus (assembly GCA_037902135.1). NCBI lineage: Eukaryota > Metazoa > Chordata > Actinopteri > Labriformes > Labridae > Cetoscarus > Cetoscarus ocellatus. Next base: position 22,225 of record JBAMNC010001215.1, read on the forward strand.
GTTTAGTTGGTATTCTATGAAGTGTGCCTGACAGTGGACTGCTCACCACTGGGCCTCTCTGTTTCTGCACACAAAGCAGTTTCGTGTTTGAGGAAACTGACGTCAAACATTTAAACCTGTATGAAAACTGAAGTAGTTGTACAGCATTGACTATTCTGTCACTTATGATAAATCAAGTAGTTTGCATCTTGGTGAAAGTTTAGGTCAGGCTTTTGTGTGACTGACATTTAAGTGTAGAGTAGATTGAATCTTTTTGAAACACAGTGGTGAGTGGATGAACATGTATGATCAAGTCATCTCTGATGGGTTGGAGCTGACGGTAATGTTTTTTGTCAACTAATCTGAAAGCTTTTTTAGGTTGTTGATTTTATCTTTTGTCTTTGAAGTATAAAAAACTTGTAAAACCCTCATTAAAATGACTCAGTGCATTGTCCCAAATTTGCCTATTTTGTCAAAGTAATACTTCTTACCATAGCAATACAGAAAATGGGTTGGTTTTTGTGATTGATAAAGATCCTCTCTGTCGTGGTAGAAAGGACCTTGATCTTGTGGCTCAAAAATAACCTTGGTTCAGGGTGAACATTTTTGCAAAGGTATAAGAAACCTGAAGCATTTGTCAGATATTGTCTTCATGAGGAAGTGAGGCCACCTTTATTCTGACACCAAAATCCAATGCCCTAACCTTTTAATCAGAGTGGATATTTGAATAAAGTTTAAAGAAAATGGCTGAAATGTCAGAGGTGAAAGATAATCTTAAGGCACAATGACTTTAACCTTTGACTCTTGGTATTAATATCTGTTTAATCCTTGGGTAAGAGTGGACATATATGCAAAGTTTGAGTAAAATCCTAAAATGAGTTTCTGAAATATTGCATTTACAAGCAAAGGACGAACATAAAACATTAACACCTTGACCTTTGGCCTCTGAAACTATTTCAGTTCATCCCCAAATTGGATTGGACATTTGTGCAAACTTTTAGGAAAATGTCTTTGACACATGACCTTCAAAATCTGTTTAGTTTATTTTTAAATCAGAGTGAACATTCATGCAAAGTTTGAAGAAGATCCCTAAAAGCATTTTTGGGATGTTGCATTCATAAGAGCAGCCCAGATGGATAATTAATAATGACATAAAAGCCAATGATCCTTAAATATCAGTCGCTGGATCTGGAAAACTGCCCGCAAAAATGCCAAAATCATTTATCTGCACTAGAAAGGTTTGACTTCAACCTTTCACAAGGTTGATTTCTCTTTAAAAAAAATGAATCAGTTGGACAAACAATATGTCAGCTGTGCAGCGTTTCATCAGTCTTTTGAGGCTGTGATTTCAGAGCTGTTTCCATGCATCCCCTCTGTGTCACATTCTCTTGCTTGTAAGCGTGGAGTCTAAGCCTGTAAGGACAACACACGCTGTTATAAAAGGTGTTTTACTTTTTCCACGTTGCCATATCCCAGCGGACAGCATTTGTCAGATGAAGCAGCAACATCATCACCTATAGCTGCTGCACATTAGAGGCATGACTCACCTGTAATGTGTTACTAAAAGGAGGCAAAGTGACCTTTTTTGATACCATAGCAACTCTGCATGCTAGCTCTCTGCTGTCCATATGGATTTAACCTTTTAAACCTGCTATCACAGACTCCCGCTGTGCAGCCCAGCTCAAACCCACATGTCCAAGATTTACTTCTCATATGTGCAGATTCTAAGCCTTCCTGTGTATTAATGGAAGGGCGACTGGGTGTTCCTTGTCTGGGATTTGGACTTTGTATATTGCAATATGGGATGTTTATGATTAGACCAGGCAGATTTAGAATATTTTCTGACATTTTATATGCCTGAGAAGAAGACAAATCTGGAAGCTCATATTGTGTTTTGACTAGCAGAGTCTGGTCCTCCTGTTTATACTTCATTCTCGCTAACGTGGTACTGCTCAGCCAGTCAAAACCATTTTCTATTATGGATGGACTGGATAATATTAGTTATGCAGTTAAGCATATTCCATGGATATTGAATATCAATAAGAAGTTTGAGACTAATTAGTAACATCAAATTGGTCTGGTGTAGTGATTGTGTTCTTTCTCTTGTGTTTTGTGATGAATCAGGCTTAAACTTTCACTCCTGGCATCAGCATGCCGTTTATTCAGACAACAATAGATGAATATTATAGCTCTCACAGCTGCTCTTGTTGTAATATATAAAGGCTTGGACATCATACCGCAGACTGGCCAAAATATATAACAAGAAGTTTAAACTAATAAATGTACCCAGTCTTTCCCACTCATAGACACTCAAATGGGTCACCCACGTCTATTCACATCCATTTAAGAGTATTGACACTTTAATTTATTTGTTTTTCAAACATATATAGAGAAAATCACATTTGTAATGCAAAGTCTGATATCAAACATGAAGCATCTTATCAGGGCTGAACATAATTAGAAAAAAAATAAAAATTGCTACTTATGTTGCATTTTTGTAAGAAAGAAACTTCATAAGATAAATGCAGTTTCAATTTTCATTCATGTGCATCAATTACTTTTTCATTTGACCAGGTATGGTTTTTGTTGTTTGGGTCTAAAGTTTTCACCGTTAAATCTAAATCCCCTTCTGCTTTATCTCACACCATGAGCGGTGTTTTGAAGCGCTCTCTCACGCACTGAGTGGACAGAAGGAAGTGGAGAAAGAGAAAAAAGTGAATGGTCTTGTTCCTTTATAGATTAAATTTAGAGATTGAATTTAAAGATTAACTTAACATCATCAACCATTCATAAAGATGTTAAAAGACATTATGTTGAAACGACTGTTACACAGAAAAAAAACAGCATGTCAGTTGGAGCATGGACAATAGCAGGATAGGGTACTTCTGATGGCGGTAATCCACTCACTGGAAACAAGCCCCACATAACTGAGTGTCTGCCTCGAGTTTCATGTCAGTCTCTGTGACAGGAGCAATGGTTGTATGAAACCCAAACATACATGCAGGGGACAAGTGCTGATCATTTCTCAGACTATTGAGGCTGATATTAGACAGACTTCCTTTAACAATAGTCATAAAAAGAAAAATAGCACTTTTCATTTCCATCAAAGACGTGTCAACTTGACATGCTCACATGACTAGCATCACACATCTGTTGATCTGATTAATAAGCATACCCATAGAGTAATCTTGGTTAAAAAAATATATGCAGTTCAGCTTCAGTGCCCTCCTTGTTTTTAATTTGCATCTTTCTGCTGTCAAAGCTGACATGCACTTTTAGTTTAGGATGATCTTTATGGAGTCCTGGTAATATGTACTGCTGATGAATGTTGGAACACAAGGGAGATGGACACAAGTTTAAACTATGAAATGACAGGTATGGGATACCCCACCCATTAATAACCAAAGCATGTGAAAGGTCTCCAGTCTAATATTAAACTTCAGAAATGCAACTGTTGGATAACAAGCTAAGATTTTTAGCTCTCAAAGTGTAACAACAGAGTGAGCCAAAATTACTCAACAACGAGTCAACATCTACATAAATAGTTTTTTTCTGAGGTTCCATCATTTGTATGACTTACATCCAGAAAGCTGAAATCGTATTCAAGCATTTTAGCTGAGGTTATTAGAAATGAACTTAAGTGGGACAGCAGAATGACAAAATGTCACAGATGCACAGCTACATGAAGTACCAATCTCAAGGGACTCTTATATGAATACAGCATTTTCATCATGCTTATGATAATTACTGATAGCAAGCAGAATAACCAAGTGTACTGTCTGGTGGCAGGATCAGACAAGACAAAATATTTAATTCAAAAAATGTCTATCAAAGTATTGCTGCCCTCATCAGTGAATAATGTCATACTGCATGAGTAAACCATAAACTCGCTAAAGAGGAAGGGGAATAAGGAAAAACATGTCATACTCATGGAGACTAATTAAAACAAACTGCATGTAACTCAAATGCCAATGGCTACGTTAGGCGTCGCATTTGCTTGATTAAATGCTTTGGACTGGTTTTTGAATTTGTTCAGGGTGTGATTTGTAGAAAGGATGATTACTGGTTTGATGAAAGGGAAATTTGTTCAGCTTAAGGTGTGAAACTGGCAAATCATCAAAGTGCTGTGATGCTGGCAGTCTGCCCTAAAAATACAATTATGATTCAATTTGTACCAAGACGGCTGCTGCACAAGTGTTTCTTCATGTCTCATAAAAACCCCGATTTTACGCTTTAAAACAACTGAACCCCTCTGGAAAAAACATTATAGAACCAATAATGACAATCTCCTCCATCCATAGTGTTTGGAAATAAATTGAGTTTTTAACATATATTAGTATTTTTAAACAAGATTTTTGATAAGATTATTTGGTTAAAGGAGCAAGTTAGGTTGACTTTGATCAACAAAAGAAGTTGTCAAGCCTGATGTTTAGTAAAAAGGTTATTTGAGTAAAAACCACTGATAGAAAAATGCTTGTTAACATAAGATCATCTATATTGTGTGTTGTCTGAATTGGATTTAAGTTTTATTTGTTGATCTAAGAAAAATAACCGGGAGCATTTACATTATCAGTAGAATCAAATTTTATAGGATTGCTAATTTATTGTTTCTAATCATCAGAGTGGCAGGCAATGCACACTGTCTAAATTCAACAAAGGGGAAAAATCAAGTGAACATCAACAAGCAGTCCAAACAGGTGCCAAACAGGTGGACAAGAACAAAATGCAAACACAAGAGGTCAAGGAAACCAAAGTAACAAAAGGAGTAAAAGTGGTAAACCAGGAGCATCTGAAGCACTGAATGATACAGTATACTAAAGAGGTTACTATGTAAAGATATATGAGTGGATAAAGAAGATTTAAAAAAGAGTAATAAAAGGATGAGAAGACAACATCACATGAGAAAGAATGGAAGATAAGAGTGAATCAGCAATAGATAAAAGAGTATAAAACCATGGCAATGTGGTAAAACAGAACTAAGAATGATAAACTGGTAAAAAGAATAAGAGCAGCAGAGATTAAAATAAATAGATAAATAACAGTAAAATAGATAAGTAGGTAAGATAAAATAAAATAAATTATTTCAAATAATTACATAAGTATGTAATTACATAAAAATTAGTATACAAGCAAATAAAGACAGCATTATGTAGAAGCAAGTCTGTAGAAATTATTGTAAAGAAGTAACTTAAAAGATGCTACTGATTCTGCATGCTTTATAATTATTCTGTTATAATTCTTCAATCAGCCAAAACAATGCGCACTCTTCCAATTGTGAGATTCAACAGTGCTCTGTCTTCATTTTTGGAAACTTGGCACATCACTAAGTTTCTGTACTTTTTGAAAACACAGCTTATTTAAGTCATTCAATTTTAAACAAATGGCATGGTAAGGGCAATGATTCCAGACTGAAAATAAGGATATGTTACCAATATTTTTGTGCAATTTAGACAGTTTGGGGAGTTTACAAGCAGTTTTTAGTAACTGGAAATAGAAAAAATACTAATATCATGTAAAGGGGACTTCTGTATCTCTTTGCTGTGGTGTCAATATCATTCACATTTTGCTAGATTCCTATTGAAGGTCCCATATTTTACTCTTTTGCAACAAGTTTAAACAGATATCCCCGAAACATATTCTTGACATTTCTTTAAAATCCCTGAATTTTAGCATGCCTATAAACCCTTTTGTTTCATCCCTGCTGGAACAGGCTGTTTTGGTGTAAGTGCCCTTGAGCTTTTTTGGCTACGCCCCTTTAGAGATCTATATGGCCTCAGCTTTCCGGCTCTGCTCTCTAATGTATACTGTTGAAGACAGGCTATGAACATGTTAGTATAAAAACATTCTGAAATATATTTTCCACAATAATGGAGCTTTGAAATTGATCTTTCTGGCAGTATTACAGTTTTTCTGCACGTGAAAAGAAGACATAGAGCGTACTGTGTGTCTTCATTCAGCTAAAATATATCTAGACTGTATTTTTGGTCCACGTCTCTCTGCCTGACTCCATCCCACACCTAACCTAGATACTGTGATCCATATTTTTTATCCAGCATTCTTTCAGGCATTTATTTCCTGGCTCAGGTTATTCCACCTGAGCCAGGAAGAGCGTTTCATCCGTACCTGTTAGTGCTGCCCGCCATGTGCGGGGATGGGGGGCACCACGCTGGGAGGTCCAGAATGCCAACTTAATGCCAAACGCCCTCAAGCTGTGTGTGTGTGTGTGTGGGTGCGTGCATGTGTGTGTGTGAGTGTGGGTTTGTCTTTGAAAAAGCATGGAGAGATTTTCTGATCTGGCAGCTCTGCACATTCCTTGTCTGAGCTATCTCCACCGCAGCCAATCAAATAAAAATCTGGCGTATAGTAGACACTAAGTCGATTCTCACTGATACTGAAAGGAGCTCCTCTGTATGCATGTGTCAACATGTGGAAAGAGCCGTGTTGTATGTAAATTCTTACAATGTGCATGTGTTTGTGTGTGTGTGTGTGCAGGGTGTGCTGTGTCTTTCTGCAACGTCTTTATGTGTTCGCTGTAGAGGACGAGCTCATGTTTCTCTTGACATAGCTGGCTCAGACAGTAGGAAACTCAATCGTCAAAGTGTGAGGCAATCACCCTGTGATTAGTGTACAGCACCCCCCCTGCAGGAGCTGAGGCCTCGTCAACACTGCACACACTTAAGTTCAGAGAGTTTGCATGCAGCCGCTTGCGCCATTCAATGCATGCATGTATGTTAACACCAGCCCAGGCACATCTGATAACCACACGCATGTTCTTGACACATATGGGCTGCTATTCTTAGTTAAGATGTAATGACTCAAGCTTTTTCAGATCATACCCAGTGGAAAACACATGTTGGATTAGGAAAGTTGTGCAATAATGTACATTTGGATGTACACAAAGTAATTACAGCTAATTTTTCCTCTATCAAGTTCCCAGTTTGTACAGCTCAGTTTAAACTGTCTCGAATGAGTGTTTAATGTTTTCCACAAGGATTGTTTAATGCAGGACGACAGCAGACTTTAAGCTTTGGAACAACTTCCCTAGTCAAAACAGCTCTTGGCCATGTTTGTCACTTTTTACAAGAAACACTTCAGTTCGTCACAGATTGACATGTGGATCTTGTGTGTTTGTATTAAACAACCCAAACTTGAACATTGCTGATTTATGAGTATATGATTGGAGCAAGAATGAGATCTAAGCATTAACATATGTTTTGTAAAGGGATGCTCGGATCATGTTTGTTGCAGATGATACCATTGTGTTAATCTGTAATTGAGATGAATAGAAAAAAAGAAAAGTACAAAAGCTCCTAAAGAAAATATATGAGAAGCATACTTCTGCAAGAACAAATGAGTTGTCCAATTAGATAATTTGACAGTTATGTGTTCATTAACATGGAGTTTTAACTGACTGAAAAAATATGATCAGGACTATTTAATGGGCTAAACAGTGCAGATATTCTAACAGATACGAGGTTTGAACATAAACTCAGTTTAATTTTGCAGTTGATGGGATTATTTTATATCAAGATAACAACAACAAAAAATGCTTACCATTTAGGCATCATAATGTGACATTATGTGTCTTGTTTAGTCAACTAACTTGTTTTTATCCTGGCAATTTTGGCACCAATTTCAACATCAGATTGATATTTCTAATCAGAAGATTTAGTAAAAATAGGGTATCTTACCATGGCTGCTTTTAGTGGATGGGAATGCAGGAGCAGCAGCGATAAAAGTAAATGGAGGTTGTTTTTAATCCAAAATTGCCATTCTATGCCATTTATCCCTGACATTTGGTGTGAGGTGGGATGCATCCTGGACTGGTTGCCGGCCAATCAGGGCTAAAATATATGGAAATTCATTCATACACGCTCTTACTTATGACCAATATAAAGACACTAGTTAGCCTAACAAGCCTGTTTCTAGGAAAAAACTCCATTACCCAGGAAACCAGCCTAGACACAGAAAGGCCCAATCAGACCGGGATTTCAACCAGCAAGCTTCTTGCTGTGGGGGGCCGGCACTACTTGTAGCATCAATGTGCAGCCTGTGGTGCCCTCCATTTAGAATTGATTTTGCTCTGCTTCACATTGTTCCTTTACATACTTATTGGCAAACCCCTATTTAAGAAGTTAAGGGAATGGCTTTTCCATTAATGTAAAGGGAAAGCTTGCATTTGTCTTTATTTGTTGATAAAGCTAAGACAAGGTTGTCGCTCAATCTGGTGCAAATACAAGAATGCAACGTTATGTTTAAGCTCCTTTTGGTTACGACAGATGTTTAAACTTTCTCTGAAAAAATCAGGACTGATCTTTTCTAGATTAGATTTTAACGTGATCCCTTTTTTTTTTTAAGGAAAAAAAAGCTTATTTTTGGTATTTTCCAGGGACATATTTATATGGGATAACTCAAGATTAAATTAGTCAAAAGATCCAGTGTATATTTTGTGAATTTAGTCTGCGTCTTTGACAAATACAGCCATGTTTTCACCTCAGAGTGTTGTTTTACGTGCCCTTCTGTTGTTAGCATGTGCTGCCTTGTCTTCTGTACTTTGATGAATGTGATTGGCTAATAAAAGACACACACTCTCCCAGATGACAAAAGTTCACCAGAGGGTGAGAAACAACTTTAATAGATTTGGCCGGACGGACACCCATGCTGACACATTGGACGCTCTCTGAGAGGAGGCTTCAAACGCTGCCAGTGTTCTCTCAGTCTCGTCCCTGACCCTTGTCCAGGTTGGACGGGCTCCAGCTGGTCCCCGGTGTGAGCTCTCCCTACTTTCACATCTGTACTCCTCCTCTGCACCAAGGCGGGCGGCGCTGACCATGCTGACCTTCTGTTTGTTTTTGTATATGTGTGTGTGTGTGTGTGTGCGAGGGAGGGAGAAGGGGAGCTATATGACCGATAAAATTAGTACGCGCAGCTCGCATGAGGGCAGAAATTATATGTGGATCATGTGTTGGTCTGAGAGTTAATGTATTCTGCGGGTGATGATTTGTGTTGGGTATCATGTGAAAGTACATCGTTTTCAGTCCGCTGCTCTGCCGTGTTATTCCTGTATGCGTGTGTGAGTGTGTGTTACTGGGCTAAGCACATGTGTCGGCAGACCCTCATCTGACCTGGGGGGATTAGCTGACCGAAGGCGACTCTGCTCTCCTTTGACCCCTGCCTGCTGTAGCCCTTCCCCTTGTTTTTCCACAGATTGACACTTAAGCCGTCTGCTCTGCTACTGTAATGCCAGACTGTACAGAGGCTATATATTAACTTAAAGGAACATACCGTCTGTTTTTCGTGGCTTAATCATTAAATACAGGTTATATATTTCTTTAAGTTCATGTCAGTCATTCCCTCTGTCTTAACATAAAATTTAAGAATGGTTTCCAAACTGTCCTCTTCGATTTAAGCTTTAGATTGTCATTAAATCTCCCCTTGGTTGCATTGTATTTAAGTGTATTTCATCTATTTGTTTATGTTAGGGACTGGTGTCAGTTGTGGAGTCCATTACACCTGCATAGGATTCACATTTCACAGGATATGATACAGCATGTGATTCAGTTTTATTGTAATGTAATCCCACTGATATCAGGCTCAGTGTTTACTGTTGACTCTCCTGCAGATGCATTAAGTTACTGCTCATGCTAGCTCAACATTTCCTACAGCTGCTTCATGTGGAAAGTGCTCCACTGGCAAAACATTAGGACACTGGAGATCACACATTAGAGCTGACACTTTCCCCAAAAATTAAACTCCATCTAATTACCTAATTAGCCGGCCAGTGTGGTGTGGGCCACATGTCCCTGCATATGAGTCTTGCAATCTTATCCACTTCTCAGCTCCTGCTGAAGAGGACGCAATTGCATTGGACTGAGCATTTGACGAGGTGCTGCTGGACTGCAGTTTGTGGAAGGCCGACAACTGAGCCTGTGGATTTGTTGTGGATTAAGAGTGAGCCAGCTTCTTTGCACATAATCGACACACAGAGTAGCCCAAAGTGCTTCCACACGGTTCTTCTCAGAGGTTTCAGTGTTGTTATTATCCACTCGAAGTGGCTTTGCCTGTCCTCCATTTTATTGAGGTGTACTTCCTGTTTTTTAGGTCCAGAGAACATTGGACAGTTGGGTTGTGCTCTGTTGGATCAGGCTCTTTACTGCTCGAGGCCCCCTGTTGTGCTACAGAATTGTATATTTTCTATTCAAATGTGTCTTTACAGCTCAAGTACAGATTTTTACGCCAACCTTGTGAAAGCAACCTTCTGATTTTGCATGTTGTTGTCTTCTATCTTGTAATGTTCTATTTTATGTATTGTACCATACTTGCCTTATTGTATTGCATTGTATTATAGTTTTAATAAGGTTTTTTTTATGTTATATTACACTACATTTCCTCAGATTGTATTGTATAAAATAAACAGAACCAGAATTGAGAACCAGTTCCAGTTGAAAACTCCCTCTAAATAATTTGAGAAATGGACATAATTTGCTTTAAAATTTAACAACAACAGAAAAATTAACACATTCCACTTGCAAAAGGAGTTATCATGAGAGACAATTAGCACAAATAATCACAAGAGATAGAGGAAGCAATCATGAAGAACGGGAGACAGAAAAAGTTCAAACTGTTGACTTAACAAAACATGACGCAAACAGCGCAACGTGCAAGGCTTGTGTCTGTGTGAGCTCAGCAAAAATGGAAACGCCAGCAACGTACTGTAACCGTTGTTGTTACAGAGCAACATTTAATATTAGACATGCTCCGTGTTTGACGTTGCTGACACATTAAACCTGTGTAGGACGACTTTTTTGTCACTGAAAACCCACAAGAATCAATACATGATAAAGAAATGGAACAATAAGCAGAATGGATAATGACATTTATAGCAATAAAATTAAATAAATTTCCATCCCCAGTATATTATCACATGACGTGATATTGTAACAAAATGCATTGTGATTTTGAATCATATTGCATCCTGACAGTGTTGTTACACTGAACCAAACACTGAAAAATCGTCAGCATAGGTATCAGCCATCAGAAAAACTGTTTTTCAGGCATATGTGCTGCATAACAATCAGCACATCCTTACACCTAACAACTGAGAACATTTTTAAGACACTCAGATCATGCGATTTGCATCTGCTGCAGTCTTGCTTTAACCCTAAAACCAATAGAAGGTAGCCTAAATAATCCATTATTGTAGACCTACTATAGCCTGTAAAAATAAAGTTTACTCCCTGAAAAAAGTTGTCATACCTAGATAAACATTTCTTTTTCTGGTTGAGTAGCTGTCACTTTAAAATTCCCTCACAGAGGCTTTAAAGATAACCTGTCTCTGATAGGATGCAGTTAAAACATGCAGGTACATGCTGTTACCACACTGTACGCCACACACATGGTTAAATATAGACGGCGGCTATAGAACACTTTGTGAAAATGCAAATGTGAACCCGAGGTACCAGGGGAAATTTCCCCTCATTATTGTGTGTAATTACTCTTAAATTCATCCATCATCCCGGTTAATGGGGCTCAGTTTGAGCCTTCAGAAATGCTTCATATATGTATAATTATGATTTTTGCATTTAACAGTTGTGCCAACTGATTTTATTATTAGGAATGAACACTCATATATTTCCAGCGAGTGAATAATTGATTATTGAACCATCTCTGTTGGAACACAGGCCTCTTATTATGCATACTGTAGGACATATAGAGCTCATGTGCCTGATTCACAAACAAACACACACACACACACACACACACACACACACAAAACAAAAAAAACAAAATCCCATAAAAGCCCACACAGTGAATATAAAATGTCAGATCAAGCACGACATGCCCTGATTTCCTGTTCCAGTTCCCTCATGCCTGTACTGTACTTCTGGCTGTATGTGGGTGTATGTATGTTTGAGGTTTGAACAGGGCTGGGCAATATGGAGCAATATGGACTTAATTACTTATTTCCTTCTTAAGGAAGTTGATATTGCTTTAAGAATCTGCATGTTGCAACCTGCCTACTTAATTTCCCCTTGGGGATTAATAAAGTATTTCTGATTCTGATTCTGAAAAATTATATCTAATTATTTCATACTTTTATGGATGTGCACAACATAAACATATCTAAATTATTCTGTTTTTTAATAGAAATTTTAAATGGTTGCTATAACACCAAAATTATAAACTGTGTTTTGACCCTTCCTGATTATAACACAGAAACAAACATACAAAGTCCTAGTCAACCAAAACTGACCTTTATTTGGAGTAATCAAAACAGCAGGTAAACTTTCAAAAACTGTCTTTATTGAACAAATGCTTTGACATAATTTATGTAACTTGAGACTCTCAAAACTTTCTATTAGGGCTGCACAGTATTGGATTTCCCCTGATATCTGATGTGGTGATATTTCCAAACTCATTTTCACAGATACCCATATCAATACAAATATTTTCATGAGAGCACAGCTTGTTCCTTGACTTGTTCCTTTTATGGTGACAGTCTTATTTAAGTTTAAAACAGATGGGAAGCAAAAAACATTTTAACTTTTAGTAAATAAGACTTTGGCGTTTGGGATCAACTGCAGAAACGTCTTTAAATTTGTGAACCAAAATAAACACATTTCATAGGTCTCATCTTCCTTTACTTGTTTGTTTCTTTCTCAGAAACAAAACTGATACAAGCAGGCGAAAGATTATTGACTCCCTGCATCGATACATTTTCAGTCTGATCCGCATCACTATGCAGCCATTATAAGATAATAATTTTGACACCCCAACTTTTTCCCAGCCCTAGCTCTGATGAAGATACACATTTTGCTGCAGCTCCAAAAGTTCTGAGTCAGAGAGCTTTTTTCTTCACTGTAGATTAGAGAAAGGAAATTAGAGAGGAGAAAGTGTGTGCAGAAAAATGGGTCAGACATCTGAGAGCCAGGCATTCCTTTTTTTTTCTGCAAAGGGTGTCAAGACATTATCCAATTGCACCTCTTTTTCTTCTTCTTGCTTTTTTCTTTCTTTCATGCATTATATTTTCTCCCCTCCCTCCCTCCCTCCCTCTTTTTTCCTCACTTTCCCCAGCCAAGAAAAAGTGCAAAGAGAAGGGAGAGTTATTATGCCTGGCATGTCTGCAGAGGACGGGCTTTAATTTGGACGTCGCCCAGCTGATCAATCACAGCATTGGCCAGGTTACAGCACCCAGTGTGTGTGTGTTGGCGAGAGTGTGTGTGTTGCAGACCACATGTAACAGCTAAGCTTTTAAACTATGCAAACCAGCAGATTGCTCTAAAAAGTAAGGCACAGCGGATTAATCCTGTGTGGAAATGACTTATTTTATACACAGCGCCGTGAAGAAACAATGAATTGGATTAGCACTGGAATGAGAGGTAATGAAATACACGCTGAACTTTTCTATAAGAAAGACAAAATAAAGGAAATTACATTTATTTCAAGTTCTCAGGAGCGTGGGTTCACATGGAGAAAGAGTCCTCTAGGTGGGACATCAGACGAGAGTGATGCTCATGTGTCACAGTAGATTATAAGCTGATTTGGGAAGGAGCTCTCTCTCCCTGGCAAACACACACAAACTCTGATTTACACTTAAGTAACTCGCTGCTGATTTGCATAATATGCAAACAGATGGATGTGATTCAGCGGGCGGTTTGGCACCGAGTCAGCCAGCCTGCAACATTTCCTGTTTGAGGCCTTTCTCTGGCATGGAGAGCACTTAGCCCACTTCTATTAAAAAAGCCTGGTTTGTAGGCATGACAGCAGCCGTCAGAAACAGACTGCAGCCCCAACTCTGCTATAAGAAAATCGTACAGCAGAGCAACCTCCCCTGCAGCAAGAATATTATTTAGTGATGGGAAGAAAGAGAAACACATTGGTTTGTTCATTCTGTTGCTGTAAAAAGGTTAAGGCTGATATGGAATGGCAGAATAGTGAAAATGCCTGTTTTAGTTTCTGTCAGCCCGAGGGGACAACCTTAAATGTCTTGTTTTCTTGGACGGAGAGTCTAAAAATGCAGAGAAATTGAATTTATGATGGTACAGGGACAGGGAAAACTGGCAATTCACTCAGTGTAAAGCTAAAACCTGTCATTTTTCATTATTTTTGCTGGAAAATAAACTTAATAGATGCTACAGTGGTATAAAGCAGAGGCTAATTATGTTTTCATGCAGCACTGAACAAGATAAATGTGAAAGATGCTCAAGGTTTGGTACTGCTCCAAACTAAAAATATACTATTCATCGTGACACAACTCATAAAAAAAAATCAATTTAAAGAGCAGAAACCAGCAATTAAACGGGCACTTTTAGCATGAAAGTTATCAATCAGAGGTCAAAAGGGTTGCAAAGTATTTTTTCAGAGAGTAAAATGAGCAAAACTTATTATTGGTATGACTACATTGACGATTTAGGAGCTCACTTGTTAACCTAAGAACTAAATATACTTACATTTGAGCAACTGAAATTGGAGTTATAACCAAAAGACCTTAGAGTCTTACTAAATGTTGTTTTTCTTGTGGATCATGAAATTAAACTGTAGCAAATTTGCTGCACTTGTCCAAAGTCTAAAGGTAATTTAGCTCTCATAACTGAAGATATCTGAATGACATTGACCAATAAGATCCTGTAATTAAAAAAGCTAAAACCATCTGTGTTACAATTTTCCTGAAAAAATGCCAAGTGGATGTTACACTTCTTTGCCAATTCGTTTTCTTGCGTCTCTATAAAAGATGAATGCAGAAAAATGTCAAACTTTTCCCAGCCCTGGAGAAATAGTGGCTCTTAAAGCAAAATACATTTCATTTACGGCGGTTAATACATGAAAACTGTGACTTTTTGGCATGAAAAATCATATAATCCTTTATATTTTTACTGAAACAGCTAAACTGTTGCTGCAAAATTGCAGCAGGAACAAAAGATTTGCAGATTATTTCTTCTCAGAGCTCTAAATTAAAATATGTTAAAAAAAATGGCACTTGACATTAATATCTCCCACATTGAGTGGCTCAAAGAAGCGCGGGTATTTATTGTTCTTCATAAACAAACTACTCATATAATATTTTTAAGAGCTAAAAGCAGCAACTGTTACACTTTTTATGGGTTGAAAAATACTCAAAAATGTGAAAATGAAAAGGTATTACAAAGAATTCTAATAGTATGACTGAACCAAAGGTTAAGCTGCTCTAAATAAATCTGAGAAAAACAGAAAATCCTCCCACTGCACCGAAGGAGCTGAAAGCAGCTATTTTTAGCACTTTCTGCCAAGAAATGCTTTAAAGACCCAGCAGTAGTCAGAAATAGTCTCCTTCTTGAGTCTTCAGGCAAATTACCATGGAAAAATATGGAAATGATTTTTACAGTAAATGAAGTGGAGTAGCTCACAAAATCAAGTATCCTAATTTATTTTTAAAGTAAATAAGCAAAAAACATCTTAAAATGAGCAGCTTAAGCCATCCATGTTAACTACTTTACAGAAAATGTAAATCATTTTACATTGTGAAGAATTTTTGCCAGTATTTTTTTCTTTCGTAGCAACTAAATGTAAGATAGATCTCAAAACTACAACAGATGTATTTTATAGTCATATTAAATGGTGACACCGAGAAAAAATTCATATAAAAGAAGTCAAAGTCATCTTTAAGGAGTTTTGAAGGACAAAAACAACAACAGCTGCCAAAATAGGTTCAGCTTTTCTTCTTTTAGCTCCAAGAATGAAAAATCTCACAAAGATGCCAACAGTATAACTTGATTTTAGGCCATCTCATAGATTAGAAAAAAAGAAAGATATCATTGAAGTTATGTATTTGTGAATTTAAGATATTGTTCAGTCCAATTATGCTGTGATAGCTGGACCGAAGTTTAGGTGGCGCAAACAACACAATAAAAGTGTTGTTCCTCCTCCCTGTTGGAGTATGCTGAAACACACAAGTAGTTTGATGTTGTTTTAAATATGAAGTTTTTTGACAAATAGCTCGATCCAAAACGTCAGGTTTGTCTGAATAGATTAACAATGGACGCAGTTTAGTAGTTGAAGCTGCTGTCATCTAACAAGAAATTCTTTTGACTGTGAAGATTAAGCATCAAAGCCAGCCTAAAAAAATGAAGTCTGCAGGACGGGCGTACAAATTTGTTAGACATTAACTGTCATCTCAAAAGGGAAAAAGGAACAATGCTCTGTTTAACATACAGAAGAAATGTAGGCAGTGTTTCTTTTTCTTGTTATGATGGAGTTATTATTCAGGTAAACATCAATCTTATTTAAAAAAAAAAATGCATTTTTCATATGAAAGTTGTAGACCAGTATTGCCAAAGCTTTTCAATGAAAATGAAATAAACTGAAAATACATTTATTTAATATAAAGGCAATAATTAATAATGATGATGTAAATAAGTAATATTATAATAGTAGAGATGGGAATCTTTTCCTGTTTCACAATTTGATTAAATTTAATTCAATTTCAGTTCTGAAAGTGATTAAAATCAGAGTCAATGTTTGATTCTCACTCTCTCACAGACTTATAATTGTTCCAGGATGTGAGGAAGTGGAGTTCTTCAGGGAGACTGAGGACAGAAGAGCATTAGCCAGCCAATAGTCATATTTTTTATTTATATTTATTTTCCTTTTATATTTTTATTTATATCTATCGTACTGATATATCTTTCTATCTGCTATATAATGCTGCTGCTGGAATATTAATTTCCATGAGGGGCGTCTTCCCAAGGGATTAATAAAGTTCTATCTAATCTAGTCTAATCTATCTGTCGCTACCTACAGGGCATAGAAAGTCTGTTTATTTGTATTTGCTCTTTAGGGCCAAACAACATTTTAATTTGCATTGTTTCTGGCTTGTTTCTTTCCCAGTAGTTCATATATTTTCGTTTAGTTGGTTAATAAATTGGTTAAGTCTAATTAGGAGGGTGTTTTGGTCCTGAGCTTGATTTGGTATTGCTGAGGGGCTGCGGTGGTCCTGAGGCCGAACCCCTCACCAATACGCTGATGCAAGTGGGGTAGATAAAATGTTACGCTAGGCTAACTGTGTCCTGACTGAAGAATGCACGTACTTTTCTTCGATGAAATGGTAAACAGCTTAACTATTCATTTAAAGAGGCTTTTGTTCTATAGGTTTTAAATAGCCGCTGTGTAACTGTGCTGTAGAATGCTAAATATATGAACCTTGAACCTTTATGTAGTTCAACTTGCAGTTCAAGTAATCTGTCTGAGGGCACATAATGTGCTTTACTGCTGCGATGGAGACTCCAGGAGAGTGTGAGTGAGTTCAAAGCATCTACAGACCTTCTCTGCAGAAACAGTTGGGGGGCAAAATCATCTGTCAGGCAGCTAACATTTAACTGTGTCACAAAATGCCATGATGGAAGACGGCAAGCCCTGAAGGACATTCGTAACAATCCAGCAGTCAGAGAAAATCTTCTTAGAGGTCCAGGAAGGGGGTGTGAGTGAAAGTAAAGGACAGAATGAAGGAAGGGCTGTTTGAGCTGCATTCTTGGGCAAACTACACATAATGTGAGATTTATGCTGTACTTGACACCACCATATGTTTTATTTTCACAAGACAACAAGCCTTCAAAAAAAAGGGCTAACAGCTGAGTCCACAGAACGTGTGGATTCTCTTAAAAATGCTCAAAGTGAGGATGACACATAAAGAGAAAAACAATCATTCGCACACACACTTGTGTGTATTCATCAAAGGAAAGCAGAGTACTAAGAGAAACCATCTGACTGCGAGGCAGTAGTACTAACTACTGTGCACCCTGTTATAATATCATCTGCCTTAAACAATACAGAGCCTCCTCCTTCAGTAACACCAGACACAATAACTACAAAAAGGCTTTAAGCATTTTACATTTTTATTGAGATGATTGTGCCTACATGGACTTGAGTTTCCCATTTATGATCAGGCTTCTCAAGTATCTTATTTTTGCACATATAAATGTCATATTCTGATTTCAGTGACCAAGAAACACAAGTTTTCTCTGAAAACTGTGGTAGGAATGGGATTCATCCTGTTTCCTGACAGACTGTGTTTAAGGTTAAGTTGTCAAAATTAATCTTCAAAGGTACCTTTTGAATATAAGATGCCTTGATCAGACACCGGTATGCTTGATTAAGCATGAATCCATGGAAAAAATAAACCAGTTTCTGTGTGCAGATGCTATATCCCGAACATGATCAAACTGGTGTGCAACTAATAATCTGGACTCTCAAGTCTATGTACACAGTCAATACGTTACAGCTGTAAAATGCATAAAGCCTGCCTAGACCTGTTACTGAAGACAGAATCCAAATATCCGTGGAAAACTGTATATCATGTGTTTTTCATATCACTAATTCTGCCAGACCTGGAAGTTTTGAGCAGTGTGTTTTTCTGCTGAAGGAACATTTCAAGTGAGAACACAGATCAATACTTTTCCTCCAGAGAAGAGAGAACGTCCTGTCCCCAAACTATTCAATTCCAAATAAGTAAAAAACCCATTTTGCATCATGTTTTCGGGAAACTCTAATTATATTGACTGTACTTTAAGGCTAATAGAGTCATCATTACCTGCCTTGGATGTAATGTTTTCCCCTTCTTGTTCTTCATTGGCTTAGTGGTCACAGTTGTAAATGGTCTTCAGTGAACATCTAATTTTCTTTAATGCTTTAAAAACCTTACCGTGGTCCCTATACCTTAATCTGTAGTTGCCATCTGTTGAACCTTAAACTCATGCTCAGGCCTAATGGTGCGGCTGTGTGTTATTGTTCAGTAAAGCATGTCACAAGACTGCAGCCCATGTGTGGATGGTTATATAGAAAGCAAAATAATGCAGTCTCTCTCTTATTAGGGCTTGAGATAGGGTGATGTTTATGGTTTTGTGTGGCATTATCTATCTGAGCAGCGGATACACTTGTTTATTTTCTCATTTTGCTCTCAGGAGTAACTTCCCTCTGTGACTGTCTGGGGTGATATTAATAAAAATCAACTCCTATTCCATCTCGTATGATCTCATTTCCTAGCTTATCTTGTATTTGCTTAGACAAATGGCTGAAGTAATGAAGTTTACTTACATTGTTATTTTAGACTGTTATAACAAAGAGACACCCCTATCAGTGTCTCCAAGACAGATGTGATGCAATCATGAAAATGAGAATGACAATTATTTTAGATATGGTGCAAACAAGAGCTTAACAGTGTGGCTCTGGAACTCCTGTTCATTTCTTTATGGGCAGCCATTTTGTCATAATCATCTAAGTAGGGATGGGCACTGAACTCCAAAATAAAAATGGTACTTGTACCAACAGGCTCAGTAGCATCTGTGATAAACCAAAACACAGATTTCTGGGCTTTGCTCTGCTGCTATTCACAGGGTTTGTGTGGGTGCTTGAAGTACTTAAAAAGGCTCGAATTACAATATTGTGTATTCAAGGTTTTGGATGAAATGCTTAAAAGTGCATGAAATTGCTTTACTCTCATGGTGAAAAATTGCTTCACTGAACAATTTTCTAATGAGAAAGGGATTAAAATGAGTCAAAGAGTAATTGAGATGTCTCATTGAAAAAAAGAAATGAGACTGTTAAAATAATTAAAATAGCCATGCTTGGAAATATCACAGTTTATCATTTTATGGTCACAACATTCAAATGTTCAAAAAGATTTGATTGAATGTGAAGTTAATTGTTTGAGCAATGACTTTATATTGACTTGGTTGAGATTCCGTGAATGCGGATTTTATAGGGCCCTAAAAATCTCATTATCCACTTATTACCTCCGCCAAGGAGGTTATGGTGTTGGTTGGTCTGTCTGTCTCTCTGTTTGTGTTCAAGATAACTTGAAAAGCTATGGACGGATTTGGATGAAATTTTCAGGAAATGTGTGGAATGGGATAAGGAAGAAATGATTAGATTTTGGGACTGATCTGGATCACTATCCGGATCCAGGAATTTTTTGAAGGATTCCTTAACATTGCCAGATAGGACCATTTTCACCAAAGTGGACTGAAGCTGCTTGGCGGAGGTCTGCGCTCTCTGAGTGCTTTTCTAGTATTGGAGTAGTTTAAAATGGGTATTTACGGAAAGTGTTTGAGATTCTACAGGTTGTCTGCCAGTCCTCAAACTGAGATTTCTCTTTTCGATTTTTAATGTCTGAAGAGACCTGGGAGCCATCTAGATTAGATTAGGATAGATAGAAAATTATTAATCTCTTTGGGAAACTCCCTTTGGGAAATTAGGAAATGGTCCAAGAAAAGTCTTTGATTATATTGTAAAAGTGTGATATCAGATTTTTTTTTTTAACTACTATTTCTTCTGCAGAGGTGAGGAGGGGTAAGGATAACATTTTTGTAACTTTGATATGAAACTTCTAATTTGCAGATATTTAAAAAAAAATGTTAACTTGGATGTATTTTGAACATCTTGTTTTTGGTGATTGTGGATGTCAAAATACTAGAGCTGCAACAATTAATCAAACAGCAATCGAATATTAAATTAATCATCAACTATTTTGATAATCGAATAATCGTTTTTTAAAGGGAAAAAGTCAAAATTCTCTGATTTCAGCTTCTTAAATGTAAATATTTCTGTATCTTTGTTCCTTTATGACAATATACTGAATATCTCTTTGATTTTTGGACAAAACAAGACATTTGACGACGTTGTCTTGTGGTTTGGGAAACACTGATTGACATTTTTCAACATTTTTTAACACTTTATTGGCCAAACAACTAATCGATTAATCGTTTAAACAATCAACAGATTAATCGATAATGAAAATAATCGTTAGTTGCAGCCCTACAAAATTCGTGAGGCAGAATTCAAGCTTTTCCTGAAAAATGCAAATGTTTCGTTCAAATCAGGACCTACTTGATGTAGGAGTAAGAAAAGAATATTACAGATGTAACCAGACTTTAATGGCAGCTTTTATAACATGACAGCTTTTGTTTGGGATACATTTGGGTCTTTACCACAAAAGTATTTAGGTTACGATACTCTGCTCTGGCGCTGAATAAGAGGCTTTTCACATGTTGCCTCAGAGCAGTACTGAATCCTTAATGCATGTTCCCTTACTTCAGATACTAACCTGTTCAGCTCTCTAGTCTGGTTAAATTAAAACAGAACGTACTCTGTAGATGAGAGCTGTCAGGGTTAACCCTGCCCCCAAGCAGCTGGCCCTCTTATCTGTCCCGCCTGTGTCGATGCATATTTATCCCTCGGCGAGTGGCTGAGAGCTGGCTTAGCATATGGATTAGCTCGGGAATCAGATGCATGGCCACACTGAATCACCACAGCACCACAGTGATGAAAACTGGTGTTGGTGTTGTTTAAAGAGACATTTACCCCAGTGCTTCACCTTAGACCTGGTGTCAGGAAGAGTTGTGAACTCTCTTAAGGCTCAAACATATAACCATCGTTAACCCTGCGGCTGTTAGAGTTGATTCAAATGGAAAATCCATATGATGAACTAATGAACTCTCCTGCGTTAGCGCTGAAAATAAGCTTCACTGACTTGAAAATGTGTGGAAGGATGCTTTGGAAATTATAATACTTAGTGAGGCTGAGATTAAGGGTGAAACCTATTCAATATTTCAATATTAACTTACATAATAAAACCCTAACATGGGCAATTTTGCAAGAAAATCATTGGAGACCAAAAATATCAGATAAAATCAAATAAGTTTAGGGAATTTTCAGAAGACAATGTTAAAGTAGAGGATTACAGATGTAATTGCAGCCAGTGTCTTGATACAACACTCACCAGTACAGTTCAGTGGGTTATGTGCCACCCTGAAACAGTTATGAACAAATACATGCTGAGTTTTAGCTCTATAGGTGTAACCGCTGCTCCTATCTCCCGATGTCTGCTTATCAGAGAGAATCTGACAGTGGCGTGCCAGCAAAGACTGTCACACTGACATTTACACACCCACTGAACTCTTTTATTGCAACACAGCTGAGCCGAGATTCATGTAGACCGGGTTATAAGATCAGGATCACATCTGATCTGGTCAACCTCTCTGCTCTTATTCGACTTGTCTGCATCTGTAACAAGCAAATACTTAAAAGTTGTAATGTAATTTTTTTAGGTAATACCAAATAATTTAGAGACTTTGTTGCAGCTGCCACTCAAGGCAATATCAATTATTTCATCATTTAAAATGTATGAACAGATGTGAAATCAATGAGTGATAATCATGATTCATGTTATTCAATTTTTGTTGATATCTGATATGCCGATATTTCATAACTTATTTTTGCTGAAAAAATGATGTTAATAAATAAATTATGTTAAAAATAAGTTCATTTTAGACCACACCTATGTCTTATTTAAAATGTATTTTTGACAGTAACAGTGAAACCAAAGTTTCATACACTTTTTTAAAGGCTACAACACTGATTTAATTACCTGCTGTTGGAAAACCTTCCCTATTTTGGGAGCTCATACTCTCAATTTAAGATTATTGTGCAAAAAAACCCCACAATCTTAATCTAAATATATAAGTCTAAAATGTTGGCTGGAAATATGGGCAGAAAATTTCATATCTGCCTACACGATATTTAGCTTTTGAAGCAATGATCTGCATATCATACCGATAATATCGTGTATCTCTTACCCATATAATCCAGATTTGCATGTGGCCCTCGGGATGCCGGTTGCCCACCCCTTATTTAAAGTCTGAAAATCCATCAAGGCTTTTGTCTTGTAAGTAGCTCAAACTCACTTTTGACTAACGAGTTTGGTGCCATAAGATCATTCAGCGTAACTTAAGAAATCACATAGATTTATGGCATTGATTAGACTATTAGTTGTAATTGGTTTACCCGTGTCTTGGCACACAGCTCAGGATGGCCTGTCGACTGGTGGGCATGAATCATCATTTGTTAAACAACCCTTGATTGGACAATCTAGTAATGGGCCTGAACCCTCTCTTTCTACAAAGGAATCACTGCAACCACCAAACAAGCAACCAGTGTGTTTACATCTATTTGTAAAACAGACATTTTTAACTCCTTGAAATGTGAAACTCCCTCTCCAAGGCCAAGAGGAGAACATATTTTTGGTTGTTGCTTAATGTATATTAAGCTTGTGAAAGAACTAGAAAAAATGTTGGCTACATCTTCAACCAGCTGGGATTGATAAGCTGATGTCCCATGTCACAATTACAAGAAGAAAAGTTGTAGCTTTCCAGTGATATGAATCCCTCAACAGATGACTCACTTTCTCTCAATCTGAAAATAATGAGTAAAACATGCAGACTTTTAAGTACAAGACACAATCCAAAACAAATAAGTATGTGATGACTCAGGGCCTCCGTACCTCTGCGTGCATCCAAGAGGAATCAATTTATTATCTCCTAAGTGTGAAGGAGGAGTGGCCCGGTCTGCACCGCCTGCCAACTGAGCTGGGAAGGTGACCGTGTCAGGGTGCTGCTTGGCTTGGTGTCATCAGATAATGATACAACCTGGGAAAATAATCTGGCATCGTTTCCTCATCATTGTGTGAGCTATTTTGGTCTCATTCAGAAGGGAGACCAGGCTTTGTGAATGATGAATAATTTATGGTACACTTTTAAAAACAGCAGACTTGCCTTAATGATAAAAACATGCCTCAGTGATGTTGTGTGTATATTTTCCAAGTTTCAAAGATAAAACAGACTGATTTTAGAGTGGCATCTGTTTTATGAACTAACTATTGCTTTATAGTAGCTATAGTTAAAGCCTTATATTTAAGAGTTTCTTCATACAAATCAGAAAAATTTATTAGCAAAATAACAACTTCAATTTCACAAATGAGCATTTTAGAGCAAAGTCATTACCACTGATGTGACATTAGTTATACTGATTTACTAAGAATGCTAGACCTTTAGGTAGTGATCAGCAGGTATTTGTAGGAATGGGCGATATGATCTAAAAATAAAATTCCCGATTTTTTTTCCAGAAAACTCGATATACGATTTTAATCGATTTTTCACCCTTAAAAAACAACTCCAAGTGACACAAAAATGACAAGAATCAAGTTTTGCCCTTATGTTATCAAAATATATTCCAAAACTAAACAGACTTTTCCTCTTAAAGTTGAAGTGCATACTGTAATTTTATCATAAAATGTTGATGATGTAGTTGAAATGTAGGCAGGCCTGTCTACATGAACACTAAAAGATGAGCTGTTTTCACAGTATAGTAACATGGAAACATCTGATCAGTATTTCATCTCATTTAAGAAACAAATAAAAGCCTAAACATGTATTTGTGCAAAACCTGAAAAGGCCTACCATCATATAAACTGTAAATTTTCAGTAATTATTTTTTCAAACGTTGCAATAACTTGTGGTTGGAGCAAGTTGAGAAAAAAAAAATCTACATTTTTCATTTTTTAAATCTTCTGCAGAAAATAATTCGAACTAATCGATTTAATCGATACATTACCCAGCCTTAGGTATTTGCCTAAAAAAGTTGATCAACGATATTGTCAGATATGAACATTTTTGCTGATATTTACTGGCAATATTTTAGCTAAGCATAATGGCCATATGCATAGAATATATATTGGCTGTTATACTGGCAGAATGTACAAATGTGCCATTTTAGCTTGCCTAATCATCATTGAATGTCCTCTTTTAAAAATCAAAGCATCATTTATCAAAGAATAAAATGACGTTTTCTTTGCTTCACATCTGTCTCTAACACAAGTAGACTGTCACTGTGAAAGAAACAGGTCAATGTATACTAAATGGCGGCTTTGTGCTCTTGACAGAAATTATTGGATGATGCGTTTAAAGGTATTGACATTTTGGAGATCAGAAAAAATCCAATATCATGCATCCCTGCATTTTTGGCATTTGTTTTTGAATTGTGATACAGCTTAAGGCAGCTGGTTGGTAGCAGGCGTTCAGCCACCCTGTCTTTGTCACATTTATTACTATTTTTATTTCTGTCACTGGGTCAGTCAAGGATCATCCAAGCCCTCCGCTTTATATTAACAAAACTGATCAGAAACTGTTTCTCATTCATATTATAATGTGGGTTCTTAGTACTCTAAAATTTTTGAAAATAGACTATTATGTGAAAATAAATCATGGCATATTACCCAGCTGATATCAAAGCTATATAGTGATATATTGATGATACAACATGGGTTGTATCACCAGATTCTTGCCAATACATACCCCTGTGATTTACAGTACTGTACTGTGTCCATTTGTTTATTCAAATGTTATGATAAACTAGAAGTACTCAGAAAGCACAAACCTCCACCCAGGCATCTCCAGCATTGTCAGGCGAGTTTATTATTCATTTATTATCAGAAATGTAGAAAACTGTGGAAATCTCGCGCTGTTAACAAATCATTGAAAAAATTCCTGATCAGGAATCAGATCACCACCAAAATCCGACCACCCCTTTTTCGACAATAACCAACGTTCCCTGTAAATGTCATTAAAATCTGTTTAGAACTTATTGAGTTACGGTATTAGCGAAAATGTGGAAAACTGCCCTATGTAAACAAATATTTTTAAGAAATTCGTTGATCCATTTTTGGCTTTGATTACCACCAAAATTTTATCGATTTGTCCTTGGCCAGTTTTTGATCTATCCTAAAAATATCATCTCATTCTGTTCATAACTTTTTTTAGTTATCCTGGTTACAAATGAACAATCTAAGTAGCAAAGTAACTTTTCCTTGCCAACAACTTTCTTTTTTCAGTCTTAAGTCCGTCTAAAGCACATCTTAAAGGCAGGGATGTTGTTGCAAGACACCCTAAACATTTCCTTTTCCTGTAGTTTGCTTAGTTTGCTTATACCAAACACTTTTTGCTCTCATTGGTCAACATCACAGACCTGATGGAACAAACTGTATAAGACAAAGAAAAACCCAAACATGCCAGACTTTCTCTCAGGAGGTTGTGAGGTGTCCCAGATGTGCCTTTGACACACCACACTGGATCAAACAATCGCTTTACAGGATGATAGCATGAATTTTAAGTCTTCCATCGATTTTTAGTTCTTTGCGAGCTTTAATACGATCCAGAAAGCACAGATTTATGTCTAACTCTGAGCCAAGAATAGACAAAGAAGCTAATTAAGCACCACACGAAAGGAGACACACACTGATGTTCTAAACATTACCCATATACAGAACCTGTCAGCATGTCTGAACTGATATTGGTGGGGGATGATTATTTCACTCCTTGTCAGTCTTTTGTCTGAACCGGCTGTGATAAAGCCTACAGATGATTTCCACAGTCTTATTTCTAGATATTTTATTTCACGCATCAGAAGAACATCTTATGCTATCACAGGATCAATGGGACCAGATACCTAACCAGTCAGATCAGGCTATGATCCTGCCTATATGTCTGAATATAGCACCAATCAACCAGAAGCTGGGAGCCAATCTGAAGTGGCAAAAGATGTTAGTTTAAGTGTCATCTGGTCGTGTAGACATAAATTACTTGAACAAACTACTTTCCCTCCTCCTTTTTATAGCTAGGACTTGTGTTCTGCTGACTTATTTGATGTAAAACTTTGCCTTTTTAAAGTCTGCTTATGACATGTCAAGAAAGCAGGCATTGTTTCAGAGAAGAACTCTCGTATGTCTTTAACTGTGAGAATTTAGTTTGATGAGAAACAGAGCTCTATTGATTTGGGAACATTGTGAGCCAGCAGGACAGTAGAGCAGAACAGACACCAAACACACATGCACTTACTGGAAAGATTAGATTGTAGCAGCTGTGTCCATTTATTTCCTTACTTCATGCTGATTTGTTGCAGATCTAGAGTTGAGAATTTATTCTGTTGAAACAATCTTGTATTGTTTAAATTTTCAGCCTCTGACCTTCTATTAAATCAGTTAATCCAAACAATGAACAGAAAAAGTAAATCTTAAACAGTCTTTTTATATTTTGCCAATATTATGGCAAGTATTATGTGATGTATGGCCAACATGTACGTCCAAAATGTTGTCTTTAAATATAAGCATAAAATGTCATATCTGCCAAAACTGGTAGGCAGTAACTTGCCAATACTGATATTTATTTGATAATATCATGCATAGTATATTTTAGACTATTTTCAGAAGTTTGCCCACAATTTGATTATTGAAGTCTTTAAATAATGTATATTTAAGGGTGTGGATCTTTATATTGTTTATGTAGTGTCATACAGGGCTCAATATCATTTCATACTAACTAATAATAATAAAAAAAAGATCCTTAAATAACATATTTTTTCCCGTATTTGAAAACAGACTGCCTTGTGGTCAGGGAGCAGACTTTTGCCAGTTTTTCTTACTATAAACTAAATTGTTACAGAGCATGAGGCCACACAAACAACACAAACAATCTTTTTACGTATCAACATCAATACAAACCATATTGACATAGAATTTCTGTCTTACCAATACACCTTTTGAAATATATTAGTTATATGTATAAAAAAAAAAAACATAGTTTTCAGCTCTATTTCATACTTTAAACACCCTTTGATTCCTGTTGCCAGCCTAAGCTTTAAGTTAGACACTTCATTAGGCTAAAGGATTAGACGACTAAGCCTTTTAGTGGTAAGCTGGTCACATGAAAATCTAACATCAGTTTGCATTGACAAGAAAACCTTCCACCTCCTCCGGGGATTTCCATTTTCCTTGAACCCAGAGACTCCGCCAATGTCGTCCCTGACTTGGCACACACATGCATCAGTGGCCATGTGGATTTCCCTTTGTGGGGCCGCGGCTATCTGTGTGATTTGGCTAACCTCTGTCTCGCAGGATCACTTTGTGAGCCTGCGGATTGTTTGGCCTGGTGCAATGTTTTCCTTTCTTGGCAGAGATGTGAAGGATTCACAGATTGTCTTTTCTCTTTGCAGATTCCTGTGAGATCTACGCAGAGGTGAAAGCTGCCGTTAAATGTAAAGAAAATCAGGGGGGAAGACGACCAAACTGACGAGCAAGGTAAGAATGGAGGTCGACATAAGGCTTGGGTTTTAGTGTTGGCATCCAACCTGGATTCACTTCCAAATTTCAGAGCTTTTGTATTTTCTATTACTTGAATTTCAGTTCTGCTCTACACCTTCTAACAGTGGCCACGGTTACATGATGTTTTTTAATTCTGACTTTAGTATTAAGAATTAAATAATTCAGAATTAAAGTATTCTCTACATGGAAATACTAACTCCAAATTGAAGTTTACATGGAAAACACACTTATTCGTCTATATTCAATTCCGCTTAAGGTCTGGGGATTGGGAATGGTTCTGATTGGACAAGGGGCGGACGTGACGTATTAACTTCTACCAGAAGAGAACAAACTCCAGTTCATCATCTCCAGCGTCTCTGTCAGCCAAACCTTGTCCAACTTTAAAAAGGTCCGCTTTTTTATGCTTACGTCCATCCACGCTTTTCATTATTTCCAAATCTTCTAAGGCTCTAATTAAATAAATTGTCTCGGCTCAATTCCAACGCTTGCCTCGGGCGGCCATCCTGTTCCTGTCAGCGCGGAATATGTGCGTCATCGCGACAGGACAAGGGAACGAGCATGGGCATAATGACCAGAATTAATTTAAAGCAGAATGAACGTATACATGCCCGAGGAATTATTGAATTCAGATTTAAAATCAGAATAAATCAGCCACCTACTTCGGGATTAAGTTTAATTCAGAATGGTCATTTTCATTTGGAATTAGGTGTTTACATGGTCATTTTTAATCTTTTAAAGAGGATTTAAGTTTTATCTTGAATTAAAGGGGAATTAAAGCTCTCATGTAAACGTAGCCAGTGACATAAACCATTCAGAATCAAACCTCAGTCAGTGAATGCAATATGACTTGACTTGTTATGTAGCATGTCAGCAAAATTTTGAGACAAGGATCTTTGCAGACTGTAAAAATGACTGACTAAGCCACACTGAGGGAAAAAAGGACACAACAAATTCTAGAGTAATGGGAGGTGGTTTATTGTTTTATTATATTTTCTCTCCCTAGAAATTGGAATTGGAATCAGAGATGGCCAAGAACCAAAACTGATAAGCCAAACCAGAATGAGAACCCTTAAAATCAAAAACAACAACCCGCCCTTTTGACATTTGTGCTGTCTAGTCACTCAATGTTCCTGTTTCTGCACACATTAATTAACTGTGAACCTCCATCAATAGGATCAGTGCATAGTGTATAGTTACAGTGATACCTCCATAGTGTCACGAAGCCTAAAGAATGCCGGGCAGTGGGGTTGGTTTTATTTTTCCATGCTGGAACATAGTGTCTAATTTCCACAGGTGCACATATCAAATGTGGTGTGAGCGCAAGGATCCTGTATGTGCTTTACATTTGACCTACACGGTGCACATGTACTGCTCTCTGATTTGCCTTTGACCTGTCATGACCACCCTGTAATTTGGAAAATGATCAAAAATGCACTTAAGATGAATGCAGCATCCAAATGTCAAGGGCTGCCGCTTTTTCCACGGTGGCTTTACAGCAGGAGCGTGACTTAAATAGACGACAAGTTTAGGTGATGTAGTGGCATTCATTTACAAATCAAATGAAAGTCTGGGCAGTTTGCATACTCATATAACCACACTGATGTCTAACTATAGAATATCTGTCAGATAATATGCTTTGAATCTGACTCAAGTCTTGATTTATAGGATTTATAGTTTCCGCAAATTCAATTTGTATACAATCCTAGTGGAAATCACACTATATCAGAAATGCACACAAAAAGTCTGAGGCACTCCAGTATGGTTAAAAATCCTCTATTTCAGCAGGGATATGTCAGCCGAGGAAAAAGGTTTGGGAACCACTGCTAAATCACATCAGTACAGTGCAGTACTGTGGTGTGGGGAGACAAGAGAGCCCAGCACAGTGGGAGCTCCACATACACACAAGTGGTCCTTTTCCATTTGTTGTATCTGGTCAACTCAGCTCAGCCCTGCATGTGCGAATACTACCTGCTTTGTAATCCATTTTAGTATAAAGGTCAATAGGTCGGATAGGCAGGATCTTCATACTGTAGCCGTTCGAAAGGGGAGAGCTGCCAACCACCACACGGCTTTTTGTCACAGTGAGGAGAAGTGATTCTTTCTAAAGATGGCTGCAAGCAGAAAAAAAACATACTATCTAAAGCAGAGGAAAGTTTGGGAAGTCGTGCCAGATGCCCCTGACCATAAAGAGTCAGCAGGGTCTCCACGCCACATTAAGTCTTGGCTCAGCTTGCTTGGATCCCCACTAGATGTGATGCAAAATCACGTCAAGTACTAAGCATGTGAAAAACCAAAACAGCCAAGTAAGGCTGAGTCAAGTGGAGCTGATACAACGCAGTGGAAAAACTCCGATAGTCAAACATGCACATAAAGTGCTCCTGCGCCCTGTTGGCTCTGCTAATGCCCTCCTCACATTTGTAATGCCTCTGTTTCTACCTTTCAAAGCCAGCACAGAGAGGGGATCTCTTTTCCTCCCATTATGCCTCTATGATGTCAACAGTGAATATGAAACATTGGAGGAGTGTAAGAACTTGCTTAAGAACAGCTCTGTGAATAAGCTCTATCTCTTTGTTGCTCCTATTTTCAGCTTTTTTTGGTTGAAAAAATGACTAAGTATTCATTTTCCATTATTTAGATACCCTTAGTTCTATTGAACAAATAAATAAAAGATGGCTGAAAGCATTTTGTGCTGAAAGGTATCAAAATATAAAAATTCTGACAGCTTTAGCAGGGCTAAACATGTCCACATCCCTCTCCTCCAGCCTGGCGCTCCAAAATCAAAAGAAAGCAAATGGAAGCCCTTCCCCAAGAGCACTATCTTGCACTGTGTTGAACTTGCACTTTTCCCCCTCCTTCATCGCTGCTAACCCAAGGCTTACATGCTGTGCCTTACTGACAGCTCACACCTTTGCTTCACAGCAGTCTCGGCACATATTGCTTTTTCAGGCTTTATAGGGGCTCTCCAGGTTTAGCTTTGCACTGTGCTTGTTAAAGGTGAAAAGGCTACAGCAGTTGTAGTGCAGCTTTAGGTTTAATGGTGTATTGAATAAGACTGTGTGATGTCATCTGAGCAGCTTTCAAATTAAATAGATGATATGTTGTCTAAAAATGGCGGAGGCTGTGTTGAGGGCAGGAGTATATATACATATCATTGTTTTTGTTCACAACTTTAAAGGGGGATGAAATTAATCTGAAATGCTGAAATTCTGTCAGAAACTACAGTTGTGTTGATGTTTATTATGGCACCTCTGCTCATATTGCTTCAGTATAAATTCCAAAAGTGTATTTGCATTGTCTGTTTAACATCCATTTTACGAGGAACATATTGTAATTAGAAGTATCCTCGCCGAGATCAGCAGCACGACATTTAATAAAGTCACAGATGTGAAACAGTTACAAACAGGGATGAACGCAGACCAGAGAGTCATGGCATAAAAAGTCATAATTTGAATAGGCAGTGGGTGATAGGTAAAGTGTGTTTATATTTTAAATGAAGATTAAGGCAGCTACAATAACATATGATTTAACCTTGTCTCCTTTTATTAGATAGTGGGCGGACAATGGACAACGTCTACAAGGGGAGACAAAGTAAGGAGAGACACAGAGTCCAGGCTCAAAACCAGGCTGATACATACTGGGCTAGATAAAACAGGATGGATGTTTATTGCCATTTGCACAGGTTCAAGACAGTACAGGTGCATTGTGTTTTTGTGCATTACACCTTGTGTAAGCACTACCAGAGTGTATATAAACTTAAAAGGTGACATACAAAGAGCTATGAGATAACTTAGATTGTATACACCAAATGAACACTGTACAGCAAAAATCTTAATTAAAAAATGAGACTCTGCACAAGTGAATTGTTTTTAGGGCTGTGCTTCTTCACTAATTTAACAGTTCAACTAAATTACAATTATTAACACTTAAGCCTGAAAACACAAATTATAGCCAGAAAATTGTAATTTTTTGGAGCTGAAGTGTTTATTTAACTTTCTACTGAAATCCAAAAAAAATCAAAATTTCCATAAAATTTAACATATATGTTTTTTGTATCTCACTTGATACATTACATGTTTTTGGCAACTGATAATCCACTTGAGGACATTTTTATAATTTTTCTGATTGTATTCAGATGTTTTTTAAGATAAATCTTAAATGCTGAAGCACTTTGCAACACTGGCTTCCATTTACATAATTTCTGATAAGGCACTTGTTTTGAATAGGGCCGCAGTTTAGAGTTAGATAAATAACTGATCAAATCTGAATCATAGCTGAACGTGACACTCTTCTATCAGTGGTATTGTTTCACCAGATGAGTCACTGCTCTGTTAAACCTAATGAACTGCTGAAACGGTCTAACATTAGATGTTTGAGTGTTTTTTTGTTCTGTTGCCAGCTCTCCTTGGCAGGGCTCACCTGCCTGCACTGAGCCAAGTTTCTCTTTGCCCTGCGGCAGGTTACTCAGGGCGCCGACATGTTTCTCCTGACTGCACATATTCCAGCACACAGAGGTGTTGTCTCTTGACAATCTCCTCGCTTTTTTAGTTTCTTTTTTATGCCTCTTACATGGTTCTCCACAGGAAGTCACAACAACAAAAACATTGGTGGTTATGTGAGCCTCTGAACTCAACAGCAGAAAGATCAACAGTCTTCCCTCAGACGATTTGTTTTGTGCGACGCTTCTCCTGCCCACAGTTGTGGTTTTACACTCAATTAGGCATTTTAAAGAAGTGATGGTGCCAAGCAGGTACAGAAATCAATCTGACCCGCTGTAAGCAAATAAAATCTGTGCAAGAGAGGAAAAATGCAAGGAGACAAAAGGTTGATCTATCATCCAGCCTGAAGAAAATAGGCTCCTTGGTATAACAATAATAGCCCAAGTGTATGAATTTTTCTTTTGGTTATTTGTATAGATTCTCATCTGAGATTCATAATGTTTCTGCAGAACTCCTGTATGTGTTCTAGGAAACATCTAGCATATGCTCTGCAGGTGATCAGAGACAGACAAAGAGGCTCAAACATCCCTTTTTTTCTTCTGCACATTATTATTATTTCTCCACTTCTGTTTTATTGCACAGCTACTTGCAACTAATGTTTCAACGCCCTGTTACAGTTTTTTTTTACTTGATAACAAGCCCTACATAGAAATTTCAAAAATATTGTCACAGCATTTCCTTAATGTATCTTTTATTTTTATTTATATACCCCTCAAAAATTCTGGAAAAGTTATTTTGCTCAGTTATTTTTCCCCTTTCATAATACCTTTTGATGTCTGATGTTATAAGTTGGAAAGTATTATTAATTACCTTTACAACAGGCTAGGTGATGGAATTAGTTAGTGTCAATCTAATAAATCAGTCAAACTTTATGTAGTTTAAGTCAGGTTATCTCAATTGCAGTTCAGAGTTCTTTACTAGAGAGAATGGATTGATCCAGCACTGCTGTACTTATCACCCTCACTTCAATAGCCTAATCAAGGTGTGTTGAAATGGATATCTTGCTTTTTATGTACAAAACAATTCATTGAAAGCTTGTCAAAACACTGAACTTTTGTCAGTTAACTGCTGAATGGAAAGCTTCGTCAGTGCTGAACATGTGAATTCCAGCATGTCATTCACAATAAAAGTCTTATTTTTCAGAATTATTGCCAAGTGCTTTTACTTTGAACTACCAAACCAGAATATTATTGTTTTAAATAGCAGCTCGCCATTGCTTAAGAGGGAAGTGAACTGCACTTTTAGTTACAGCTACAGCACACTAACAGGGACTTTTAAAAGCATCTCTCTGTGATTTTATGCACAAACATGCCCCACATGTGTCCAGGATTTATTTTTATATGGTAAATGGACTTGGGCTTTTGTAGCACTTTCCTAGTCTTGACCACTCAAAGTACTCTTACACTGCAGGTCAAATCTACCCATTCACACCTGTTCACTCTCACATTCATTCAGTGATGGTTGAAATTTCTCTCCAGGTTGTCCATCAGCATTTGCGCACACATTTATAATGCGCATCAGTGGGAGCGACTTGGGGTTAAATGTCTTGCCCAAGCACAAACTGACATGCAACCCTCTGGCTGTTTGCAGAATATACCACCAGACTAAGCCACCTATATCCATCCATGCATTCATTATATAGATCACCTATTCTTTTCAGGGTCGTGGGGCGCTGGAGCCTATCCCATCCCTGACATTGGGCAAGAGGTGGGGTACTCTTTGAACCGGTTACCAGCCGATCACAGGGCCACGTAGAGAGACAGACAACCGTTCACGCTCATGTAGCACTCGTTTACTTAAAAATTACAATTTAACATAAACCTGTAACCAACGTAAGATAAATTAAATAGGTACATTTTGACCCAGAAGATGCTAAACTCGAAAGGAGGAAATATAAACAACTGATAACAACACTTACTAAAATGCGGGAGACTGAATTAGATTATCACAAAATATTTGTATTGAAAATAACCAACAAAAATAAACAAATAAATTATATATATATATATATATATATATATATATATATATATATATATATATATAAAACAGTCAGAACAAAAATTTTGGTTTAATTACCAAATCACTAAAGGGTCAGATCGTCAAAAAACAAATCTTTGGGTTCAGTCTTTTTTCAAAGAAAAGGGAAAAACAATGTCCCAGTTTTCTGCCGCACAGGGTAGGCAGGCGGTAACGGGTTGGATTCTGATGAAGTTGAAGATGAAGATGATGTTGTTCGTCCTTCTATTAGCTCGCCATCTTTCACGGTACAGGTTGGGGTAGGGAAAAAACCTGGCCTGTATGAAACAGACCAGAACCATAAGATTCTCCATGGTTACATCTTATTTACTAAACAGGTAACACTCAAACTTAAACCAGCAACCTTCTTGCTGTGAGGCATGCACACTATCTGCTGTGCCATTGTGCTGCCTGCCACCTATTTATGACCAATGTTATTGAGATATAAGATAGGTGCCAGCGCCACCCCATTTACATCCCCTTTTTTTTCTTTACAGGAAAATAAACAATCAAGATATATTAGGGCTATTCATCTAAAAATATCAAGAAATTATATTTGGTAGATACTTGTCATGTCCTGTCCGAACACAACATGACAAACTGATTAGACCAGGTATTAGTCAGTGCCATAATTCAGTTACTGTTTCCTCACTTCCTGGACATGTCACTTAGCTGCATGCTAATTAATCCCGTCGTCTTGACAAAGTGAAAGTAAATAGCAGCTCCTCCGTTCCGTCTAGACACAAGAGAGCCACGAGGCAGGTTATTAAGTTTGTTTATTGATTACCAAGAAGACTGCTTACTCAAATGTCACAAACAAAGAGGGAGACAGCTTTAGTACAGCGTGCACATCCCTCTGACTTTAATGGTTTCGTTTGAAATGTCACCGTGTCTCTCTCAGCGGCGCATTAACGCTCACAAAGCTTAGTTCTTCCGGTTAGTGGCGGGCAGATCTTGAATGGCCATCAGAGAAATTCAATTCACCTAGATTGAAATTGAGGTTTAGTACTGGAGCTGTCCAAAAGCGTGCGCTGGGATTACCCCGGGCCAGGTGGTGAGTCAAACTGTCGGAGAATAAAAGTGATTCAACGTCTGGCTCAGTGCCCACTCACAGTTTGTCCGACCTGCTTTAAAGGGCCGGAGCACTCCCTGTTTGGAGATAAATGTCAGCAGAGCTCGGAGATTATCTCTGTATGAATATAAATGTGTGTGACCGTGTGTGTCAGTGCGCATGTGGATGTTTGTACATGTTTGTCCATTTGATTATGCGGCTCTGCTTGTGTTTTTTTGTATCCACAGATGTGTGTGCCCGGGTGGGGGGTTGGTGGAGGGATGCATTTGTGTTTGTGAGCCTGCGTGCCGTAGCGTTCCTCCTGACGGAGATGACAGCTGTGCAGGGAGACGCTCGGCTCGTTCTCTGTGCCACCGGAGAAGCACGAGGGCGGGATGTTTGTGTCTGTGCAGCTGCAGCTCCGCTCACCTCTCTTCCCTGTGACAGCAGCTACTTTGTTTTGATTCATGAACTAGCTGGTAAAAAAGGGAGGATGATTGCTTGTGCTAATATTCTCTGCACAGCGCGGGTCGAGGCTCCAGCAGCAGAAGGCTCCTCGGTATCTGGCACTGACAGTCACTTCCACCGCTTAAACTCACAGATTTTATCAGCTGTGCCTAATAAATGTCAATGGTGTGAGGCTGCAAATATAGATCTGCGTGGATACATGAAGCTGTCACAGCAGAGAGGAGGGTGTAAAGCCTCCAAACACCAAACACAACATCAGAGAGCTGGAAGCAACGCAGACCTCAGATCACCTGTGGTTGAACCTAGACGTCTGCCTCTGTCACAACCTCTGTTTATGAGCTTTTCATGCTTTTTTTGGATAGAGGGAGAGGCAGACATTGAAAATGAGCTAGCGAGGGGCATAACCTGTATTCAAACCCATGCTAACTAAGTCAAGGGCTCTGTACTTGGGGCTTGAGGGAATAACCTCAATCACACCGATCACCTTATCTTAAGTATTTTAACCCTTTAACGCCTGTTGTATCATATTTGATACATTTTTTTGTGATACCTCTATCTAATCAATATGATCAACAGATTACTAAAAAAAACATCAGAATACAATTAGATAAATGATAAAAATGTCCTCAAAGGCCAAAAACACCTAATGTATCAAATGAGATACAAATCATTTATATGTTAAATTTTATGGAAATTTGGGGTTTTTTTGGATTTCAGTGGAAAGTGAAATAAACATTTCAGCTCCAAAAAATTAGAATTTTCTGGCTATAATTTGTGTTTTCGGGCATTAAAGGGTTAATGGTAGGTTGTTAACAAATGCTTAGTTATGTTCAAAGACAACAGCCTCTATCACAACTTCTCACTATGAGCTTTGAAAGGCAAATAGCCTTGTCTAGGTTTTTGGTTGTACAGTTGATCTTATGGCTCCCTTCCCCATGTGGGCCCAGCCTTCTCTGATTGGTTGACCTGTCTATTCTGTGGCTGTTGGGCAGTTCAGCACTGCTCAGTTCCGTGCTGTCAATACCTCTGCGTTCATTCCACAGTATTTGCCTACAATATGGCAAAAAATGTATAATGATACTTTAATGCAAAATAAACTATAAATTACATTGTCTTAACCTTATATCCCATTTGAAACTGTATTTGTCATTTTAAAGTTGGATAAAATTCCCAGCCCTAGTTTGGCTTACTCTTCCCATCTGAGCAAATTTCCCTGCAGCCTCGTTATGATGTGATATGGCTGCTTTCCACTGTATGATTTTATAGCAGCTCAGGATAAACAAGGTGCAGCTGTAATGTTAGGTTGCAGCATCGCATAGAGCGAGTGAGTGGTATTTCTATGAAAGCGTGCAGTTTCTTGGATAGCTCTCTCATTGACTCAGAGGAAGTGGTTTCTGTATCTTCACGGCAAACGTGTTCTTTTTTTTTGCAGCTCTCTGTTGATACTCTGTTATCTCACCATGTCACAATCAGATCTGAGGATCAGCACGGGCATTAAAGACGCGCTGTGTTCAGGGTCAGGCAGGAGGCTCTGACGGAAAACTTTTAACCGCAGTTGGCAGAGAATTGAAAGTGTTTGTGGTTTGACGTTTGGTTCCTCATTATCATATTCATGATGTCTTAAAGTTGTGTTTGTGTTTTATTGGAGCTGGTTAGCTGGCAGAGTGCAGCAATGAGGCTTGATGCATTTTAATGCAATTTGCTTTTGAGAGCTGTTTATGTTGTGTGCTGTTTTCTGTCCTTTAAATTAAATTTGCATAATTGAGTTTAGGAAATGCAGTTGATCCTTTGATGCATAACGAAGGGGACTTTGTGAGATTGTCCCCTTGCAATTAGTATTCATTTTCTAGTGATAATTGATAAGTGAAAAATAAAAATGCAACATGACACCAATGTGTGGAAAGAAGTAAAGAAGACCGTAGTATAAATAAGGAAGACAAAAAATGCCTGCTTACACTCTGATTCTATGTGGGTCACTTTAGACGTACTTGTGGACGAGTGTATCATCCAGTCATCTGTGCAATGAAGGGTTAATCCACATTAGTGGTTGTGGGTTATGCAGTGTATGAGAAGATTCAGCCATCATAAATTTGACATTTTTACCACAGGTATAACTAAAAAGACTCTTGAGAGCTGTTTGTTATACTTTGTGCAATCTTATTTGCACTTACAATATTTTAAAGTTAATTAAACTTAAAAGTTAATAAGTTGTACAATGTTGGACATTTGTTTTAAATTGTGGTTTAGCCACAGGCCACAGGTTTGCTGCAAGCTAAGCAATTTGACTCTGTTTCTTCACTGATTTAAATTGATTGTTACTTTTTGTCCCTGGCAAAGATATTAAAGTTGATCCATGTTCTAAGGACCATACTTTATCAACATTTCATTTTTTATGTGGCTTTTTAAACATGTTTTCAAATGACAGTCCCTTTTTTAAAAAAGTGATGTATTGATATGCTTAAAGTAAAATATATCTTGATGCGTTACGATGTTTTGAAATACTTTGCATCATCACTGCTATATTTGGCTATAGCTTGCATTGCCAGATCCTTACATCCCCCTGCAATGTTTTCCATTAGATTCACCAACACTGCCAGACAGCACAGGTATTGCATCTAAAGTCTCTTTGCTAACTGTTAATGACATGTGACACAACAGGTGAGGACTGTATGAAGAATTGGACAAAGCCACGTGCCATCAGTTGATCAATTATTCAAGAAGGTTATGGACCGTTGTTGAAGCCAATCTGTGGTTGCTGCAATACTTTGCATACTATCTAAAATTACCTTTGGATCAACCTACTGACAGAGAAAGAGGCTGAGCTGAGGTGGGACCAAAGGCCATTTGACCTGTCGCTACACCACATGGTCTTGTATCAATGTCAATCATGTCCTAAGCCATCCAAGACCAGAATCCTTCATAAAGTAAATAAAAAATCGGGTATGATAACAACATCACCTCCTGACATTAAAATTATTAAGATGTGTTACATATTAAAACCTGAATTAGAGCTGAGTTTGACCAGCTTATGACAAGTTCCATGATGTGTTAGCATCAAGCTATCAAAATATCCTGCTCCATTAGTGATAAAGTGTGTTCATGTTTATGGGTAAACCATCATGTGAAAACCATTAACTAGCAAAAATGTGTTTCCTTTATCTTTTTAATTCAACCAAACTGCATTCCATGCAAGGTCAGACTTTGCTTTCGAAAACAATTTTCATACAGGGTAAAAAAAACCCTTCACATGTCCTCAGCAATCAAATTAGCAAATGACGAACATTGATGTGTTTTGGAGACAATTATGTCTGCATTTTTCTCTCAGAGCCTTTCATTATCCACTTTACACTTGATGTTTTCTCCGAAGTTCCTTGCCTAGATTTTCGATCAATTTAACTGGATAGTTGTAGGATAGTTAAAGCTAATTTTAAAAATTAGCTCAAGTATGTGAAAGTGTCTGT
Organism: Cetoscarus ocellatus; assembly: GCA_037902135.1. Classification (NCBI taxonomy): domain Eukaryota; kingdom Metazoa; phylum Chordata; class Actinopteri; order Labriformes; family Labridae; genus Cetoscarus; species Cetoscarus ocellatus. The sequence goes on from JBAMNC010001215.1 coordinate 61,657, forward strand.
GCTCTGGAGTTATTTAAAGCTTTTTTTGAGGCACTGTCAGGCTGTACCCATTAAGGACAAAGCAGTATGTTGTTTATGTGAGCTTTTTATGTGCATGAACTTGTTTTATTTTTTTATTTTTTTATCAAGAATAATGGAAATGTGCCTACAGTCTTATGAACAACTCACAGTAGTTCTTGAATGTCGAAACATTCAAAACAAGTTGTTTTTGCAGTGTTGGGTTCATTTCATTGTGTTGAGGTGGGTGTTACTCATCAGCAAAAGAACAAACTATTTCTGATATATCTGCTTTAAACTGATGTAATAGCCTTGATGATAAAGCAGTCTTTCATTGGATAATCAGAAGAAATAAACTCTGATTTTGGGCCAACCGATAAGAAATTATGGCCCAATTCAAGGCATGCCAGAAAAACATCTTCATATTGATGCACGCTATTGGAATATTTGCCGGTAGTTTATATTTGTATATTTTAAAACTTGTTTTAGCTGTTACAGATATTGAAAGAGACATATAGAAATAACTGACAATATTTGTTGGACTACAACTTCATTATACTAACCCCCCATTTCCTCGTAATACGGCTGCTGTTCTGCCGCGCACTCCACAACAAATCACCCCCAGTCTAGTCAAAGTGTCTGTTTCCACATCCTGTGCCTAGATCTGTGTCTGGTACTTGCCAGCAGTGCACTTGCTCACTAGTTTTTATGGTAACACATGGTGAGTTCCTTTTCAACGGGAGCTGCTTCAACCCTGTATCAATTTCTGCATCAAGCCAAAAAAGGAAAATAAGTGCTCAAAGTGTCTGGAATTTTAAAATACAGAAGGATAAGGGGAAATAATATCAATGCAGGATGCAAATTAACATCAGGCAGGCAATTAAACCTGTTGTTTACATGTTGCTCTGGCTAGCTCATGATCTCACATTTCCTTTGCAATTGATGTCACGTATTTTAACAGCTCTCAAACATGGGAGCAAACATTAACATACCAACCGAATGGAACAATAGAGAAGCTTGCAGAACCGTGGCAACATGAGAGCCTGTGTTATGTTGCATGCAAGACATATTACATTGATCGTCCCCTGTAGTAATTTTTCTTCTCAAGTCGCATTTGGTTATGAGAGTTACCATTAAATCTCATGCCCGTGGAACTGCCACTGTGAAGTTATTACTACAAATACAAGGTGTGCAGTGTCACAGTTTTGACAAAAAAGTGTGCACATTCTGATGGTTATATTGAAAATATCCTTATGTCTGAGCATTCTTTGGTTTTTTTTTAAATAGGTTAAGATTTGAAAGACATATAGTGTTTTGCAAGCCTAGCTCAAAAACCTCTCTTTGAACCTTCAATATAAAAGATTAATGTGAACTGTAAAACAAGCATCAGAAATCCATCCTGGACCCTCAGTGTACTGTCAAAAAAAGATGCCATGTTACTTCAACCCTGACCTATTTATTCTAAATCTGCAGCACCTAATAGGTCAGACTACACAGATTTATAGCCTGTCTGCAGATATGACTTTCTCTATTGTATATTTATCATGATTTGGAAGCAGTTTGAGCCATTTCATAGAAGAAGATTTATATTTCAAAAGGACATATCAGAAGAAAAGACATCAAATTTGCTTTTAAATGTGGCTTATATGATTAAAATTTATTATTTTTATTTTTGTAAGTAGACATAGATCTGCTGCAAGAGAGAGCACAGCACAGGGAAGATGATCAAATAGATACTCAGTATTGGGCCATTTTTTTTAGATTTCTTTATTTTGCCTTTTCTTACTAGACATAGTGTGAGTTCAGGCACTTTCTCTACTCAAATAAAACTGACTCATTTTGCCAATTTTGGCTCTTAGCAGGTCATTTTTTGCTGCTTTGATGTCAAAAATGGTTTGATATCATCAGTATGGTAAGGCCCTTCTATGTGGATTTTCATGATCTCCATGTGCATGCAAGGTTCTTACGCCAGCACTTAGTTTTCCTCCCACAGAGAAAAAAACAACCCGACTTGGTCAAATCTAACCTTCCTGGAGGTGTGAAAATGAGTGTGTTTGTTTCTCTCTGTATGTCAGCCTTGTGTTTAGCAGGCAACCACCATTGGGTGCAACCAGAGTCTCTGGCATAGACTTCAGTCTCCTGCGTGGTTGAGATAATGGCTGGATTTACTAGTATTTTATTGAATATAAAACTCACTTCATGACATTGTGGTGAGTTGACAGTCAAAAAGGGGAACATGATCTGCCTTAACATCCTGACCTTTTGCCCGTTTTGTATTTATAGAGCAAAGTTTTTTTTTAAATAAAACTTGCGCTAACTCCTTGTCAAGCTTTCTGAAATTGTAGCCACTGAGGCAGCTCCTGTCAGACCGCCAAACTGGATATCACGGCGTGAAACAGATATGATTGTATCAATTGTGATCCAGTTTCAAACTCACAAAGACAGACTTCTTTTTGCAAACCAGACTGGCTCACATTGTTCTGGGTTCACAAGTTTCTCTGGGTGATCCTGTTTCCCTGCAGTGACCGTTCATTCTAAAGTTCTGACATTTTAATACATTTGCATACTTGACCAGGATTAATACTTTCTGCAGCTTTGTAGTTCTCTATGTGCGTTAAGTGATTGATATCTCCTGTTTACCTGTGGCTCCTCAGCTTGATGGGAGATAGCAGGATGTTTGCATAGACTGTCATCAAGTCAATTAAAGCTGTAGAGACGTTTAACTGCTACCTGAAGTTATCACTCTGCTGTTTGGACTTTAGCTGGCAGTTTGATGTTTGTTAGGGCTGAGTGAATTATGTAATTAAGCTTTTTTGTGATTACAGGGTGTGGTAGGAAATCTGATATGTAAATGTTACTTGACTGTGGTGATCACACCACAGCAACGTGTTTGATAACTCGTGTCACAATCCAATCATAAATTATTCTGTTGTAATTGATGTCTGTGTTTCGACAACAGAAGTGTATTTGAAGAGCCAAATAACACTGATACGATAAGGAGATAAGTGATTGATACAAGCATAAATCAAATAACAGTTTTGATGATGAAGTCAAGTATTGTACGGAAACACATCAAACATTAGACCGTTCCAAGAACACACACAAAACTGCCAGCAATTGGCTGGGGACCGGTTCAGGGTGCACCCGCCTCTCACTCAATGTCAGAGCTGGGATAGGCTCCAGCCCCCTCAACCCGGGTCAGAATTGGTTTATAACTTGCTCTTCCAATCACAGATTTTCAAGAAATGTGTACATAAAGTTGCAGTCAAGCAGCTTATTTTAATCCTCTTGACATCCTACCAACTATCATTAAAACTACAGTGGAATACTATTTAGTAGATGGACCTCTGTTGAGTTTTGATTTGCAGAGTTGTAAGAAAATGATTTTCATTATTTATGTATGTGTATGTATGCGTATTTTTTTTTGTTTTGTTGATGTAAAGCACTTTGAGCTGCAATTTAATTTGTATGAACTGTGTATATAAATAAATTTTGATTGATTGATTGATTGATTGAATATGCTGGTTACCAGTAGAGAACATAATGAGATAAAATGAATGCATAAGTGGCTTAATATACGTTGTTACCCTGCATTTTTAGTTGTTTTAAGTGTAAACAGCATCATGCGAACAGAGCCAGATGAATCCTTCTTTGTATCTCTCTGTATGATTTGATGCTCAATACATATTTGGTCACACTACAGTTAGTCACGCTCATGTCACATATCTGTGGTAATAAGAAAGGATCCTGTGCTGCTGTTTTCCACAGCTGTGTTTTTGTTCAGCGTGTATAAGTTCCAACAGAATTCTTCATTACTTTTTGTCCCTTAGTCTCCTCCTTGAGCGTCTCTCCCTCCTCCCCTCTCTTAATCTTTCCCTGAGGCGGTGTCAGTTGAGAACAGGTGCAGCCTGGACTGATACGAACAGAGGTCTCAGCTCCAACAGTTGGCCCCCATCACATTATATACAGTATTTAATGTACAGGCCAGGCTGCCGCTGCCCCGCCATTCACGTGGAAAGAGAAAACAGGTTCAAAGTACTCAACCAGACCAGATGCCTTTTCTTGTTAAGCACTGCTCTCACTGTGTTTGCTCTCCCTGCCCAGGGTTCAGCTGTATAGGATTATAGATAAAGACACCATGTATGGCTCAGACTAAGACCTCACAGTGTCTTTTACCTCGGGCTGAGGACAGAAAAAGACGCTGGTTTACAAGTTTAATGAGTAACACATCAGCGAGGATAAGTAGGACTGTACAGTATGTCTCAGTTGGAGAGAAAGTGGGTCGTTTTGCTGCTCTCACTCTCAGTGAGGACATGTAAGAACATGCTGGCTCATATACTTCTATACTGGGGGGAGTTTATGGCTTTATATAGTGCTGTGTATGTATCTTGATCTGATAGTGCACACTCAGGCAATCTCAACTAAGCTGAGGACTTGATGAGTTACTGATTATTCAGCCTGTTCAAAGAGAAGCCTGTTACTCTGAAGTCAAACCCCAGTGGTAATTCTGTTTGCAGTTTAATTGTTGTTATGCTTTAATTAGGTTGCCGTTCCCAATAACAGGGTCAAATTTCACAAATTACAGTTATTCTTCCGCTTCCTGATTATTCAGCATCTGAAAGGAAAACTTACGAAAATCAGCAGAGGTAGGGCACTGATAGCCAAGTGGGTTTGTCACGCCCCATGTTCAGAGCTGTAGTCTTCAAGTGGGGAGTGGCCTTTGTTTGGTTCTGGCATGTGGCTTTTTTTTTCATGTCATTCTTCCCTCCCTCCCTATATTTCTTTCTCTATCCAGCATTATTTCAAAAGAGGGCACAATAAAATACAATAACATAAGATTGTTCAGAATAAAACAAAAATAGTGAATATGAAAGCCATGGTGGATCAAGTGACATTTCCCAGGTTCAAATCTTGCTCATATTAGTAGCTGACAACTGCTAATGCTAATGTCTGAAATGTTCAAAAATATGTAAGCTAGATAACAGTGAGCTGGCTCAAAATGTATAGAGCACAAATTAAATAGAATATGATTAATTTCTTATGTTAAGTGTTGTGACCTATTTGTTGTTAGCTAATGTGTTGTTAAGGCATTTAGCCAAGTCCTCACTAATACTATAATTCATAAGTTTACAAAGCAAGGTGGGAAACTGTTGCAGCTTAAATATAGATGTTGATAGCATGTTGTTTAGGCTAATCCTTACTATGTTATGCTAACAAATAACAGTATTAAGCTACCACCTAGCTTACTCTACTGTTTGTTAGTTTTGTTTAAAAGAAAGGACGGAGTTGTGACCTTTATGCTGTTGCTAGTATTTTGTTTAGGCTCTAGCTCTTAAATAATTATACTAACAAACATCAGCATTTAGCCACCTTCTTGCTAACTCTACTGTTCGTTATTTAAGGTAACCTTTACCTTCTCATGCTAATAAGTGTTAGCATTTCGCCACTTCCTAACCAACGCCACTGTTTTAGGGATCTGCTAGTGATGATTTTAAAGGCAAACAACAATGTTGGCCAAAAGTTGATTGGAGGCTTTTTCTAGCTGTTATGACTATTCTGTTTGTACTAAGTTAGCCTTGTGGTATAACAAGCTTTTAACTAAAAAAGATAACTCATTGTGCTTAATGTCACATATGAATAAGCTTGTCTTACTGACTTGCTCACTCAGGCTTTTTTTCACATTCCAGCAGTAAAATCCTAAGTGTGTCATAAGAAAGAAGTGCCGGCTGTGTGAAAATATATAATTTAAATCTCCCTTCTGCCCAAGTGGTCTTTGTGGCCACCACTTTGATTGAAAACAAAAGCCTTTATAACTGTACCCTGCATGTTTATTATGACCAAATTGCCATAAACATGGTTACAAAGCTCTGGATGCACTGAATATGTCCATAATGAAGACCAGACTCTATTCCTAGGGGGGCAAAGGCATAAAGAGATGTGAAAAAACACAAAGAAGAGAAGCAATGTGAAGGAGACTGCAGGGAAAAGAAGAGCAGAAACAGCTTCATAGTGGTGGTGGTGGGCAGCATTAACCAGTTTTGAGTGGGCATTCCAGCTCTTTTGTTGTCCGACCACAAATATTCCAGCCTTCCCGGCTCGCTCCTACTCCTCTGCCACAGAAATAAAGTGAACTTTGGAGGACTCCAATAAAGGCGGGGAAGAGTACTTAACGCCTGGGGTCAGAAAGGCTGGCTAGCTGCACACAGTGGACACTCTTGTGGCTCTCCACATGGTCCAGACTGTAAGCTCTACTACGACACTTAGCACAGTCTGGTTTGAGTTTTATGCAGTTGTGTGGGAGAGTTTTGGAGGGTTTCAGTCTCCTTACATGCACGCTATTAAAGACAGACGAGAGGAGAATGAAGCCATTTAACATAGTGGATTTATTAGACCACCTCCTCATGCGTGCAGGTTAATGCATGCACAGAATACTTAGATGAAGTTTTCCCATGTATATGAGCGAGGAAGGGCAGAGGAATGCACCCTCTTACCTTTTGTACTGTATTTGGATGAGTTCCAGATCAGTGAACCATGCTCTGCACCTTCTCATTAAAGATGCATTTCTGTAAGCTGTCTTGCTGGTTTCAACATGCCATGTCAAGCTCGAGCTATATTGGGACATTTTCCCTCCAATGCAGAGGCCAGAAGTCTAGGAGAGTTTTATAGAGCGATAATAAAGTTTGATCACATTCACACCTCTGTTTTATTCGACTTGACAGTTGGTTGAACATTAACCTAGCGCAGCTTTTAGAGCCTGAATGTGATTATGAATGATAATGTAGCGATACAGGAGCTCAGATTGAGAGAGCAAGTATGACTCATGACTGGAGGATCACCATTTAAATATACTTATTTTTTAAGCAATCATCTTTGCAGTTTTTGTGCAAAGTTTTAAAGTCTGTTGCCAGAAGCTGAAGTACATGCAGATGCTTCCAATGGATCCAAGTAAGTGCATTATTTACAGATTTTTGCTCTTTTTCCATGTTTCCACCTGTTCCACATCATGTCTCTAAAACATTTTTAAAGTTACATCCCAAAATATCATCTCTCATATTGAATTTTGGCATGCCTATAAACCATAATGTTTCAGCCCTGGTAAGAACAGGCTGTTTTAGGTTGCTATTACACTTAGCATTTTTGGTTCAATCTAAACAAACTTTGGTTCTTTTTTCTGGAAAGTTTGTTTTATTTTGGGTGGCATGAAAGCTTACATAAACTCTGGTGCAGACCAAAGGACTGGACTCTGGTCTGTTTGGAAACTGTGGCCTTGGATTCTTTCGAGGCAACCACACATTATATCTTAATAAGAGAACCAAACCAACAAGCAGTGCATTGTGGCTTAAATTTAGCTTAATATCCCAACAGTAAGCAAAGAGTACGTCGTGGAAACTAACATCAATAATATCAAGCAGTGTGGCCAACATTAGCATTGCTAGAACCACAAGCCTCCAGTCCTTCGAACAGATTAAAGTCTATTTTAGAACTCAAATTACTGTCAAACTTTTTCAAGCTAAAAAATGTAATTCCTCAATTACCCAGTTGTATATGTCCTGGTCACAGTGCAACAATAGACCGTACAACAGGAACAAACACAGCTGCTACAGCACCAGCGAGTGTAGGATGGCTACATTACATAACAGTTATTAGGTTTTGACTGACACGGACAACGTGCAGGGTGAAAGCCAACTGAACCAAATAAGGATAGCAATAATGTTGGAATTTCAAAAATGAACTGAGCCAACCAAATTTTAGATGTGAAGGAGACTTTAGTATATCTTTGTTAGCTACTGTATATCAGACCTTGTCTTTTCAAGAGGTGGATGTGGTCTCTGTTTCCCAGTGCTGTGCTGTAATGTTTACTGTGTCTTCAAAGACATGGCATAGTCCGTCTACAGACTAATACCTGGTTTAGGGAGTGGGGAAGAGGCATGTGGGGGTTTCTCCTTATAACACTGCTTTGGGAAAATGTTCTAGTGGATTGTAGGAGAACACATTAAACAGAGTGAGAGGAGGGATTCCTCTCAATTTGGGATTTTGTAGGCAGGCAACTAACAATTCAAAAAGTATATGTTGCATGATATGGGACCTTTTACGAGTTGTGGGCTCCAAATTTACATAAAACCAAAGGAAAAGTACTTGTGCTCTGATGAAAGAATCACCACTCAATGGAGAAACCCCTAAACACAATCATGCCCTTTTATTAACTGTGTGGACAGATGGGCAGCAACAACCAGCACATCAGGTGGGAACCTCCCTTTGCTGCTGTTTCGTCTGAATATTCCCACGGCATCTCAGGAAGGCTGGACAATGAGCTATAGTGTCCCAGAGCCACTCACCCCATGCCAGCTCTGCTGCCCATGCACCATGCCAGTACAAAGACCTGCTTTGCCTTACCTACCCTGTCACGTGTCCATGATGGCCTGAACAGCATTGCCACCTTCAACGGACCCAAGCTCTGTGTAAGCTTCAGGTGCAAACGGGTTACTACCCAGCCAGCTACAAACATACACAGCAATTATTGGTTCTAACTTAACACATATAAGAAAGAAGTGCAAGGAGAAATTAAGATAAAATAAACACAAAGAAAGTCTGAAAAGAGAGCTTAGAAAGACAGCAAGGAAAGTAGAGCTAGGTTGTGGTGCCCTGATCTGGGCTTGTATTCATGCATGTCGGATTGGAAAGTTTCTTCATCTCCCCTTACTCTCCTATCTTGATAAGTGAAGATTAGAGAAATGAGAGAAAACAAGTGATAATGAATGGTTGTCTCCTGCCTATGTTTTAACTCATTTAGGCATTACTCTTTTCCATTCAAATCCACAGACTGGATTTTAAGGGATCATCTGACACCTTCTTAGCCGTCCTTCACAATTTATCCCTGCATTCCCAACCCTCCTGACACTGAGACACCTTATCTCCTCAGGAACACCCTACATCCTACTTCTAAGAATGATGAAAGAGTGTTTGAGCTTTTGGGTTTTGATTCCTTGCTCATGGGCACCTTTGTAGTGTTCATTACGTTACAAGTTACAAGACCAGTTTTTAGACATGGTCTGATGGGAACTTGAACCTTGGACGTCCCACGTCTCTTGCCAAAGTCCTTTAGGTTGCGCCACACTGAGCCAGTTGGGAAATGCAGAAACCTTAATGAAATGGGGTGCTGGTAGCTTCGCAGTTATGTCCACATGCCCCTTGTTCGGGAGATGTAGTTTTTGTTGCAAATGTCTTGGGTCTGAGCCCAGCCTGCATGTCACCCCTCTTTTCTTCCCAGCAGCCAACTCTGTTTGCTGTCCTCTGTTTGTCAGTTGAAGACTTAAGAAATACCAGCAATTAATCTTGAATTGTCTTGTTCAAGAATCCAGTTTAAGATGACTTGAGCTTTGTGATGTGCGTTTGAAAATAACCATCAGAAGATTGATATGCTGTGGTCACAAAGGGGTGGACATGTTCGGCAAAAATGCTCGGGTAGACTTTGGCATTTAATCAATTCTCAGTTTGTACTGAGGGCCCAAGAGTCCAAAGAATATCCCCCACACCATTAAACCACCAACAACAGCCTGAACCATTGATACAAGAAGGATGGGTCCATGTTGTTTCCACCAAACTTTTGAGCAGAAACCCAGACTGAAGGACCTCCAATTTTTTGTAGTTCAACTTGGAAAGCCCATTAAAATTTTAGCCTGTTCCCAGTTGATGGAAGTTGCACTCACTGTCGTCTTCTGGTGCTCTGGCCCATCTGCTTCAAGATTTAATGTATCGTGCTTTCAAAAATGGTCTTCTGCATACCTTGCTTGCTATTATTGCCTTTTTATCATCTCAAATCACCCTGGTCATTCTCCTCTTATAACTGGCATCAAAGAACTGGACATTTCTCTTTTCTTGACCGTTCTCTATAAACCCTAGAGATGCTTGTGAAAGTCCCAGTAGATCAGCAGTTTCTGACCAGCTCTTCTGTGCCAAATTCATCATCACTTAAATCACCACTGTTCCTCCTGCTGATGCTCAGTTTGCACTTGAACATGAGTATGCACCTAAATGAATTGAGTTGCTGCAGTGCGATTGGCTGAAAATGCAATTGCATTAATGAGCAGTAGAACATGTGTACATAGTAAAGTGGTCGACCAGTGTATATCTATCCATAGAGTGCCATGCCATGTTTCTTTATTTAAAGAGACAGATCAGGTGTGATGATAGAGGCGGAGTGCTTGGATGTCTTTGGAATCTGTTGATCTTTCTTTTAACCATTCAAGCATCAGTGGTGTTTTATTTCATTTGCACTTTGATGGTATTTACGTTCAGTGAATTTGTTTGATCTCACTCTTCACTGCCAGCTGAGGTGTTATCTCTATTACATAAAATTACCCATGTGCCTTTTGGCAAAGCACCTCGTGTGCAGAAGCTTCTGCCAAGTCTGTCAAGGTTAGTTAAGCTGAAATTGTGCCAGTGTGGTTTGACACACCTGCCCGTGCGTGTGTGCGTGTGTATGACTGTGCTGTCAGAAACTTTGTTCACTATTTGGCTGCTTGTCAGAGAGGCCTGCATGCTAAAAATTCCTTCCCTTGTTTCTATTTCTGAACGCTAATCAGCTGTTTACATCATTTAAGAAACAGGAATTTGATTCTTGACTTGTGTTGTTTGGCTTTATCTCTTTTAGGCTTAAAGTCTGTCGATACAGAGAGCTCAAATGTTTCCAGAAAACCTTTAATCTCATTTCACGTCACCTTCACCTGGGGTCGTATCAATCAGATGCTATTTTCTTCATGTTCCTGCGACTATTACTATCTCTTGACAACTCCTCAGTTTTAATTAAAGTGGCATTTTCTTTAATATCACACGTCTCATTGTTAATTTGAAATTTAAAAGATTTCCTTCCCAAGACTTCACAGGTGAGTTTTTTTCTGTCTTGTTACTGCTTCTCCATGAGCAGGTTCAGTTCTTTTAATAACACCTACAGTGTTAGATTCATAAAAATGGACATTCTCTTTGAACTGTTTTGGCTCAAAGTGCAAAAAACAACAATGAATAAGAATTTTCAACAATAAATCAAAAAGCACATGAACAAAATTAAACATCACAACAGCCAATCAGAAAACACGACAACAAATGAAAAGCACAACAAATCACAGTCTTCAAAAATCAGAACACATGACAACAAAATAAGAGATACCAACATCAGATATAAACAATCACACTGAAAAGAAGACACAACAGCCATTCAGAACACACAACAAACGTACGAAATTTTACAAAAAAACAAAGAGCAAAAAAGTCACAAATCAACAACAATAAAAAATTCAACTAATTAAGAAAACTTAAAAAATAAAATTAAAGACACAACTAACATTAAAACAAGTGAAAAAATACAAAAAATAAGCAAATAAACAACAAAGTTAAAAGCACAACAAACAACAATCAGAACAATCAAATCAAAAAATAAAACTACAAATAGGAAGTACAACACATCTGAAGTACAACATCAAATTGTTAATAAAAACAGCAATGGACAAACAAAATGTACCTGGTAAATCAGGGAGTGTGTAATAGTTCTCTTGCAATTAGTGGTCATTAAAAGCACAAAACATCTAAGTCTATAATAATTTTGATCATGTAGGGAAGTTTACTTGCAAGCTTTGAGATAAAGAAGCTATTTTTTTTATTCCCTAGGTCTTTTTTGACAGTCAACTTTTATTTTCGTAACATAAAATAACAATACATTTACTGTTGGACCCTCCAGCTAAAAAAAATATATACAGTGTTATAAATTTTGGTTAATATTTACCAGTCAATAATAGTGCCAATAAGTAAGCTTTCCAGCCATGCTTTTGCTGTCTCTTTGTTTACCTCTTTTTAGTGCACCTCTTTATCAGCTGTCTGTGTCTCCGTGTTTATAATACATGCTATATATAACTCTATATATGTGTGTCCTCGTCTGTTTGTTTCTCTAAGTGTGTTTGTGTATCCTTGTGTGGCGTCTCTGAGTGTGTCCTTCTGTGTTTATTAGCGTGTTTGTGTCCCAGGATCTCAGTTAATGTGTGTGCGTGCCTGAGGCTACGTGAGCCCATTTATGTATGCATCTAAGAGTGCGTATACGTGTGCGTGCGCGCCCCGTCCTGTCAGGATGATTCCAGCGCTCATGCATGCAGCAGTTGGAGACGACGGCAGAGGCATGCCCGGGGATGTGGTCAGAGTCAGACGAGGCCCTGTGTTGTGTGGAACATACTGTACTAAGCCGTGCTGCTGCAGTAAAGGTGCTATAAATAGAAGGTGCTGATAAAGAGGAAGAAAAAAGGGGGGCTCGGAGCGAAACAGACTCACCAAGCCGGTTCCTGTTTGAGCGCTCAATCAGGGTGAGCACAAGTCCAGACTAAGCTAAAGCCAACACTTGGGTGCTAAGAGCGTCAAACCGAGACCCGGAGTAAAAGGAGCAGTATTCTCAGATTTACTCAAGATTTATGTGTTTGTATTGGGGTCGTGGTTTGAGTTTCAAGACATGAAGTATTTATGATTTCATCAGGAAAGTAACATACGGGGAAATCTGTTAAGTGTCTCTCACCGTGACCACATCTTACACCATCATGGAGGTCTGATACACAATCCTGGACTAATATAACTGTCATGTGACTAGAAACAGAGAGGGATGTTTGTGTTAAATCCATTATTATTAAACCTGTAAAATGATAAGATTGATTATACTTTTTCTCTCTAAATTTATGTGACAAGGAAAAGGACTAAACCCTAACTTCTAAGTGTTCAAGGATCAGGTTTGGACCCAATCCATTTCAGACCCCTAGAAACCCAAACCCAACCAAAAAGGCATAACATATTTTTTTTAGACTCGGACTGATCAAGGACAGTCAGACCCACTTTGAAACACGCTGCCTTCAAGTGGTGCTTGTTTACTTTGTGCTCAAACATGGGAGGTCGAGACACTGCAAGTGTACTGTTAAAGTTGTCAAGCAGTGCGAACATTGCTGCTAGGAAACAGCAGTGCGGTCGCCTGAAGACTCACTAATGAGTAGATCACATAACAGAGTAAAGACAATGCAAAGGCATGATTTTGTTATAAAGATGGGGCCGTTTGTGTATCTACAGTTTCTTTACCGATTTCTAAAAAGAAGAGAAAATCTTCTTATAGTTTTAATTACGGTGCATTTCTTATCATCCTTTCAATAATGACCTTCTACTGGCTGCCACAATGTCAAAGAAATTAAAAAAAAAAAAAAAACTACTCAAAATACAGTCCTTCATTCAAGATTGTTACCTCTTACTATTTATACACTAATAATACTATCTTTATGTTTATAGCCTTTAAGAACAAATATTTACAAAGAGATACAACAGAGGCAGAGACTTTAGGAATCAAAAAATGAAACAACTGGGCTAAACAGAGACAAAAGTCAAAGCAAGACGCAAACAAAAATGTTATTGATTCCTTGAAGGAGATGTTACCAGTTCTGTAATGGAATTTATTGTCAGTTCCCATCCCTAAATATAATCTGTGCTGTGATTGTGACATGCTTTTATTTGGTCTCCAGGTTAAAGATTTGAAAATGTAGCCTGTACAGTAGCAGAGAGGTCAGAGAATTCTGTATTGCCAGTCTTTTGCAAAGTCAAGGAAAATTGAGAGTGGTCTTAACCTGGTGGTGGCTGAATCTTTCTAAGGACGGGGAGTGTATTTAAGGTTCTCAAACAGATTGTTTGCCCTGTGATCCTGCAGGTCATGTAAGAGCTTTACATGGGTGGATGGAGGCAGGGGAGCAGTGTTTGTTTAGCCTTAAAGGTGAATCCTCTAAGGACGTCAGAAAAAAAGGACTGTGGCTCCCTTGCTGGTGGACCTGCAACTTTCTCTTTTTATCTTTTCTTGAAAAAGCTTTCCACTATTTTTGGCCTTTATTCCATAATGTCAAAAGTAAGGTTGATCTTTTTTTTTAAACACCAGCACTAACTCCTCAAGGTATTCAGCTCTAAGGTCAAACCATTCATAAAATATGAATGAAGTAAAGGTCTCCTTCATCAATTTTCTCCAAGGCATCCTTTGTAGGAAATTTTTGCAAAATGAAAAAGTTATTTTTTAATGCACCATAGACAACATCAAAGTGATGGACATGTCCTCTATACTGTCACTCATATCAATTCCTGTTTTGAAACCGTGTAAACAAAATTGAAGTCTGGGGCAACCAATATTGGCTTGTTCCTTGTTTTTGAACAGTGCAGGAAAACCCCACCTCAACTGGCAAAAGTCTGAATTTAAGATACTGCAGGTATTTATTGTGCTTTTTATGCGTTTTTGTCCTTTTGTATGAAGTTAATGCCATTTTATTTCAGTTTTTGTCACTTTTATATCCTGTAATTTTTTATTTAGCTGGAACCAATGTCCAAATTTAGGCCACATGTTGGATATGCACCTTAACTCTGGTGAGAAAGCTGGAGAAAGTTTTTTTTATATTTTACTCATAATGAGAATATATGTCATGCTTAATTCAATGTAAAAAAAATATACTAGGGATGTTTACAGCTGTCATATTTGTTAGTCAGGTCAAAAGTAACTAAGTAATCTAAATTTAAGGGAACAAATGAACAAACAAACAAAAAGAAAGCAGTCAAACCACCGTTATTACAGACCGTCAGTTGGTAATCTATGCTGGATTGGTCTGACGTTTGTGGCTAATATTAGCTGTGCTAGCAACGCCACTCTCAAGTCAGGCTGACATCCAAATGTCCGTGCTGGATTTGGATATAGATTCCTTTATTGATGTACCAGTTTGCTTTGACACAGCCTTTATAAGCTTTTATGGCAGTATTCAATAAGGGTTGAGGAAAATATCAAAACACCAATATTCATAATATATTACTGTACAATACTGCTTAGGCAGTTCCAGCAAAATATAAATATTTTATTTGTCAATAGCTTATTGAAATTTGTGGCATTTGTTTTGTATTGCAGTTCAGCCTCCGGCCTCGAGATGGCAGCAGGCATACAGCCAATCCACTCTCCACTTCTCCGTCACATTTAAGGTTTCTATTTCTGCTGCTGGGACGGACAAATATGTTCATCATTGTTGCAAGAACCAGGCTTTATATAAATAACACTATTTACAAACTGTAGCTTTTAACAAATAATGACGGGTTTCCTGATACTACTGAAAAAGTACGGATACAGTAAAGGATAATTGTTATGTTTTACTTTATGTATATCCTGATATATTGCATCGTAACCCCTGCACCAAGTGTCGTAACCCCAGAGTTTTGCCAGTGTACACACCTCATATTAAAGACTGAAATTCTGCTAAAGCCTGCTGCTCATACAACATGCTTTTGTCTGCTAATTGTGTTTATTTACATCCAAGTAGTAGAGCCAAAAATGGGGCAAATTGGCTGAAGATGCAGCCAGTCTATGGCCTAACGAGTGGTTGATGGCTGCTTCACAGTTTGACCACAGCACTTGACCAGCATTTTGTAAAAATGACAATATTTGCTTTAACGTTTTTGTAATCTTGGTGCTAACTAGCAAGGTTGTAGACATTAAACCATTTAGTCAAACAATTACACACATCCCAACTTGCTATAGGGGCCACCCTTTTGTAAGAATGTTTACTCAAGCAGTTTGTTTCTGATCTGGTACAGTCTAGCTTATTTTTGTAACCCCATAAGACCAACTTTTCCTCTCTTAAGGGCACTTTTTCTTTAGCTTTCTCTTGAAACCAAGAGGCCACTTCTTATTAACAGTATATTGCATTAACCCAACACAGGTCCAATGGCATTTTAAAGATTCTTCCACACCCACTACCCCAATGTGTCCTTTCTTTTTCTGTCTATTCACTGCATGAAGAAGCAGAATCCTCAGCTGACACCCAGTCCTATTTAAACAGCACTGTAACCTGGTTTATGACCTTGTTTTTCCTCTATTCTTTGTCTTCTCTGTTTCCTCAGTTCACCTCCTTTCCTCCTGCACTCATCCTTGACCCTGATCTTCCGTCTGCACCATTATTTTGTCTCGGACTGTTCCTCCGTAACACTCCTTCAAATGTCCTTTATGACTCTATAATAACACACAAGGGCAAACTCACACACATGTGCGCATGTAGAGAAATAGTTTGGCTCCATGCACACACTGCACCCCCAGCGTTCCCATTTGGAAATCCTCCCGTTCCTCTCCATTCCCAGAATCCAGTTTCACCATAGCAACACCAGCATGTCCGCACACACACCCCTCCAGACACACTTACACACATGTACACACAGCTATTTTATATTCACCACATTCCCTTTTTTTCCCTTCTCCATCTTCTGTATTTATACCCCAAGCCTGAACCGGTTTTTATAGGCGCCCCCCTCCCTCTTACTGTGTTCCTTCAGGAATTTTGGCTCGTGTTCAAAAATTCTAAATGAACTACAGGCTGCTGCAGCACCCTGGGCCCCTTCGCTCCCCGTCTGTCACCCCACATGTTGACCCCAGGGAGTGTTAGTGTCTGAGAGGCGAGGGTGGACAGTCAGACCACGGACGACCTGTCCACAGAAGATTTGCCGAGTGTTTGATAGACTCCTCTTCTTCCATATCTGTCATTGTCTTACTCATAACTCTTCAATTTGACTATGGGCAAGGCATAAATCAAAAATACAACTTCCTCATTTGTTTTTTCACCTGTTAAATCAGTATGAAGTTGTGAGATAAACCAAAGTGTAAAGAAAAAAACGAAAGTGTGCAGATGACAATGAAGTGTCAATGCCCGTTATTGTTGACTAGAAACAGTTTGAGGTATAAAAAAAAGTGTTTAAATAAAATAAAATAAAAGTGTCATGCATAAGGTTGCATTACATATAAAGACAAAGGTTAGGTGTTCCAGAATCAAGTTAGTAATGTTGATGTGTTTATTAAATCTTCCCAGAATCAGAATTTAATATTTTCACTTTGCAAGATTATCTAGAAAAAGGTTGTATGTCTAGAAATGTTCAAAGTGTCCAGGATAAGGCCAAAAACAAAATTAGTCAAAAAATTTATAGAAAAGTTGAACAATTCTGGGTTTATAGACAGTGTAGAATCAAATTCAAGTATCCTAAATGAAGTTGAAGCATCCTGAAAAAGCTTAGGTGTCTAGAATTAGGTTGAAATCCTTAGAATAAAGTTAATATGTCCAGAATAGATTTAAGTATTCAGAATAAAAGTAAGTATCTGGAGAAAAGTAGGGTGTTTTTAGGTAATAGAGACTTTCAGAATAAGGCAAAGGTTTTAAGTATCTAGAATAAAGCTGAGATATCCAGAGTAAAGTTCAAACTCCCTGAGTAGTTAAAATGTCCAGAATGAAGTTGTAACGTGGAGTAATGTTGGAATATTAAGAATACATATAATAGATGGGCTTTATTGTCATTTTACCACAGTACAATGGAATTATGGAGAAGCTTCACCTTAAAGTGCAATACATGGAGACTTACAAAATACAAACAAAAAAAACAACTCATAGTAAGTTATACAAAATAATGTACTTTTTGGAAGTGTTTGAAATAACGTTAGATGACAAGAGTAAGTATCTAGGATAATGATGGTTTCAGGAAATGATTTGTGTATTGGGAATAGTCAAAATTTTGAACAAACTAGAAGTATTTATAATACAGCAGCACATTTATACCATAAAGACATAGCAAGAAAGTTTTTTTCTAATTTGAACTTATATTAACTTATATTGAGCCTAAAGTCAAACATCCCTTTCTCTAAACATTTCATCAGAATCTGTAGTTTTAGAGTTATCCTGTTCGCAAACAAACTCACAAACACCTGCAAAAACACAACGTCCTTAGTAGAGGTTATGAATTTATCAGATTATGAAAGAGTCAAGGCTAGAGTTAAGTATCTAGAAATATGTTGAAGTATTCATAATGAAGTCAGCGTATCCAGAATAAAGATGAACAGTTAGACTTATGTATAAATATATAGAATGAAAATGAAGAGTCTGGGCTAAGTTAAAGTATTTAGAAATAAATAAAAGTGTCCAGATTCAAGTTCATGTATCCAAACCAATATTGGACAGTCACCAGTAAATCTGAAGTATCCAGGATGAAACTGAAGTCTTTCTGTAGTTAAATTATCAAGAATCGAGCAAAAGTTTTCAAACTTAAGTCACTGTTCTTCTCACAAACTTAAGTAGATGTGTCTAAAATGAGTTTGAACCATGATGGATGGATCGAGAATGAGGTGGAAGTGTCCATAATAAAGTTTAAGGATCAAGAATGTCTAATAATAATGTACACCTAAGCTTTTAAACCCTTTGTACAGTACATTCCCCCAAATATTTGCTCAATCCCCCTCAGAGAGCTCCATGTCCTTTAGACCTCCCTTATTTTAAATGCATTTCTTAATCCAAAACATATGCTTGCAAGTTACAGATCAGACATTGCATCATATTACAGCTGAAAAGTTCTTGTCCCTAATAAAACATAATCCAGGCATGCTCCAAAGCCCTTTGCATTCTCAAATGCTGCACATAGTGTAAAAGAGTGCTTCACTACTAGTCTACAAGCTGTAAGACTTGAAAGTGTGCTAAATTTTCCAGAAACAACCACAAGTACTCTGCAAGGCATCTTCTCTAAAGCAAGGCCAAAGGGAGATGATGCAAAGTTTCTATTTTTAGAGGTGTACAACATTTTGCTTTTAAGGAAAGGAGACATTTTTAAAATTCTGAGATCACAAAGACTTACAAAAAGATCTTCTGTTGTGTTTTTTGTGTTTGTAGTTGCGTTCAACAGCCCTCAGTGTAACCGTGTGTCTTGTTCATCCTTGCTTTACCCTTTCTTTTTTTTTGGTTGGGGAAAAAAAAGCAAGGAAAGAAATTTGCTCTACAGATGTGTTCTCTCCTGGAGCCCAAGGCATGCTGTCGAATAGGGTATTGCTCTCCCCCCGTGACTTGTCTGCTATTCCCTCTACCTCTGCGTGACCCTGATTTCTCATTTTCCCATCGACTCCATCTCTGCTGCTCCCCTCGATGCATGGCGTCAATGCTGATTGACAAACTGCCTTTAATTGATTCCCTGCACTGGCGTGGTGTAATGCTCAGATCTGTGGGGCTCTGTCAACACACAGCTCCCTCCATGCTGCTTTTATGTGGCTTCATATACATACAGCTAGGTTGTATAGAGCTGTTTTTATTCATGTGCGAGATGCTCATATGACAAGCCTGCTGCACATTAGCCTGGTGATTTAGGGAGTTTGGCTGCGGCGCCAACCTCATCCCCCTCCTGCCTCGAGTCCTTCATCCCGCTGTATCTCTCGTCGTCCATTGTGTTTGGTCTGTTTTGGATTCTCAGTTTGGTGGCTCCTTTTAGAACATGTGCAGAACGGATGTGTTGCATGTTCACAGCGAGGTTAGCTTTTGTTGCCATGTTGAAAACTTGAAGCTTGTAATTTTTTCCCTTCATTTTATGTATTGTGTCATTGCAGTATTGCACCTGTAAGCACTTAAAGTACAATTTAGGAATAACTGTTTTCATCTGCAATCTATAGCGGGGCAGTATGGACCAAAAATCATGTCTCCATATTTTTAGCTGACCAACTGAACAGAACATCTTAATATTTTTTGTAAAGAATAACAAATGACTCACAAAAAATCAGCAATACTCATTCCTGTTGGATTTAATGGCTACATAAAAATGCTATATAGTTCTAAAATTCATGACCAATGTCCTGTAAGTACCAACATGACTGATTCCTTCCAAACAAAATTACAGATTTCAGTGCATCATCTCAGTAACATTCACTGAATGTCATAGCAAAAGGTGCAGGACCATCTTTGCCTTTTCTTCTCAGTGAGCAGTACAGTATTTGATATTGATGAAATAATCCTATGAAGTCCCACACAGTTGTGAAACAGCACACAATGGTAGATCAGGATCATGCTTGCAGAGTTACCAGTTTGCCTGCAAAGACAGGGCAACATTTTTATGATTAGATGTCTCAGTCATAAAGGACAACAACTGGAGTATAGTCTGATCCAGCAGATCGTGGTTCTGACTGAGAACTAGGGCTGGGTATTTCCAGCAACCTCACGATACGATACGTATCCTGACACTGAGGCCACAATACGATATGTATCCCAATCACGTAAATTGTGAACATTGACTATGCTTTTAACAGAATTCCCTACAAGTTTTGTTTTTTATTACAAGAAGAAAAAGAACACGGATGAGTTTTAAACGATTCTGTAACTTTAGAAACTTAAATTCATTCCTCAAAGATGGTAGACCTAAGTTCAAATTGGGAACATGTGCTTCATCATGTAGCTTGGCTTCTACTACGAACTGTGCCATTGTTAGCATTACCCAAAGTGTACTGACAACAACTATCAAAACATTGAGGCCGTATTGATTCTGTAGAATCCGTATCGATACACGTATCCTCAAGGAGCGCAGGGCAATATTTTGCCGTAGATAGATATTTTGAACACAGGCCTACTGAGAACTGTCATGTTACTGCTACATACCCCATTTTTTGGTGGGGTAATATTGCACTCACCGGTGGCTGGATAAGTCAGAGGAAACATATAATTTCATTCCTGAAGAAACCATATCATCATAAACAAATGTCTTGACATATATCTTATCTGAACATGCTGTACATACCATAAACTGAAAAAAAATAGGATTAAGCCATATCAAGGGAACCATATGAACGTTGTTGATGCCTTTTAATGGAAACTGCCGTACAGCTCGTGCTATCTCAACCAAATTTTAGCTCAGCCTCCTCACAGACG
>JBAMNC010001216.1:0-90318 GCA_037902135.1 Cetoscarus ocellatus
GCTTTTTCAAAGAAGTCTCATTGACGTTTCCCCCAGTTGGAGAAACAATTGACAAATTCAAAGCTTTGCAGGCGGGATGGAGAATGTGGACAACAACTTCCTACTGTACAAAGCTTTCTATCAACAGCCAAGAAAAATAGAAGGGGCATAAACGTGAGACATAAATAACATCACTGATATAAGCTTTTTTTTAATCTATCTTCAGTACTGCTGGCTACTGTTTGCACCCACAATTTCTGAATTAACTGAGAAATCTTAAACTCAGCAGGACAACCTCAGCGAACAGAACACAATATCTGATTCATGATGGTAGGTGGTGTGTTCGTTGACATTTTCGACCAGTCAGTGAAACAAGAGTCATATTCAAAACTGTGCTGACTTAATCAAAAATATGGACTCTAAATGGTAAATGCTGACGGCAAAGTACACCCACATAAAGAGAGCTACAGTAAGTCGAAGGGATTTTTGGCAGCGTGAAACAAGTGAAACAAACTACCATTTAGATTTGATATATATCCAGAAATATCCCTTTACGTGTAGTTTTTCTGAAAGACTGTACTGCAGCAGCCATTTTGGCAAGTAGTCTGAAAAGCACTTCCATTTTATATTTGCTTAGAGGAGCTTGCTAAGTTCGCTTCCTAAAAAAAGATAACAGGCAAGGCTTGAACTTCTGTGGTTGTTCTTAAAAGTAGGGGTCATGGTGGTAGTGTTTGTTTTAGTTAGCATGATACATGTCTAGAAATACGTCTGAAAAACAATGGCTGCAAAAGATAAAATCAACTGTTGTTTACCTCAGAGTTGGTGGAGTAAGTGGCTACATACGTTAGCAGTAAGAGAGGTACTGTTGTTTCAGTTTGGGTAAGTCTTGCTTGTGAACTTGCTAACCACTGTGCCACATTCTCTCTGTGGTTGTTTTTAAAGCTTTTTGAAAAATGGCTACCGGCTATATATTAGGCCTGTGCTTAAAATATTGATACGGCAAAATATCGTCACGCACTCCTTGGGGATACGTGTATCGATATAGATACTACAGAATCAATACAGCCTCAATGTTGTGATAGTTGTTGTCAGTACACTTTGGGTAATGTTAACAATGGCACAGTTCAAAGTAGAAGTCAAGCTACATGATGAAGCACGTGGTCCAAATTTGAGCTTAGACCTACCATCTTTGAAGACCTGAATTCAAGTTTCTTAAGTTGTAGAATCATTTAAATTTCTTCGTTGTTTTTTTTCTTCTTGCAAAAAAATAAAACTTGTCAGGAATTCTGTTAAAAGCGTAATCAGTGTTCCCAATTTACATGTATCTGGATATACATTGTATTGTGGCTTCATTGTCAGGATACGTATCATGAGGTTGCTGGAAATACCCAGCACTAGTAGACACATTACAGAGGCTCAAGATTACATGACTGAGACAAGCTAGCTAAGTAATAAAGGCAAAGTGAATCTAAAATGACTGCTCTTACAAACAACAACAAGTAAAAACCATGTCAGGAAGGACAAGAAACAAAACACCATTTCAGTGTAATGCTGAGGCAAGAAAGAAAGTTCAAGAAAACTTTTCACCCAAATGGTATTTTTACAATCTTAACTTTAAAAATAGTGGCTGCAAGAGTACAATCTTCCTGTTTTGCAAAATTGTTATGGTGGCATAGTAGGCTTTTAAGCTAGTAATTATCAGTGTATTTGGTTTTTAACATTTGTCCAACCAGCTTTCCACATAACTGCTGAGCTTTGTCAAAATTATTGACCGCAAAAATAAAACATTTCGTTTGTTGAGCTGACAGCTTAGTGTCAAAGAGCTGCTAATGCTATTGTTGCCAGTCCAAGACACTTGGTCGTATGGTGCCTAACTAAACTAGTGATTAGTAAAGTACTGCTGCTTGTGATTGGCAATTTGAGCCAGCTTACTTTAAACTGGAACCTTATTTTCTTATCATCAAGAAATGAATATCAACTGAAGCTGTAATATGAACTAATACATTATTTGATGTGAAAAAGCTTTTCAGAGACATTGGGAAAAAGAGTCACATAGATGAAAGTCATTTGAAATGCAACAGCAGCTCAGCCATATCATCAGGCTTCAGTCATGCCTCTTACAGTGCAGTTGAATCTATTGCATCAGATAGTTCGAAGCCCTTTAGCTGTTATGCAACCTTACATTTGAGCAATAATGTATTCACACGAAGTACCACAGAATGTCCTCCGGGCCTGTTGCGGTTGTTGACTTATGTCTTTTAATAGCAGTCTGTGTTTAAACATCTCAAATTCTCTTCAAGACATCACAAGACTGAATTGCTTTAGCATTGTTCAGCTGGCAACTGTAGAGCTTTTAATATTCCAAAATGGATGCACAATAGATCCATTGTCCTCCTATTTTAAGAAGACTTCTGAGAAACTTTCATCAGATATCTGTCTGCTTTAACACATCATGCCCAATCATAATCATGAATGCATTATTTCATTTTATCAGAGATTTGATCTTCTTACATCTCCGGGTCTGTAAGCACAAAAGGCGAGCGTACAGTTACGCTACAAGGAGTATGAGACACTTGATAGCAGCAAAACATTGTAACTTATATGTCAAGCCATTAATTATGTACAGTGTCAATTGTAATGTAGTCTCGTCAAATGAAAGATCTACAGTGACAGACAAGTGTTTTTATTTAAATAGTGCCTCTTACAGGAGACAAAATTAATCTGCAGTTAATTCACAGTGATTATGTTGTAATGCTGTTGTTATTTTTTAGATCACTTTAAGGGGTGCTAAGGTTTTCTAATTTTAAACTCTGTATCATTCAAATGATGATCCCCTAGTAACAAGGGAGCCTAGTTTTAGCATAAAAGTAAAAAACTGCCTGCATAATATGTTCAAATGTTACATTAAGATAAGAAAAACTCAGTTTCTTGTGAAAAACTTGATTACATTTTGTGTTTTGGTTAAAAAAAAAATGAAAAATCAAACAATAATTAAACAGATTTTTGAAGAACATTGTTGCACATTAAGGTGCTACATCCAAAACCTTCTTGAAGCACTGCAGTGTTGGCGGGAACATGCACCCACCACTTTATAAGGTACACTCATTCAACTGCTTGTTCATTTAAATAGCTAATTAGCCAATCACATTGCAGCAACTCAATGCGATTAGTTGTGTGGACATTGTGAAGACAGCCTGCTGAAGTTTAAACCATGGATCAGAGTGGAGGAAAAAAGGTGATTTAAGTGACTTCAAACATGACATGGTTGTCAGTGCCAGAGGGGCTGGTCAGAGTATGTCAGAATCTGCTGATCTACTGGGGCGTACATGAGGTACAGAGGACAGTCCGGAAAAGAGAGAATATCCATGAGCAGCAGGTTTCTGGGTAAAAATGCCTTACTGATTCCAGTGGTCATGACTGAAGAGATCTGAGATGATAAAGAAGCAACAAAAACTCAAATAATGACTGGTTTCTACCAAGGCATCCAGAAGATAACTTGACACATTGACATCTGGAAGCAGGTGGTCTACAGCAGCAGAAAAGCCCACCAGGTGCCACTCCTGTCTGCTGATTAGAGGACATTGAGGCTACAGGCTCACCAAAATTGGACAAAAGAAGACTAGAAAAATGTTTTCTAGTCTGATGATTCTGGGTTTCTTTTCAAAATTCAGATGGTAGGGTCCAAATTTGGTGTAAAAACATTAAAGCATGGATCCATCTTGCCTTGTATCAACCATTTAGGCTGTTCGGACGAAATGTTGACATGGTTTGGGCCCCTTAGCACCATGAGCATTATTTAAACACCACAGCCTGCCTAAGTAGTGTCGCTTACCATGTCCTTTCCTTTATAACCTTAATGTAGTCATCTACTTCTGGCAGGATAACAAGTCAAATAGCTCAAATCATCTTGAACTGTTTGCACTGTACTCGAGTGGCTTCTACAGTATCCACGTCTCGTTCCAATAGATTGGATGTTTGGAATAAGAGATTTGCATTTCTATTATTATGAATGTTTACAAAATTCATTAGATACCCCTTACAAACAGCATATTCCATTTTTAACTGCTTTTGCATACATTTTGTGGATTAACACATGCTACTTTCTGTTACAATATTGCTGCTGATGAGAAAAGAAATACACATGCACAAAAGAAATCTCGTCATGTTTCATTAAATGATTCTGGGATTCAACAAATTCTAAGTCACACAATTATGATCCTAAAAATTGCTACTGGGTGTTGCATAGACAAGCAGCACATTTTGTTCTTCATATAGTGCTCATGTGATCTGCTGTCTTTTTTTTTAACGTCATGAGTCATCCACTGTACTGCTCTGTTACCAAGGAAATCGAATCAAAAGGGAGCCTTCATGCTGGATTTCCCCTAATTTAAGCTTTTCTTTGGGATAGGGGATGAAAACACTAACCCACAGAATCAAAGGAACTGCTGTATTTTCTCTTTTAGACTTAAAAACATAAATGTACAGTAATGAGAGCAACATCTCCCTGTATCAGGATGTCACGGGGAATCCGCCCCTCTACTTTTTATCAGGTTTGACACAGTACTGCATTTGTAGTAGCTGTGAAAGCAAAAAGCAGCACATGCACACAGTCAGAAAAGGTTTTGGCAGCCATCAGTCGTACTGCAAGTCTGCCAGTAGCGACGCTTTTTCTAGCGGCCCGTCAGGCGCCCGTCTGTTCCCCCGCCAAACCTCTACTCCACTGTTGTTGTGTGAGTATCTGGCAGCCAAGCGGAGAGGAGGAAGGAGGCGGGAGTTGGCTTGAACTTATGACAAAGTCAGAGTGAGTCCAGATCAGCTGCGACTAAGCTTCTGAGTGTCTGTAAAGCAGCCACAGTGACTGGGAAAGTAGAAACAAATGCAGCAGAGTATTTACTCCGGAGTTTATTTACTGTACTCCTGTTTGTTTTGGTTGCCCCTTTGCAGACTTTGCAGGGTTTGTAACACACATTTAAACACTGAGGTTACGTTGTGACAGGAAATGCTGCACAATGTGATCTCAGTGATTGTATTTCCCACTGACAGCACCCCTGATTCATGTAGCATCTGTTTCTTCTTTCACAAAAAGTAATACTAAGACTTAGCTTTGCACAGCTGTGGCTTTTACCTTGAAGACTCTGTTTGTCAAGTCATTCTGTTTGGATGCCTTTTTCTCCCTTTTTATAAAGCAGTTTGCTGGGAAAAGTTGTTTTGATATTGATACAAAACCTTGTCTGTTAATGTCTTAAATATAAAGTGATTCACTTGTTTCTACATTGTGACATTTTGTGCCTGTTTTATGTTATACTGATATCATTCTTACATTCTTGCACTTCATTTTACTTGTTGCTAAGATGGGTCAATATTGTGTTTGTGTCCATTTTATAAATTCCAGTTTGAGAGGATATTTTCTCTGTTTTTACCAACATAAAAAGGAAAAGGTGCCAGTTTGTCTGTCTTGTGTATCTCCTTATTGTGTCATGAATAATCTCTGGAAGTTGTAGCTCTGGTTATGCGAAGTCATGTTGGATGACGAACACGTCCTGTTTCCTTCAAATTCTTCACCATAAAAGTCTTCCCGTCTTTAATTTGATGGATGAAAGATGGAAAAGCCTGACAGGATGAGGAAGTTATGAGCAAGGAGTAGAATAAGAGGAACACACTTCAGACCGGGGAAAACAGACCAATAACTTTGTAAACAGTGCCTTATAAAAAAGTTTTTCCCTGGCGGTGATTCCCAAACATTTTCAAGGCAGTAGATACAAAAATAGGTCTGTTGTGCTGAAAGCAAGAGGTGACTGCAACCCACTGAGAAGACCATTTTGAATGCGACAATCGCCTTCAAGAATATTGTATAATCACCCTCCGTTTTTTCTTGAAATGTTCTGCACATCCCAATCACTTCCTGTAGGATGTTATCCAGATGGACTTGAAATGTATCCCAGCGATATGTGAAACAGTCCATGTGGTATGTCTGGTAACATACATCAATAAAATATTAGCAGACTGTCAGTCACACCTTTTGCTCAGATATCAGGGCTGTCACTTTTCCCCAAAAATCAAACTCCATGAGTTTTCAAGCATAAGTAATGACACAACATTAACTTTTCTGAGATTTTAGGATATTGTACAGCAGTCTATTTTTGTCTTTGTTTTGTTTCTTGTAGTCATAATATCTGGAATAGTTATGTGGAAGCCTTAGGTTAAACTACAAATTCTTCTACAGATTTTGCCGATGATTTGCAAGGAGTGCATCACTGGCATTGTTTTTATCTAAGCTTTTCAGATTTTCCTATCTGCTCTGTTCTCCTCTGATCTGTTTCTGCTTTGTTTGAAACCTTACAGACAGTTAATAGTCTGTCAGCCATTGTATGCAAATGAGTAGGTAAATTCTTCCTCTTTATTTGTGGAACTGTAATTATTAATATCTGTATTTATCAGTGTTGAACATAAACTAACTCAGTGAAGCTTACGTTAGTTATGTCACAGCTAGTTTGGCATGTTTGATATGGCAACAAAAGCAAAAGTATGTAAATATAAATAATTGTGTTTATTGTGTTTCTTAATTATTTTCCTCCAATCTGCAAATTGACCTTCAAGATCAATTTAGGTGCTTTAGACCTTTATGTTAGATAGGACAACAGACTGAGTCAGAACTCAAGGACTCAGAGTGAGGTATGACAGGCTTTTAAAGTGAGGCTGTCTAGTCAAAATGTCAATGTTACTGATCCCCTCAGTCCACCATAGGGATGTCTAAATACACCCAGACTCCAGCTAAGGTATCTATATTGGTATGTGAAGTGTAGCTCCAAAAACATAGACCTGCTCCTTTACAGTAAGTGTCTCAGGTGACTCAGGGTGACATTTACTTCTTGCTGCTCCCCTGGAAACCTTTAACAAGAAAAAAAGACTTCCTTCTTTTCATTTAAATGTCCACAAAGACGACCTATAGCTGACTTCGTGGCAGGAAACATGACTCTGCTACTTTGATCGTCCTTTATTGCAACGTTAGACCCACAGAAATGCCACTGCTCCCTGTAACCCTGTCTGATGCACACAGAGCTCAAACACAGACGTATACTTGATGAAGATCTCCCAGTGTTGGTGATACAGGGCCACCTGGTGTCCCCTCTCCTATGGGGACAATGCACTTCCACTTCAGAGTTCACAGACGCGCAGGCACTGAGGTAGACACCTTCCTTATCTATGTCCTCAGTCTGACAGTCAGACAGGATTACTGAGTCTGGGTCCAAGGCACAGAGTGCAACGCCACGGTTAAGCACATCATGTCCTGTACACTACACACACACGCTATACGGTGAACAGCAGGCCAGCATGTAAAGCTGGATCCAGGCTAACACAAATAAGGGTGTGTCTTCTCTGAATCCTGCAGCAGAATTCAGCTTTTATTACAGGACATGAGATGAAAAGTGTTTTCATGAAGCTGAGCCATTTGTGTTGGGTTTGCACGCAGCAGGGGGAACTGTGGAAGATGTTATCTGTGAACTGATGCATGGTTTCAACATGTATGAGAGAGTGAGGCAAGAGTCTTAAGGTGGAACAACAGAGGAGCTGCAGACTGAGCTCAGTATATCACTCTCTTTTCTAGCTTATACATCTGCAGGACCAGTGGACATCATTGAAGCTATTTATGTCTTTGACAAACTCGGTATTTGTTTCGGTCTGTAGAAGACTTAAAGCCTGTCAGTTTCCCAAAGCCCAGCATGATATCCTAAAGCTGTTCACATTCTTTTTGTTAAATCCTGGCTCTGGATATATTTATTCATTCTTAGTATTAGTTTTTTGCTCATGAATTTTGCATTCATGATTTAAAACAGCTAAAGAGTGGCATGAAATTAAAAAAATTGTGTGAGCTAGATGATAAAAGTGTTGGGTAAGGTTGCAAAATACATGGTATCATATTTTTGCTGACATAATATATGCCGTTAATGTTTGTCTTTATTTTTTTTGTTACAAATGCATACATGATTGGCAACCCAAAGTTTTTAATGCAGGTTCAGTACTTTTGTCACTGTTGACCATTAAAGAAGTCATATTTTACCTTAAATCATTTTCATATCTTCATTTTTCATGACTGCAAGTGTATTATCACAGTCACTCCTTCTCAAAGGGGGCCCACTCTACTCTGATTGGTTGGCAAGTCAACCCTGTGGTATTTGGTTAGCTCAGTGCTGCTCAGTGCCATATTGTCAACAACTCTGCATTCTTGCTATCATCTCTGCTCTGCACTGGGCTTGCCAACATGCTCAACCTGACAACAAAACAAAGGTAGGATGTCACACTGGTAGGTCTATTTGGGGGAGCTGGGAACAAGACCTTTTAGGCAGCTGCTGGTGCTATAAGCATGGGAAGAGGAAGAAGTCCTAATGCAGAAAATGTTTTGTCTTCGCATGAAGACTGCCATAATATCCACCCCAAGCCCCTTACCCTAACCTCGACTTTTGTGCCCAGTTTCAAGAATGTAATGCCATTTGTTCGGATGTGAAGCTGCTTGTTGGAATTCTTTTCCCCTTTACACAGCCTAACAGTCTAGTTGTCTCCCCTTTCATTATCACAAACTTATATTTTTCAACCAGGCCATCATCTTTATCCTGACAGATGTGGAGTTATACTTGCAACTTTCAGTTCAAACATGCCTTTTGCATTTGCAGAAGGGGAGGGGAAGACCCATTTCAAGACAGGCAATTCAGCTTTGTATATGCCAAAAATGTTGAATTGTGTAGCATTGGTTCACTAAATAAGTACTTGTCATAACTTGCAGAGTCAAAGGACTGCAGTAACCACAGGAACACTTTTCTCAGCGAAACAGCAGCAAGCCAGGATGTGACACAAAGATTTTGACTTCACGACTCTGGTTTCTGTCTTCACACTTTCACATGCACCTTCTCTCCCTCTACCACTTGAATTTATCTCTAAAACTTGTCACACTCACTGTATCTGTCATGCTTTCTTTCCTGGTTGACACTTAAAATTCAGTCTTCCTCTCTGCTTCCTCCTCTGCCTCCGAGTGCAGTTAGATCTGCAGAGACACATGACAAAGCTCCCACATGCAAAAAAATGACAGAGGGAAACCTCATAGGGCTTACAGTGCATGCCACAGCTGTGCACTTTCATGCAGGGGAAAAATGAAAACTCTACAGAAGGAATATATACAGCAAAAGTCAGAACAACACACAGAATTGTGCATGGATATGAAAGAAGTTTGAGGCTAGAATCTGTGTGGTATCTGTGTTATTCCCCTGACAATGTGATATCAGTATCACCATACTGCATGCACTGGATACAGAGAAAGGAAAGCTTTGTGTAGAGAAGTCTAAAGTTTACGTCTATGATTAAGTTAGATCTAGTCCCTGATTTTTGTTTGTAAACCTTTAGGAAACAACAATAAAACATCGTTTCCTAACCATCATCTTATAAGTCTTTTTTTTCTTTCCATAATATGACAAATTAAATGCTGAACAACAAATGATTATAATATATTAAATAAAAAAAGCAAAATCTGTCCATCTAAATACAGCATGCTGGCAAATTCTTTGCTAACATGTTGTATTTTACAAAGTGCTTGAGACATTCTTGTAGTTATGTGGTTAAATTACCAGAATATCTATTAATGGTACGATACCAAGCCTTTCAGGTCAATCATACTGGAATAGCTCTCTAATTTTAATAAAATTGAAATAGGTATGTATTTATATATGTGTATTCGCTATAAGCTGCTAACAAACCAGCCAACCAAACAACATACCAACCAGCCAATCAACAGGCTTACCTACAGAATGATCAATGTAAGAGTCAGCCAACAAACCAACCGACAAATCAACCAACCAGCTAATACACCAGCGGACCATTAACCTACTACCCAGCCAACCAACCACCCAAACTAACCACTGAATGATCAACATACCAACCCTCCATCCATCTGTCTGACCAACCTACCCATATCCCAATCAGTCAACCAACAAACCAATCAAGCAACTACCATATGACCTAATTTTTGCCTGCCAATTGACAGACAGACCAAGCTACTTACTTGCCTACCTACCCTCCAACCAACCAGCCGACAAATGAACCAACTAACCAATATACCAGCAAACTAGCTGAACAACCAATCAACCAACCTGCCAATCTACCCACGCACCTTCCTTTCTCCCTCAGTGTGCTAATACTTACAGTGTGCCAATTTTGGTCACAAAATGACAAATATCTTTTTGTGTTTATTGCTAAAAACAAAACAAATCTTGTACACATTCATTTACTTCAGTTCAGGGCTGCCAGAGTTATTGTGTTTATTACAATGCAAATGACTTCAGCATAACGTTGTTTTGCTTTTACAGTGATTATTCTTGCTCTCATCCTAAATGACTGTTAAATGTGACAGTTTCCAACATGATTCAGAGCCAGTGAGCAAGCTCATCAATTAGCAGTTGTGTTATGATACAATAATGTGGAAGGATGCTCTGATTGAGTGATCAAATATCCATTCAAATAGATCAGCAGTCAAACATTGATGTCAAATTAAGGGAACGCCTTTAATTAGAAATTTCTACTGTGCCACTATGAGAGAGTTTCTGCCCAGCTGTGCTCCTGTCAATGCAGTCATACAAAACAGCGGTAAAAAGATCCTAACAATTAGCAGCTGAGTAAAGAGGATGAATTTGAGTTTCCTTTTTTGGCTCCATGGAAATATAACAGACATAGACTGCACCAGAGTGGACACCAGTTTGATCTGCCAACCGTGCTTGCATTTTTTCATTCATATGTAATTAACATTTGGGAGCCTCTAGGGATTATGTAACAATATTTCCTCCCTATTTACGTCAAATTGCAACTTTTGCTTGCTATTGTTAATTTTCCTGCCATTCTCCTGACTAAACGTCATTAACAATAGCATGTCACATATTCAGAGTGTAGCAGTTGTGCGTCCCTTTAAGTTCAGTCTCAAAAACTTGCACAGAATTACAGTGTAGCTCCTAATCAATGTAATAAATGCTATTAAAGTAGTCATATGGTTTAGAAGTACTTCAACAGGACATCAGAAAGCACAACATTTCTGTTATAATACTGATGTTGAGGTGTTTCTTTTGTCACAGTTATCTTTAGCGCTTTGCTCTCATGGTAGATAAACATTCATCTGTTTCATTACCAACTGACATTTAAATGACAGCAGAGATGTGCTGATATCACTTTGTGTGCGTTAAGGCTCAGCCATTGTGTATTTAGGATTACTGTTTCATATCTCTGGTGTCTTGTTTGCTGTCTTTGACCCTTCCAGAAACTCCAGGCACCTTATTATAGAGTGTAACGCAGCTGCTATAACATAGTTGGTTCTGTCTTTAGTATTTCAAGAAGCGTTTTTTGGGTGTTTTTATAGTTCTTTAGCTGCATACAAACCAGAGATAAATGTTTCACAGGATCAGATTGATTTGATATTATGTGTGTTGATTTACAATGCCTTTCTTTTCTACGTGTGGATTCTTACCAATTCATGCGGAGACAGTAAATTAACCTCTGCATGGGTTGCATAATATATTATTTAAGCTTCTACATCCTAATTTGAGCTTTTTAAGTAGCGTTTTGCAGGTAGTACATTACCAGAAATGCTCATGAATATATTATGCTTCAAGTTTTAGTTCACTGCTCGGTACAAAAGTTGTATTTTGCCACAACAAATACATGCCAAAAATGAATAAAATAGAAATAAGATTCATTTTAACATTACAAGTTCAGCCCTTTGACAGAGCGTAGAGTGAACTGACAGAGTTTCATCATTTCCCACTAAATATGCACAGGACATAGCTTGTCTCACAGATAGTGTGTCCTGGAAGCTCAAGGCAGGTGCGGAGTTACATCATACGGCTTTTACGTGCAGGGTTTCCCCAAACCTGCAGTACCCCAGGCACTTTTCAGTTGGAAAAAACGGCTCAAAACGTGTTTTTAACTGAAATGAGGAGACATTGAATGTTTGCTATCTATCTATCGTATGTTGAGATCACCATTTTTAAGTTTATTAGTCATTGAATTTGTACTAAGTTACTGCCTGATATTTAAATGATTAAATAATTTCCCCTTGGAAAGCAGACAAAGCTATGAAACAAATGTCCTCTTTTTATTTTTATTTTTGTTATGTTAATATAAAAAGTAAAGGGCTGGTTCTACACAGGAAACCTTTGAGAAGCCACATACTCAACTAAATAAAAACTAATATAGGAAGTACACATATTTAATCACCCTCCATTTTATAAGATGTTTCTCATACCTGTACAGCAGTGCTTAAAGTTGTTATGAGGGTCTCAAGAACTCTGTCTTTTAAAAACTGATATTAGCATATTAGCATAAAAAACATGACTGAGTTGACGTCATTGTAAATGAGGTTTGCCCCTAAATGATCTCTTGAGTATAAATAAAGGTTGAATGAATGAATGAATGACAGACACATAGGCACATTAAGACTTGAAAAAGGCAGAAAAAGAGGCTAAGTGGGAAGTCTCGATTTGAAAGATATTGCCAATAATATTCAGTTTTTATCATTTATACATCCAGGTTGAAGCCCACCGTTTGCCCTCATTGTAGGGAAGTGCCATCTCATGGGCGGGTACACACCCTATCATTGCATTAACACACGCGGTTTGAAGTAGGCTGGTAATAAACTGGTAACTGGCTGGAGCTCCACTTGCATTTGGCTGGGGGGGTGGGAATAGAAGCGGCTGCATCTGTAAGTCTCACTATTGTACATATCAAAACAGGCTTTTACGGTGCTATACAGTGCTTTACCTGCAGACTCAGGGTGCATTATCAGCAGAGCTGGATACAGTGAAGCTCCCTCAGCACACAGAACCTGAAACTCACAGTATTACTGGAAACACAAACGCCCTTTTCTTTTTTTTTTAGCGTGAACTACTCTCAAGTTTCATTTCTATGCTTGTGGAAAGCTAAAATGGTGATATTAAATGAAACTCAAGTTGTCTTCCACTAAGTGACAGTGTTATTTTTGGTAGCTACTTGTAATTTAGTCTTTGACTTTGTCTTTTATTTTAGTTGTATTTCAGTCATTTTTGCCCTCAAAAAATTTGTTATTGTGTTAGTTGACAGAAACTCATGTACATTTTAGAGCACTTTTAATCAAGTTGTTACATATTGGTCTTTACTTATGGTCAAAATGTATTCTTTCTTTGAACTAACTACAGAAGCCAAAGTATATGAATAAAAATGTTATTCTATTATGTTAATGCACCACCAGTACTTGATTTACTTCAAATCAAACAGAAAAGTCACAAAAGAAGAAGATTTCAATGATACCACTGCCAATACTACTTTTATTATTTGGTGATTGGACTTTGTTTTTCCAATAAAACTTGTATATCCACTCAGTATTGCAGAAAGAACATACATATGTCTCAGTAAAACAACTGAAATGTGATGATATTTATCATCTGTCAACTCAACCATGACATTTTTATTCAGTTTTATTTAGTCAATGAAACATAAGCATACACTTTGTTGTTTTTCATTATCAAATGATTATTTTTAGCTAGTTGCTATCAGTTTTTTCATGGAAAACAAATGTGAAAAAAACTATTTTTAAATATTTATTCTCTACAAAACTAATATCTATTTGTGGTTGTATATAGCGAACTAGACAAATATGTCAAATTCAGTTGACTAGTGTTGTATTATTGTTGTGCTTACTTCAGCTTTTATAGTCACTTCCCATGTTTGAATGTGTACTTTCTTACTGTTTATGTGCAGCAGAATGAGGAATGTTTCAATTTAATCCTAGAGTAGAGCTCATGCAGGAAAAGCAGTAGCAGATGAGCCTGACATGCTAACGCAGTCACAGATAACATATTCGTAGCCACATGTGACATCATGTGGTGACTCACATGGTTTCTCTGTGTTTTAGTGTGGCAGCCTACATAAATGAATTCAACCACCAAAATCTAAATGTGCCTCATTGTGTCATGAAACACCAGAATCTGAATGAGGAGCGGGTTAACCAGTCAGTGGCAGTGTTTGTGATTGTGTGTAAATATACATACAAGATTGCATACTACATTCCTGCAGCTTATTTATGGAAATGCATGTGATTGCACGGGGGATAATAACTCATCTATTTAAATCAATGTGTGCTGTGGGCGAGGCTACTTCTCAAAGGTTAATGAGACTCATGAAATTACAGCCGTTAAAGTTTGAATGTTAAACTCATCATGCGGTGAATTCTGCAGCATCAGACGGCGCTTCATGTCTCACGGCCTCTCATCACGTATGTTCTGAAGGCACCAACTAAAGCAGTGGGTGCAGCCGCGGCCCCTGCAGCGTGCTGGGTTATGTTAATGACATGGCTGCACAAAGGAACTGTCTGCTTTAATTATGGCGGAGTGTTGGGCTCATGGCTCCTGCTCCCCTTTTCTCTGTCTTTGATATTCCTTCCTCCTCTTCCTTGCAGTTCCTTCCTTTTTCTCGACGCTCCCCCGACGTGGCCTCTTTGATACGCCCTCCTCCCGCACAGCGAGTGGAGGTGGACTAATCCTCTGAATCAGATGTGTCACCTACTCTAAGCAGGAATGAATAGGCCGTAGATTACCACTGGACACTAATCGCATTTAGGCTCCACGATGATAGCTTGTGTTGTTGTGGGCCGGCGTTGGGTCCGAGGCCCGGTGATTTAATGCTCTTCTTCAGGCTTTTGGTGGGGCCCAGCTGTTGTCATGCACCTGTTGAGCTTCCTGTTTCCTTTTCCTTTCTGGATTCAGTGGTGCGAAGCTCCACGTGGGATCAGGACCATAATTCATTTCTTTGACTGACCACTTGGCTGGGAAATATGGACCAAAAATCTTACATCATGTCATTTTTATTCCATCAATCTTGGATTGTTTCATTGTTGCATGAACCACCTTGACACAGATTCTTGACGTTAGGCAGTTAACGTCAAGTTGTGTAAACTTAATGTACAATGACCATAACTGTCTCCTGTCTGCCATAATTACTTAATTATTACATTTTTGTTGTAATTACTGCCTCTGATTAGGGCTAGCTATGACTTGGCAGGCTGCACTGGTAAATTTGACATACAGATTCACAGCCTACGAGTTGCTCTGTCCACCTCTGCTGGTCACTTGTTCTTTTAAATTGTTCACAGGATTTAACGTCTTAAAAGTTAACAACTTAATCTTTGGTTACAAGAAAACAGCCTGGTGAGGGAGAAGAGTTGTTAAGAGTTGGTTCCAGTCCTATATTTGTAAATAGGCTGGGAAATATGGCCTCAAAAGGAAATCCCTGTCTTTTTCACTGGAAAGAAAAATTATGATCTCAATTAGATATTTTCAACCCCTCAAGGAAATAGGAAAATATTGATACACCATTATATTACAGTACTTTGCAGTGCAATACTGTATTGATATCCTCAGTGCTATATTGTGATATCTTATTATTTGATATTGTATTTATAGAAAAGTTTGGCACTTGTTTCATTTTTAAGTAATGCACCCAGCAGCAAGTTGGCAGCAAACATTCAGCCATTTGTCTGTCCTTCTCTGTTTTATTTATTTCTATTATTTCTGTCACTGGGACATAATAAAGTTTATAAATGCAGCAGGGAACATGCTTTACATGAACAACACAGGTCAGAAACTGAATTTTTCATTCATACAATGCTGTGGGTAATTTATTGACGTATCTGTATTTTCTAACACCTCTATGCTTATATATTGAAGTGCCAGATTCTTACAGATACACCTCAACAAAGAAACTTCAAACTACACTAAAACAACAAGAACCAAAAAAATATAAAATTTAAGTGCATGCTGTTTGGTCTGTTAGGGTGTGTAGTTTAAATGTAGGGAGGCTTGCCTATTAACACTGACATCTGCACTATTTTTACAGATCCTAAAAATGAATACTGTTTAATTTAAAAAGATACAAGAATGGAAATGTGCTTGTGCAAAAATGTCAAGCCCTGCCATTATAGAAACAGGTGAAAACTTTCAGCTGTTGTGTCTCTATAAGAGGCAACTGTGGGGGAGGGGGTCGACTTCTGTGGCCCAGAGAGAGCAAAATAAGCTGCAGGTTAAGTCATGGGAAAAATCATAATTTTTATTTTAGAAATTTTCCACAAGAAAAGTGTTGTATTATTCAATTGAATCTATATATTGCACATAACTGCTGTATAACTTTGTATAGAGACATATTGTTCGCAGTGAAAGTAAATTTTCAACAGCATCAGGTCTTGTGCAATGCTTAATGTAAGCTGCTGTGTTTGTGGTCATGATGGTGCCTCAGCTTTTTGTCATAGTATGACAAATGCACCGTTACAGAATAATAATATGTTCTGAGGAAAAACAAGGTTTTAAATGTGTTTCTGATGTGCCATATTCAAGATTCTTATCAAGACCAGTCTAAACTACTCTATTGATTCATGGTGTTAAAATGTAAAAGAGCTTTTAACACTTCAGATCTTTTGTCATAGTTTAACCAAATAATTCCACAAGAGTAAAATGGTCTAAAAGGAAAATCTTGTTGTGCATGTTGTTGCATTTGTGTTATTTGTTTTGGCGATGTCATTCATGATGAGACATTGAATGTTTGCTATGACATATTGTCATTTCATGCCAAAAATAAGATAAAATAAAATAAAAAAAGGACTTTTAATTGGAATTAATAGAGTCAGGTTTTGTTGTTTACTGCATTTTCCTGCAATAAAATAACTTTATTTACAGCCTTGACTTTTAAATTTTAATGAGTCTTTATTGTTATGTTTGTAAAGGATGCCTGTGCCCCTGTGAAGCACCATAAATTTGGCATATGTTGCTCTTTTCCAGGCATTTTCTTCTGCAAGATCATAAAAGATTATGCTAAAATATCGCTCACAGTAAACATACAGGCAGTTATAATTTTTGAAGAGTATGAAGACAGCTGTAATATGAAAAACAACTGGTCTGCATTATAATAATCAGGGGGAAAACTGCCATGGAGAAATTCTGTGTTCCCTCAGTCCACACTGCCACTAATGTTAACAACATGTCTGAAAAGGCAAATTAAAATCACTCCAGGCTATATGTGATGAGTATAAACACAGACTGAAGAATCTAAAGGCACAGTGCTCTATTTGACTGGCAAATTTCATATGCAACCGCAATTCAAAGTGCTTCAGGTAACATGCGTGAAGCTTTCGGGAAGCCTTTTTAGGAACAGGTTCCTTATCAACTGTGTGCTGTTGAAACATGAATGTTTTAGGGATGTTATCTGATCAATCAACATGCAAAGTAAATTCCCTCCTATCATTATGATCTTATACTTTTGGGTCTGTCACACCACCAAGTGTTCCATCCTCTGAGCCCTGCTGCTTATGTTTATTGAGACATGAATGAAGACAATGTTGACTTATCATCGTATCCTGTCATTGGCTCAAAATCCCAGGCAAGCAACACCCCTGTCAGGCTCTTAAACCTTCTCAAATATTTTATTTTAAAAAGTACA
This sequence comes from Cetoscarus ocellatus, assembly GCA_037902135.1. NCBI lineage: Eukaryota > Metazoa > Chordata > Actinopteri > Labriformes > Labridae > Cetoscarus > Cetoscarus ocellatus. Next base: position 17,470 of record JBAMNC010001216.1, read on the forward strand.
GATGGTCATCTTCAAGGTTGTTGACGTTTATTATAAAAATAAACACATTTTTGTGTCTCTTTGACACAAACAATGATAATGTTAACTAGGATTTAAGAGCCTATTCCAACTTGATAACTTAGTTCTGGCTGAGTTCTAGTATTGGAAAAAAAACAATATAGTGATAATTTTTCCTTGTGGGATATGTACTGTAATTTTTTCCTGGGCATTATAGTGCCTTAAATTAAGTTCAGATAAATAACCCCTCTACCTCATGACTTTTTTTTTGGGAGAGGAGTTTAACAAAAAACAACATAATTAAATAGCTCAAACCCTTCTTTATTATGTGACCTGGTTTATGGTGTATCATAAGACACCATTCCTAAGCTTTCACTCCAAAGCAGTATGGCTACTAGATATCATTGTGATTAAAGCTCCAACTAGCAATGATTTCATTTGTCACTTCATTGGCTGATAAATTATCATCATTCATTCATGAGTCAAATTTGGAAAATGTACTCCCCTTTTTGTCTAAAACTGTTAAGACAGTCTTGGGCAGCACTGATAAGTATTCTTCTTCCCATATTTAGGTCCCAAGTCTCTTGGTATTCACTCAGTCATATGTGGAGTTAGAGCCAAGCATATAAAGCTTGTGCATGGATAGGTTTTTCAGAAACCATGTTATTCATCACATTATAAGTCTGTGCATTCCCCTTACAGTCAAACCCAGGGATGGGCAACTAGCAACCTCAGGGTCCCACGTGGCTTGAAATTGTAAATAGCTCAGGTCTAAGGACAGACCCTTGGGGAACTCCTGTAGTGATAGGGAGAAAAGAAGACTGGGTTTTGCCTAACTTTTCACAGTGCAGCCTATTTGAAAAGTAATGTTCAAAGAACTTACAGTCAATTTAATCAAATCCCAGTTTATAGAGTTGTCTCAAAAGCAGACGGTGTCCAGCTTTGTCAAGGGTCTTGGATAAATAGTTGTCATCTATTGGCCAGAAAGGTTGCAGGATTTATTTTTTTCTCTTTGCTTTCACCTTTAAACTTCATGGCTCCATCACCTCTAGAGGAAAAAACAGTTCGTGCTTGCAACATTGAGTGTAACGTATGGTTTATCCCTCAGTCTCACACGTACAGATAAGTATTTCTACAACAGCAGCTTCCTTCCTCTTCCCTCACCCTCAATGTCCCCTTTCTCCTTCTCAGCACATATTTCATACACTTTACACACATGCATTTCTGAGGGCACCCGGCAAAGCTATTTACGGCTTGACCAACACTAAATTTTATTTTGACAAGCCCCATCACATTGTCTCTTCCCAGTTTTCTGTGGCCTCGTCACCCTCACCAGCACCCTTTAGTTTCCTTGAACCATCCAGCTGTACGGTCTCTCATCAACGAGGCCTTGTGTTCCTCTGTCTCTTCGGTCTCAGTGTCTCTCTACTGTTGCTATATCTCTCCCTATTGCCAACCTCTTCCTCATCCCTCTTAAGTCATCTTCTTCCTGAGTGTTGCATGTTTTATGAGCGGACATATACAGAGTTCAGTCTTTCACCATGACCGAATGACCGCCCTTGGTGGTGACATGGTGAGATATAGGACTTGGTGATATGGGCCAAAAATCAAATATGAATCTTTATTGGATCATTGCAGATGCTTAGTATATAACTCAGTGAATTTTATCTTTTAAAAAATTACATAACTTAAATTAGATAGCATTTGTAAGATTTAATGAATAATTAAAAAGTGTAGATCATTGTTTGATGCTAAGGCAACAAATACAGAATACCTAGACAAAATGGTTTTAGCCAGTTTCCATCCTGTGCTTATCCCTTTCAGGAGGATGGAGCCTATTTCAGCTGACACTGGGCTAGAGGTGAGGTACACCTTGGACTGGTCGCCAGCCATTCATAGGGCGGACATGGAGAGACAGTCAACCATTCAGACATACACGCTTAAGGGCAGTTTAGAGTCACCAGCCAACCTAATGAGCATGTTTTTGGTTTGTGAAAGGAGACTGGAGTACCCAGAGAAAACCCATGCATGTCGAACCAGCAACCTTCCTCCTGTGAGGCACGAGCACTACCTGCTACACCACCGCGCAGTTTGGGTCAATATTCTGTTTTTATCTATCAAAATTTACAATTGCATACTGTCTCAATTGTGCAATATTGCATATTTAGGTTTTAAAACAAATCTTTATTCTTAAATGCCACGTGTCTCATAATCAATGATGGGCAACTGGTGGTCTGGGAGCCATATATGGTCCTCCGACTTAAATAATGCGGCTTCTCAGTCCATTACGAATTTCCAAAAAAATACAAAAAAGGCAGGAAAAAAATCTGCCATGACATATTGGAGTCTGATTTGCCACTAAAATGCCATTTAGTCAGGCAAAATTTATTACAACGTAAAAAATATAAAATAAATCTACTTTAGTATTTTGTAGCTGGTTTTATTTGATTCTTTACAACAAATCAGTAGATATAAATCAATAATAATTGCAGTAAACGTCTTGTAGAAAGAATTATATCTTTTCAACATACATTAAGAGCTATAAACACTGATTTACTAATAAGCTAAAAGAAAATCAGCCATATTTTTTGGTGCTTAAACTCTCATTATAATTATTTTTCAAAACTCTGCATACATAATGTTGATATATAAGGCCATGATATCTGTAGTTCAACTGGCTGAATGTTGATCTCTACCGACACCAATATTTAGCAATTATCTGCAGATACCAGCATCATACCGATAACATTGTGCATCCCTAAAGATTCATCATATTGGCCTGCCAACTCCTCATAACATACATGTTTTGTGTGACTAATTCCTTAATCTTCCTTTACACCCTCTTCTCATGGCTTGAGAATTATTTCCCGATGTTCCAGCCTACATCCCAAGTCTTGCATGCATTCAAACCCCTGGACATATTTTGTTTTGAACTACATTAAAGCTAAAGTAGCATGAAGGAACCATTTTTTTGTGTCTTATTTACATCAGTTCCATATGGGAAACCATATTTACCCCATAAAAAGTGCTTACATGTGTGCTCTGTGTCATGCAATTCCCATCATGCTGTGGTTCTTCAATGATGATGCCCTCACTGACTGGCACTGCAGACCACAAATTTGGGATATTCAGTAAAAGGGCTGTTATTGAGGGCAGCAAATTACGTTCATGTCACAGGGTTTATTCCTGACCGTGGGTGTTTCCTGGTTTGTTTGGGTGTTCTAATCATACCCTCATTACTGTGTATCAGGACATTTTAATTACGGACAAACATCCAGTAAAGGTAGATTGCAAAGATACAATTAAAGTTGCATTTCTTCATTTCAATTAAAAAGTTTTGCTGTCCCTATATTCACCTACTCAGTAATACTTAATTGAGACCTGCATTATCATATGAGAAATACTGTATTTTATGATTTAAAGTATTTTTCCGTATTTTCTGCAAATATCATCTCAGTTTAAAGATTTATACTGGCAATTGAAGCAAAAATTTTCTGTGCATGCTTCACAGAATTACAAAGCTAAGTAGCAGTGCCTAAAGGTACCAGCTTGCAGTGCACATGAGCAGATAGCATCCCGTAACTGTCTTTGGCTCTGCTATCAGCCAAGATAAACTGTGCTGAATACCTGAAAGTTAACCAATGATTGTGATGGGATTATGGATCAAAATCAAGACATCACAGTTTCCCCTTGCATTACTACATGCTTGTTTTTAACATAGACGCACAGCTGTATAGCTAACAAAGAAGGCCAGCAACTGGGTATTTCTCCCCACCACACTTAGAGATATGTAGATGGGTCATCTCATATTCAGAAAGTTGGTGGTTAGATCACAGACTTCTGCAGTCTGCAAGTTGAAGTGTCCTTGTGGAAGACACTAAACCCCGATTTCAGCCATATGTGTGGACATGAATGTGGCAAATTGGACGCTTATGTGCAGATTGGCACTCAGCTATCAGCGTATGGATATGTGTCAATGGGTGAATGTGACAAGAGGCATTGAAGCACTTTGAGTGGTTGGGAGATTGGAAAGTGCTTTATAAGTGCATTTTCCATTTTTCAGAACTGTGGTCCTCTGTGATCCTTTTGAAACAAATAGAAATGTTTGCTGTTTTAAGCTCAACATGGCTGATTTTATACTAGATATTCACATATTTTTTAGTCTTGCAACAGGTCGTGCAAAACATAAAAATGTCTACAACATTTATATTTAGATGCTTAGAGTACAAGACGAATAATACATCTGCACAAAACAAAGACAAAAAGATGACACAGATTTCACACCACTTTCCTCAAGCCAGCGGAAATCGATGTTACTCAGTCGAGTCTCACAGTGACGCTCACACGTTTCTCTCTTGTTTTCTTCCTTGTGCTCTCTTGCCAGACGAGTTTGTGTCCCCTCAGGCTGCTGGATCTCGTACAGTAAATTGCTGCAATTGTTTCACAGTATTTTCTCATCGTGTCTTTGGGTCCTGAAGGTTGTTGCTGTTCTTTCCTCTCCCAAAGAAGATGAAAAGGGGAGTTTGGCTGTTAGATCTAATTGAGTGCTTATTTGGGCGAAGGGAGGTGGTCCGGGTTAAATGCAAGAGGTCTCAGTTTGCAGGTGGTGACAAGCTGGATTAAAAAAATTAAGTTTGGCTAAGGATTCCTGTTTTTTGTGAACTCTGCAAAGCCATTGGCAGGGGATCAAGCAGCTACAGATTGGTTTGGAGCTCTTTCCCACAAACAAGCAGCATGAATATCTATGATGCAATGTGCAGGAGAAAAGAGACGAGTGGATTCTTGGCCGGCATCCTTGCTGAAATAACTCAAGCTCCTCTCATTCAAACTCAATTACCAGTGCAGTGTTTGCTAGAGAATAATTATTTACTTGACCTGAATTAAACAAAGGCGGTTTTATATATAGGTTTGGTTTATTTATAAGCTAATTTCACTTTATATAGGGTCTTTTGTAGTGTGAGTGTGTGCACAAAAATTTCATGCTACCTTCATACAAGTGAGTAGAGGCTAACAGGAAGGACAGGAACTCAACTTTTACTCAGGTAGAAGTCAGATAGCTTATGAACGATATGTTACTATTTCTCTTTTATGAGTAAGATGCACTACTCTATTTCCCATTTAAGTCAGCACTGATTTCCTTTTCTTGACCTGTCATACTCCCCTCTAAATGAAAACCAATAATAATCATCCGGATCATCTTAACGCATTTTCTTTATCAAGGTCTCGATATTTTGAAACAAAGTCTTGTCTTGGTTGACACCACCTTTACCTCACTAAATACATTAGCATTCTGTTCTCAAGTGTGTCAATCAAGTGTGTCAATTAAGGGCCCCACATTAAACAAAATAATTTTTAATGGTTTTTAGACATAAATGTGTTCATGGCCTGATTACAAGTGCACAAATTGTGAAAAAAATCCCTTTTCTCTCTGTTATCTGCTTGTTCTTTCAGAAAATGTGGGCTCAAACAGTTTGTTTTAAAATGTTCCCATAATGATGTCATTGGGCGATATTTCACCTGGTCCAGATGGGTGACTTTCCCTGGTTCAGATGTTTGGTCAGCTCACAACATGACGAGGCATGTCCTTGCAGCAATAGTAAACTGAAGATCACAGTAAAAACTTTGTCATCTTCTACAGAGAAACATGATCAAACACAGGTCAGGATGATTTACAGTCAAAAGACACCTGCTATAAGCAGAGCTAAATTAGTGGGGGGTTTAGCTATGGCAAAATCCAATTTCTGAGTGGATATCTAGGTGAGAAACTTAAAAACATGTTTTTTTATACCCGGGACAAGTGCGAAATAAATGAAAAGTAGTGAAATGGGACCTTTAAGGTATCAAATGTTGGTGTGAGCATAAACATTATGTCTATATGTGTAAATGTTTTGGCAAAGTATCTTTAGAAGAAGCCAACAGAGTCTGGGATAAGAAAAGGGAGCATTTGTTCCATCATTGGTCAAGAGGCTCAACCTGAGTTCATATCTCTGTGCCAAGTAAAGACAAACCATTAGAAGCTATGTGTCAATTGATGCAATTGTGTCAAAGATAAAGACTTTTTATTTTGTAGGAACATGGAAGCAAAGATGAAAACAACAAAACACTTGAAAGAAATAGATCAAGTAGATAATGTGGGCTTCATACTATTAACAAAGTATCTACTGCCTTCTTTTTGGGGTAGCAGTGGGTTGTGTAAGGATCTTGGGCAGCCATTCCAAATTACTGGTAGGTAAAACAACGGATCCGCCTGCTTGTCACAAAGACTTTACCCAAGACAGAGTTGTGCAAGAACTGCAGCATGTGGATATTTAGTTTATCAATCTAAGATAAAATAAGATAATTTAATGTACACCCAGCTCTATTTACAGGCTGTGTGACCATCAGGTGATCAAAGAGAAAGAGAGAGTGGTCCACTACTACATCTCTCTTGAAATGATAAAAAGAAAGAATACAAAAACAGTTAATAAATTAACTTTGACAGCCATTCATGTGTGCTTTGGCAGCCTGCATAGGTTAAGGTTCTGTGTGAGGAAACACTGCAGTTGATCAAAACCAAACGTCAAGTAAACCTACTCTTCTTTGACTTTACAAGGTCATCCTAAGCTACATCGTAAAGAAAGCAAAATATCAAAGTTCCTCTGGAGGCAACAGATGGGTCTAAAACTCCCTGCCAATCCTATGGTTGATTATGATCTCTTTTACTCAAATTGCAGGTGTAATTAGGGCCTTTGTATGATACCATCATACTTTGAACCCCCAGAGTGAAATGCTTTTTATGACTTACCATGTTTAGTATTGCATGGCTCGGTCGGCACCGTCAGAACACACGTCCCTGAAGGCAGAACAGCAAGAGAAGGATCTGATTTTTTCCATCCGCCATCACTCACCGCTCTGACATGCCAGAGAATTCCCCTCACCCCCTCCCAGTCTGTAGTTCAAAGCTTTACGTTTGCCACCAGAGAGGGGGTGTATCGGTGAACTTGGGGCCCTCTGCCAGAATTTACCCTCAAGATGTTTTCAGTTGAATGCCCTCTGAAGTTGGAAGACTCTCTCTGCTTCTGTTTTAGACTTCCTTGAAACCCGCTGTGGGTATTTTATCTGTTGAGATTGTGCTATTGGTGGTTTAGATTTGGCGTTTTTTAGACACTAAGAGGAAGCAGAAGAAGCAGATATCAGACACAACATCCTTCTCTTGCATCAAAGCCACATCTTGAAAAATGTAGGCTTGCTTTTGCCTTTGCTTCAGCGTCAAAAACTGTCCTGCCTTTTGATTTGTACCAACAAAAAATGGACTTCATCCTTAGATTGAATAAAACCATTTTTGGCCTCCTCATGTACTAAACTGGCATCTCATAACTCTCCCTGACAAGAGCTTGTGGTCATATTGTTCAAGCATCGTAAACTGTTAAGAGGCAGGATTTACAGCCCTCTTTGAAATTTTAAAGATGTGGTGGTAATGTTGGGACTTGGAGGGCAGCCTTGGTCAGATTGGCATCAGACGATCTGTCATGGTAAGCACAAGACTCGGTCTTTGATGCATGATTTCAAAGCCTTGTTGGTAGTCTGTCCTGGATCACCTCCAGGCTGGTTAGGAACTGTAAGATAATTCGATAATCCTGTTGAGGGGCGTCTGTACACTACATAAAAACTTCAGACTCTGAGAGTTAATGAGTTTCTCAAGATATGCTCCATCCATACATCCCTTCATAGATCCATCCATTGATAAATTTGTCAATCCATATATTCTGCCAATTGTTCTATCAATAAATATCCTTATACCTGTACATATAAAGCCATTATACATGGATTTCATCCATACATCCATAGACACAATGAGATATACATCCATGATCTATCAATCCAGTTCTTTGAACAAAAAAGCAATTTATTCATTCAAATATCTGTTGTTATACGATAAAATTACCCGTACGTTCATGTATCCAAACCACCTATTGATCCATAAATCTATTTATCTGAAATTTATCTATCTACCCATCATTCATCCATCCAGTCAGCCAGCCAACAAGCTATCTAGTCATCCATTTCTCTACCATCTGTCTGTAAGTTTACATAGCCACAAAAACATTTTATTGATGCATCAACTAATTTATCCTTTTTATTTGGAAAGGGGCATACTTGGATTTCCTCTGTACATCCACAGGCTCCATCTTCCATTTGCCTACTTATAAAAACATCAACTTAGTGTCCTCAAATCTATCCAAATAGCCAGTCTTTCATTTATTCATTCATTAATTTTAATCCAAGCTATCCATCACTCATTAGACAACCACCCTTTCATGCACAATCACTTGATGAATTTAACATTGCTGCTCCAATCCAACCATCTATTCATCCATCCTGCTAGCCAGTCAGTCTGCCATCCATTAATTCATTTAGTCACACATCCATCCATCCATTAATGATCTATAAACCATTAATCAACAAACCCAAGGGTTTGTTCCAATCAATTAATCAGTCTAAAACCATTTACCCATAGGATATACATCCATGGGCCACCCCTATGTAAACAATCCATCCAGATCAACAGCCAACCAGCAAATTAGTTTCAATCAACCTCCCTGCATGCACCATCCAAACATAAAATATCTATAAAGCAGCCTTTCATTAATTTGCTAATGCATGGATTCTTTCCAGCCAGTCCATCTGGGTAACCAGCTATTCTTCCAAAAACTGTACATCACCCATCCATTTGTCCATTTATACTTTTAAATAATAAGTATCATCAATCACACAAACTTAGTTTGTTTACTGAAACTTCCTGAGGTCACATCATTGACAGGAAAAAGGAAAATGCCTGTTTTAAGCAGCTTCCTCTCAAGTCTGCCTAATAAGTCATTTTCGGGTGGTTTTTGATGAGTAATGCACTTTTGAAAGAAGGCATGTTGTCCATCAGATATTGATTTTTTAATTCATAAAGTAATGAAAGGTTTGGTTTAATCAAAAGACAGGAAAGCGCTTAGAAGCAACACATTGGTTAAGTTGTTTGATTTATTCTATAGAACGATATGTAACCCTGCTTCAGTATAGACTTTGATACACTGCATAAGATATCTATCCAGTCAGTGCAAATATAGCACCAGTATGTGATCTCATGCCAAGCTGGTGCTTCTAAAATCCAACATGTCATGGGACACTGATCAGCTTAAATCACTCTCACGCGACAATACTATATCCATTTACAATCTACAAGGCAAATGTTAATATCTCACATACCTTTAATTGTATCTTTAAAATCATGTAGAAATAGCATAATGTAATTCAATTTTTGCAATAAAAGGGGTCTTTTTGCAATATACTTGCTCTCCTGTTTGCAGACTTTTAATACTAAAAAATACACCCCCATAATGCATCGTAGAGGCATCTGTTATTCGATGATCTTTACCTTTTAAAAGCCTTTATCATTCAAACTTAGTACTCTGAGTTATCAATGTGCATCATTTGCTATGTATTTGAAGCCTTAGTTAAGCTAACCAAATAGCTTCACTGTGATACCATCAGGGTCCTTTATTTCCCTTACCCCCGTACAGGAGATAAATGTCACCCCAGTGTAGAAATTAAATCACTTTATCCTTTTGTGGGAGTTGTTCATTTTCAATATAAAAGATTCAATATTACTTGAATTTATCATTATCAATCATTTTAAGAAAGCTGTAGTTCCATCAAAAATTCTGTCCTCTTTATTTAAACACCAGGCAAATAGAATCAAGAAAAAAAAATGCCCCAAATTATAAATTTTTCTCTGTTCCTGTGTTGGTGATTCACACTGGTTGCTCCTATCATTAGACAGAGAGTAGCCATTAACATAACTTTTTCTGGTTTAAGCTTTGATCCACAATGCTCATCCACCAAGTTGAATGTTTGCACCTAGTAAGTGACCAGTGAGTGTATATCCCTTAGATGTGTGAGAAAGTCCATCTGGCATATCAGGTTAATCAAACATCTCTCTTTTTACTGTTCTCCTTATATGTTTTTATTTCATTTTTTAAATGTAATTCTTTTTTCCATGGCTAAATTAACATTGTCAGCCACCTGAAGTTCTTTACATTCAAAAACATATTTAAACCAAACAGGAAGTAAATTACTCTCAGCTTAGGACAGTACAATTACAAAGTAAAAGCATAACAATCAACAGTTTGGCGGTAAATTCCCTCAGCTTAATTGTTAACTTTAAGTTGTTTATTTTAACAGTGAAAGTAGCAAAAGTAGAAATCATAAAAAGTGTAAACATAGTCACATTGACCAGGGATCATTGGATGTCATTTTGAATATTTCTCCAGGCATAACACCGTCTGATGGTTGAAGCTGTGTCCTACCTTTAAATCATGGTTACAGATTACACTGGGGTTACAGGGCAGCACTCATTTTCAGTACCAATTGGAAAAAGTCAGGGCCAGGATTTTTTTTCCATAATCAAGAAACTGGTAAGAATTTGTCAATGTATGGGACTAAAAAAAACATGATTATGATTGGAATTAATCATGATTCCCTTTCAAGATGTCACAATTAATTGTGGCAGTGAAATGTAGTTGTTTAACAACCCTTCTTGAAATGCAAAGGATATTGAGCCAATCAGCAGCTGCTGACAGGCAGAAAAATCATCACATTTTTGTCTGTCAGCCACTCCCAACAGTTAAATGCAAACCCTAAGGGGATGATTCATTTTGGTTTTTGACAACCAAGTGCTGGTTAACCACCTGTCAGATCCCTGCTGTGAAAACTAACACTGCAAGGGGACTGAGAAATGCATTCTCTCACAAACACTGCTCTTCCCGGTCATTTTCCCAACACTCAAATTATACTATTGGTTAGTCTTGTCACCAGCAGGAGGGCATCATATGACCGCTCTTCCATTCAGGCTCCTTATTGTCTGCCCAGTTTCCACTCGCAGCGAGCTACCTCTCCTCTTGTGCTCTGTCTTTTTTACCCATGCAGGTCTGCGAGAGAAGAGCCCTCCAGCTAATTAGAGACTTGCCAGTGGAATTTCACTCTGACAAAGGAAGCTATTCATGTCGGCAGGATGGTGAAGAGGCCGCACTGGCAGTGGCGATAGCATGGCTCAGAGGAGTTAGCAAAATGAAGAGACTTCACTTTAAAGCTTGTCCTCTTCTGGAGATACTGAGGCTCTTGAGTCAAAGCAAAGCTGCTCAGTCTTCAGGCCCTCCTCAGCCCCACTTGCAGTCCTTCTGTTTTGCCATCTATCATCTTCTGTTGCTCTGTGGAGTGGAAGGGTTAGATCGGACTTGGCCCCTGTCACAGTTTGTCAGCGCAGGGGGCTAAATAGTTGACCTCCAATCTTTACATGTTGTCTTCAGTGACTTGATGTGGTGTCTTTGTGACAATTCCGACCCATATTCCTTTGATGCACTTTACATTTCAAATTTTGTACTCTGAAAGGACACAATCCATTTCACTGCCACAGTGTTATTCCCCAGTCTGTATTTTGGAGTCTATAAAAAAAATGCATGGACACACAAGAGTTTTTCCTGCATTGTGAAGGATCTCGTTTTTTTTTTTTTTTTTTTATCTGTTTCTTGTGGATTTTTTTGAGCCAGAACTGTCCACACAAATACTCAAGGTTACCATACTATCTGACGTTTAATAATATAAAGAAAAAAGATGAGGATACTCTTTACATTTCTTGCTTATTCATCCTATCGTAAAGAGAAGGGCTAAAGAAAACATCTCAGAACACCGAGAGAAGAGTTGTGTCAGTAACACCAATCCAGGTTGATTTGGGTTGTGGTTTTCGTAACCTCTTACTTTGAGCTTAATGGCTGTGAAATAATGAGGAGATTGTTCCTTCCATCTTACACTTTGCTCTGAATGTCTCTCTCCTACTCAGAGAAGCTTTAGCTTGATAATTTAATCGTACATCTTTACCCATCGTTGATCCAAGTGGCTTAGGTTCTTGAAGACTTTTCGCCACTTCTTCAAAACGCTTCTTCAGTTCTGAGAGTTGACTTGGGAAGAGCTAATCTAAAACCTCTGTGGAGGTATGCTAATGATCTGGTGGTCACCTGATAGTCTTTAGGGCTGTCTACCTGATTCCTCAGGGGGTGTCATGGGCACTTCTTCTGCCATTTGGGTTACATTTTGTTTGATCTGTTGTTCCTGGGTGAAAGTGTTAGATTTTTTATGAAAGGAATCCAAACTACATTACAACTACATGTAGATGATAAAAAGTTTCTGAGTCCCCCGTCTCTGCAACAGTGGTTTTTTCATCTTAACAAAAATGGCTGCCTCGACACCTCTCTTAATCCAACAGTCTTCTCTGGATAAACGGCAGACTTTGTTGTCATCAACACTGTCAAGTGAATGACCTGATCAGGTTGGTGCCCATGGTTGTGGCTAAGATGTATGTTTTATTGTTTATGAAAAATGATCAGTAATGATGGCATTTGGATTCCTGACCATTTTTTTAGTCCTTGTTTGCAGTTAGTTTGCAACCATCCTTTTAAAAAACATACTGCCTCAAATTCACAAGCTGTTCATTATCAGACGTATTTTGTGTCGCAAAATCAAATGCTCAAATTCTCCAAATAAAGTATTCATCTAAAGGGTTATTGTAAGATCCTATATGCTTTTGGCCTTGGGAGCTGGAGGTGTTAAAATTCTTTCTTACTTCTGCGTTTTTGGGCTTGTTCCTACACCACTTGATTCAGTTAGACTACATGATTCTCAACACTGCACACGTGGTGCCTTTCTTGGGGGCGTCTATGCTTTTTGAGACTTCAAAATTTAAAAATAACCCATGATTATATCAAGTTAGACATATGATATCAGCAAAGTACCACTACGTTTTTGACTTAATTGTACACTTGCCTGAATACACATGAAGATGCTTTGATTGTGTTTGGCATGTCCATTGGTTGCAACATTTTAATCACATGTAGCCATGCCCAAAATGTAAACCCTCCTCTTTTCTGTATTTCACTTAAAATAATTACAGAATTAACTCCATGCTTCATTAAAGAGGACTTGAAAGCTAGAGATCGTTAACTGAGTAAGAGAAAATGTCTAATTTGAAAATTATAATCATGAATGTTTATACAGCCATTCTTTCGTTTGCTACCAGGGTTTCATTTGAAAGACTCGAGTGTTCAGGCTCTTTGGCACCGACTCCACTTTAAACCATTAAGCTGCAGTATATAAACCTCCTTCCCTGGTCTATGGTCTGACAGCATAGAGTATTCAATGAATGACCCTCAGCCTATCTATGTGTAAAATAAGTCATGTTTAGACGCTTCTACACTTCCTCTGCCAGACTCTCCATACTGCCAACCCCTCAATCATCCCCCCCTCCTCTGCCTTTCTTCAGGAAAATTGATTCTTTATGTTCTGACGGAGGGGAATTCCCTCCATGCGGCATGTGAAATGCAACCCACCCGTGGCTTTTTCATCCCCTTTTCCACACACTATACCATCAAGAGCATGCTTGGAGTGAGCTGTATGGGCAATTTTCTGTCACAGCGGTTGAAAGTTTGAATCATAGCGTCAATATATTCAGGGTTCTGGCACATTTTCTGGATTTACAAATTAGAAACTTATGGGGGAAAGTTTATTCATTTGACCAGGCTGTGATTGCTTCTCACTGTGGTCCTTGTGGAAAGTATGCTTAGTGGAAATGTCCAGAAATATAGCTTGACCTGGATTTATATTTAAAGAATATCATGATCAAGTAAATGGCTAATGTTTGCTTTAGTGGAGGGAAAATACAGATACTCTTCAGACCTATAAATTTAGGTTTAATAATGTTTATGATTTAAAGAATTACACTTGAATTTATTTTTTGGTGTGTTTTAATGGCTTATGAGAAGAGAGCTGTAGGCAGAGATACCAGTTGAGGGGCAGGTCTTATTAAAGTGATTTACGATTAAGATTACAATTCGACAATCAGATTTCAGACATAAATGGACCACAAACAAAAAGACGAGAATGGTTTAAGGTTTGTGGATCTGTAGATACTTTTGAAGTACCCAAAGTGGACTGCAAAATACTGAAAATGGCTGTTTTTCATGATGTGTCCCATTGAACATTTAAAATCCTGATAATACAAATTAAAGCCAGAAAATTCTATTTTTTCTCGGAGATTAAATGATTATGTCGCTTTCTACTGACCCCCCCCCCCCCCCCCCCCCCCCCCCCCCAAAAAAAAAAAAAAAAAAAATTCCATAAGATTTAACATATATATTTTTGGTGTCCCATTTGATACATTAGGTGTTTTTGGCAACTGATATATATATATATTTTTTTTATCATTTATCTGGTTGTATTCAGATGTTTTTTTAGTAATTTGTTGATCATATAAATTAGACAGAGATATCATTAAAGTATGTATGCGCCCAAAAGCTGGAAATGGCGTGTGCCAAAAAATAATTTGATCTGTAAAACTGTAAATGCACTCACCTGCAAGCACTTTTCCCTTTACAAATCCCAGTCCACCTGGAAGGTTGCACAAGTGGATTCACCTCACATCCCACCCTCTACACACCCACATTTTTCTCATGAATGGTCAATGCAAAGTACCTCGTGAATGTTTTTGCATTGCCCGCCTGCAGTCTGTGCATCAGGATGAATGAGTCATGTTGACTCAGGCCACCGTGCCACTAAATTTGTCAGAACCATGTTTGAGGTGTAATAGTTTGTACATTGATGGTAATCACATTTTGTTTCGGTTTACATAGACAAATTCATTTTCACTCGGAGCTCTTATAGCAACGTGAGTGCAGTCAAAAGCGCTGATTACATTTGGGAAACCGGACATTGCAACAAATTGCCTTTTAATGTTGGCCTGTTCACCCACAGTGTAAGGAACCCTGATGTATCGACTGGTCATGTTTATAATGCATCCAAAACGGCTGGCATTATTGTGCTGAGGACCTTAGGACAGAATTTAACTGTATTATATCATATCCAAAATGGGCTTTAGACAGAAGATGTAACATTATATATTGTTAAACATATCAAACACATACCTCTTGGCTGATTTCCGCTGGTCAGCACCTGCGGGTGTTTTTGTCTAACACTGGGCCCAGTTCAGTGCATAGATCAAAGAGCACGGCCCTGGGGAATCAAAATTGGCTTATTAGCCAGTCATCAATCATGGGCCAGGAACTCTTTGTGGTCCCTAAATACTCTCTCCATCCTGATCCTACCATTTGCGTGATCTTCCAGCAGTGCCAGCGCATCCATTGTGCAGCATTACGCACAAGTGTCACTGCACTATTTCTATGCTTACTCAGCAATTAGACAGATTGTTACACACCTTGTCACAACTAATACTAATCAAGGTGGAAGTATGATATATGAACATTGCGCACAGTAGTGGACCTAATGGTTCACTAAAGGAACACGTCTATAACACTGCAGACTTGTGTGTTTTTGACTACGTGGGTCTATAAGTCTGATATGTGATGACATTAAATGTATGAGATGAATCTGCCTTCAATTCACCACCTCACCATCTGTGCCGCCAGTTTCCCCCGCCTCCAAAATGCTCGTGCACCAGGATCACAGTTGACATACTGATGCGCACATTCTCTCGACAAGTTTATTTTTACAAATCACAACCTTTGCGTGGAAAGTGGTGAACATCACTTTCAAGCCCCGTTTTGTGCATGAGCAAGCTTTATAAATGAGGCCCCAGAGCTGTAATGGAATTAGCTACCATGGTCAAAGCATTTAATAAAGTATTGCTCTTCATACATTATTGAATTTCATATTCACGCCTCTTCTTTTGCCCAGCCTTGCTCAACTAAAAATGCAACATACATGACCAATCTGTACTGAAACATACAAGTGGCTGCGACATGAGATACAGACACTTCCTCATTTCACAGCACACAGACACACAGACACACACACACGTCCACATATAGAAAGTCTGACACACACACTCACACACATGTGCATGCACAAGCATAGCTTCCAGCACATTCTGTCCACTGGGAGCATGAAGACATTAACAGCTTCCTCTCTCTCTTCCTGTGTCAGAGCACTTTAGAGTTCAGACAGTTGGCCTTCCCTCAATCCTCTCACTTTCACAGATTTTCTAACACATTCAGGATATGTATTTTTTCTCATTTAGGTCTCTGTTCTTCTTTTGTCTGTTTCTTTTCAGTCTCTTGGCCCTGGTTATGTGTTGTGTTTTATCACTCATACAGCTTGTTGATGGAGACACAAACCATAATGAATTGCAGCAGGGATAATTTGCCTATAAAAGCTCACATTAGCTTGTCATTACAGAGGAGTTTCCTGATTTGAAGATGCAGTTATTGAGAGAAACATTTTCAGATAATAGACAAGTAATACAGAGCTGTTATCAGCCCTGTCCGCTTTTCATTTGGGGATTAATTGAATGTGAATGATTGGATCCTAAGATGCAAGGGTGTATTGATGCGGAACTACATGTGCTGACAGATCTGCACCTCTGTTGATTATCATTACACTGAATTAAGGCTCTTTTGCATAAAGCTGAGCACAGTTTTTTGTTAAGTTTACAAAGGTTGTGCAGCAGCGATAAATCTTGTCTATCCCACAGCAGTAGAGTATTTGGGATGTAGAGACCTTAGACTTTTGCTGGAGAGGATGTGGGGAATAGAATTTCAATAGCCTTAATTCACCTTTTGTTTATTGTTTTGTGTCCAGATAATGTTCATATTTTTATATAAGCTTTTATTTGTACATATGACATTTTGTTCCAGTTTTAACTAATGGTATGATAAGGCACAAACCTACTTCAAACAGTACATTCAGTCATCATGGACACATCATAAAAAAGAAAATTGAAGTTACTGAAACACTCAATTTAACCCTCAAAAAGTTAGTGCAGCTCAATCTGTCATTACTTTTGCATGGTAACTGTCATACAGTATTTTAATGTGAACTCTTCTTGCATGGATTTATAGTAATTTACCTCTATAGATATGAAGATAGAGTCAGCATGGTTGTCAGTGACGATAAAAATGGAAACTGAATTTAAAAAAATATCTATTTCTACATTTTAAAATGAAAAAAATCTACTTGAAGCAATTCAATTCTGATACAGAAAAAATGTGTATGTGCAGGAAAATGGCTGCAGAGAGTAAAAATATGCATATAAAAGATGCATTCGCTAAAACTAGACCTGTCATATTCTGTTCATGGTAACCTGTGGCAACTAACACAACAACTATAGATTCTGTTGAGGAGGGCACCTTGATGAAAAATAGACTCTTACACAGTTCTACCTCAAACCACAAGATGTCATGTTGATATTTTGAGGTTTTGGTCAGTTATGAAAAAAAAGAGGTTTTCTCAATACTAGAATATTAAGCTTTGATGCCATCCTAGGAAATAGAAAACATCAATACATTTTTGTACCATGGCAACAAAAAAAGAAGTCTGAAACACCCAAATTGGATAATTTTGTATTTTTTTAAATGACAAGTTAGAGCCAATCTCTTGCACTCTTAAAGTGCTTCAAAGAGCCCATATTTTGCCTTAACATAGGTTCATATTTTGGTCTTTGATGACCGCCTTATGTTTACGAACACCTAAGTTTTCCAGCTGTGTATCCACTTAAGATGCTCTGTTGGAGACCCTCAGGCCCTTTTCCCCATGTGGGCAAAGTCTGCCATGATTGGTCGATCTATCTTCTTTATTGAGATTGGTCAGTTCATTTCTGGATGTCATGTTGTCAATAACTCTGCATTCATTTGACAATCTCTGCTCTGTAGTAAGCTTGCTAGCCCAAACCACTGGGCTACAACAGTTGACAACAGAATGTTAGCATGTAACACTGGTAGGTGTATGTGGACGGCCAGGGGGAACGAGCCATTCAGGCAGGCACTGGCGCTGGGGAGAGGGAGAAGTCCTGATGTTTTGTTCATGGAGGTGGTCTATCATGCCAAGGAGACATGTTAAGCACACTAAAGGACACATTAAACTCATATGAGCTCTTTGATGTCAAGCTAAACTAACCATGTTGCGACTCTATGCTTGAATCGTTTGTTCTTGAAAGGACAGAACATGAGAAGACTTCCCTTATGTAAACTTATAATTCCTTTGTCCATAAGGAAATTTGACTTCCCATTGTTAATCTAGCTCAACACAACAGTTCCGCTCTTGCTTCTTATATAAACAGGTGTGTTATCAACCATCAAAGTCATCAGGTTCGTAGCATGCAAGCTAACCCCCACCTTATGTCTGTCAAAGTCTCCAGTTCCAGTGCTGACATTAAAAACCAGTACTGCTGGCTGAAGGAGGATGTTTCTGCACCCATTATAGCATGACTGTGACCCAGGCCCATAGATAAATGTTTGCCTTTCATGTCCGTCTGTGAGGTAAACAGGCCGAGGCTTCTGAGGCCAGAGCCTAACTTTCCCAGAGGCAGAGGGGTTTAAGAAGGAGCGAGGTAGGATTGGGAAACATATTGAGTTAAAAAGATATGGACATATTTTCAGGCAAGATATTAGAACACTGTTGTTTAGATGATATGCTTTACAAATAGTAGGGCGTTTAATTGGTCCACAAGATAGGCTGTTTGACAGGTTAAGTCTAAACTGAGCATTATTCTTTACTTTTTATTTGATTCAGGTAGCATTTTTTTATCATTAGTTAAAATCAAATGACAACAAAAAAAATTTAAACAATGCTCTCTCTAGTGGGAAGCTTGACTCATTATATTTGATGAAGATTTTTCCATTTCAAATCACAGGCAATTGAAAAGTAAAGGTAATTTTGACAAACTATAATAGAAGTTTTGTCAGTGATTTTTAATATTTAGTCAGTGTAAAGGAGTTTTCTGCAGTTTTTGATCATCTAAAGCAAACAAAAATGTCCAATATTGGTCATCTATGATCTAATTTATTTTCTTTTTCTCGTTTTTTCCCCAAAGCCATCCACTTTTTAAATGTTTCCTTTATATTTAAGCTATTTGGACAGAATTGTGTCCCAATTACTTATAGATATGATAGACAACCCTGAACCTTCATTACTTTTTGATATCAACAGGCATTAATTATTAACAAAGTAACGGATATCGCACCATTTATTAGCATACTGTGTTCAAAAGTCTAAAAGATTTTGACTACTGCTACATATGTAAATGTTGCTGATGATTTTTTTGCATGATTTAGTTTCCATGCCAAAGATTAGAGACCTTTTTATATTGTTGCTGTGATATTTCCTTGTGCGTCACTATCTTGTTTGTTGCCAACCTGTTGGTGCAATTTGTCAGTGCTTTAAGATTTTTAAATTTCTGTGATTATGATATCGTAATCATAAATACTATGGAGATTATATTTCTGTTTTTGACACACATGGTTTTAGAGGTTTAGATTTCTGTAACATCCTTGTGTATGTATTTTATTACCTCCGCCAAGGAGGTTATGTTTTTGCCGGCGTTTATCGGTCTGTCTGTTTGTCTGTTTGTTTGTGTTCAAAATAACTTGAAAAGTTCTGTACGGATTTGGATGAAATTTTCAGGAATTGTCTGAAATGAGATATGGAAGAACTGATTAAATTTTGGGGGTGATCCGGATCACCGTCTGTTTCCAGGAATTTTTTAAAGGATTCTTTAACATTGCCAAATAGGACCATTTCCGCCAAAGTGGACCGAAGCTGCTTGGCGGAGGTCTGCACTCTCTGAGTGCTTTTCTAGTTTATTTATTTATAGTTTTATTCAGATACATCTTTTTTTATATATATTTTTAATCTGCAATACTGAACTGCTACTGAATCTGAATTTCCCTGAGGAGGGTTTTCAAGGGGATTAATAAAGTATTATCTAATCTAATCTAATCTAATCTAAAGACACATGTACTTGTGAAAGAGTACTTCCATGCCCAAGACAAAGAGGCATCTGGACTTCTGTCTCTCCTCATGTTTACAGTGGCAGCGTCTCCTCGAAAAGGCCTACCAGTATGATGTCCTACCATTGTTTTGTTGGCGGTTAAGCCCATTGGCTTGTGGTAGCAAGCCCAGTGCAGAGCATGGACTGTAGAATGAATGCAGAGTTGTTGACAACATGGCACAGAGCAGCATTGAACTGACCACAATACCAATCAGAGCAGACGGGGGTATGAGGAAGGGGGCGTTGAAGAGGCTGGTGCTCAGACAGAGTGGGAATATAGGTGGATCAGGGGTACTTGGTGTATGAAACTTTTTTTTTACCATTAGTGATTGTGAAATTACTCTAGCAGTCATACAAATCTAATTTATAAACTAGAGTTAAGACATGTGTTCTTTAACTTGTGACTGAAGATCATGATGTTTCTGTTCTTGTTATCACCAATAGTTCAAATAATGGTGATTTTAATGGTGAAACTCATGGTATCTAGGAGAGTAAGACCCCAGCATATGGGAATGTTGGTAATGCTTTTGTACAGTTTACTGTTTGTACAAGTTTTCCTGCAATTCCTGATAACTTTAAATGAAACATTGCCCAATATTGATTGTCTAGAAATTCTATTTTCGTTTCCATGGTGTCATAAAAGTCTAAAAATCATTTCACCTACCCTAGAATTACACAAAGTTAAGAATTCTTGTACTTTGACAGTCATTTGTTGTTTCTCTTCCTGAAAATATAAAGGTATACTAAACTGTTGTTGCCGTCCAGCTGAGAATGAATTGAGACATGATTTCTGGTCCATATTTTCCAGCCCTAGAACAAGTTTAAGAAGTAGAGAACAGAGGAAATGGATGAGGAAAACCTTAAAGAAAAGGGGAAATCTGACCACAAAGTGAAACAGGGTCTTCAAACTTTGAAGGAATAAGGGCAAGTACAGATGAGAGAAAGCAAAGTGGAGAGAGCAGAGTGAGTTGAAGAAACAGCTTGAGAAGTGAGCATGAGGAATGAGGACAGAGGGAAAAGGGGGATTTCAGGCTGAGAGAAGGTGGGAGGGGTGTTCTTGCTGGCCTTTGTACTGTACGGCCTTGTTTGTTTTCTATATGCTATATCCCCGCCCTTCCTCCTCCCTCCTCCCCCTACCCCTCCTTTTCTCAGCTGCTCACCCACCCTAACAATCCACTTTTTATTTCTTCCAGGGCGGAGACAAGGCGGACCACACAACACAGGAGGCCTGGGGAAATCATTAGCAGCACACAAACACATGCAACATGACTGGTAGGTTACACTCTGCCCATTTAGAACATGTATGTTTTATTCTACATGTGTACATATTACAGGCTCCGCACATGGCTGGAGTCAACACTGTCTAAGATATGGTTGACTATTGTCACTTCCCTTAGTCTCCTCTGATAGGGCACTGCAGCAGTGGTGCATGTTTGTGGGCCAACCAGGAAGTTGGTTCCATTGACAAAAAGCCTACAAGTTTTTTCCCATTGCTTCCTGGATTATTGCTGAAAAAAAAAGCTCTGTGATGACAAGAACGTCTGTGACACATCGACACTTTTCTCTATCAAGTTTCATATCACAAATCAAAACTAACTACTAACATTTGAACCAAAACTAAATTGGCAAAAAATACAAAGCTAATTTTAAGATATGAAGGAAATACACCTCCCAGCTCTCATGTTTGGTATAATAATGACCCCAACAAACCGTAGTCCCAAGGTGCTTTTTGACTACTGCTACCAGGAACTTAAGGTTTTAGAATCATCTCTTCAGGGGCATATATACCTCCTGCTGCAGAAGCCTTAGACCTGAGATGATCATGGAAGTCTTGAAAATTACTTATTAACACATCCCCACTGACAGGAACATATGAAAAGCATACTAACTCAATCACAAAATGGGATAACCAGCACCAAAAGCACTATTTAAAGCAGAGAGCCCTTACAAAATTACAGTCATAGGAACCAAGGTAATACTAGAACCAGGAATGGAGCAGAATAAGCCATGAACTAAAAAGACTAACTCCAAACTGAATTAGCACAGTAATTTAATCTGTATCCTATAAGGTTTATCTGCTAATTAGTATGTCCCTGTTTTATTTTAAAGTCTTTTTTTGGCAAAATAAGAAGGAAAATTATTAAAGAAGCGCTACCACCCTCTTAGCTTTTTGCTTATTTGTCCCCAATTAAAAACTAATGCGGGCGGCACGGCGGCACAGCAGGTAGTGCACGTGCCTCACAGCAAGAAGGTCTCACAGTATTATCGGATCATATCTGTATCTGTATATAATTTTCTAAACAGCTGATTATCCTATGGCCAGGTATGAAGTTTTTCACACACATTTACAGCAGATATTTTGGCTAAACAAACTGGCCATATAGATCCTACATATTGCTATAGTGTTGGCAGAATGTACAAATGTACCATAATAGTACACAAAGTATATTAGAAGAAGTATAGTTTATTCAAGAATAAAATGTTGTTTTTCTTGATATAACACAAATAGGCTGTCACCATAAAAGGAGCAGGTCAGTTATAGTGAAGTTGAGGCTTTGTACACTTGACAAAACATGTCAGTGTCAGCGATAATGACCTCAAAATTATCAGCACGTGGGATATCTGCAAAAATCTAAAAACATGCATTCCTAATGAGGATATGAGGTTTGTTCTTGTCAGTATTTTATTATCTGATTTTATCATAAGGCTAAAATGGAGGAACAGTAAATGGTAAGCATAATTATTGCCCAAAAAATTACAGTATCTCAAATCACAACACTGCTGAAAGAGTGTTGTGAATGGATCGCACATACATAGCAGCATAAATTGCTCTTTTTCCTTCTGCTGCCTGTTTAGTGTGAGGGTCTGAGTTGCAGATCATCTTGCCATGACCATCTTATAGCACGTACACTTCAGCCAAGTTTAGCAGTTATGCGCCATTTGCTCTTGTTTTCTGTCTGTGTGGAGACACATGGTCAGCGTTTCCCCTCTCACAGGCAGCAGGTGCAGATCCAGTGGTAGCCACACCCAGACACACACCCCTAAAATCTGACACCCCTGATCTAAATAATTATTGATTTCTTGACCAATCACAGATGTTCAGCACTGTTTTTGATCCGAATCCTGCTTTTGAAACACAGAGACACCCCAAATTTTTCAAGTACCTGGTGAAGGTATTTTATCAAAGGAGAAAGAACAGTACTGCAGACCCTATTTCTTTAATCCAACTGAAAAATCATACAAAAATCCCAAAGACTTTGACAAGAACTATATGTGCTGAATAAATTCCTGTATTTTAGGACCCATCACTGCAGCACTCAGTCATAAATGCAGCTCACGCTCTCAGCAGCAACGCCTTCAACACTCACAGCTCTGTCGCTTACAACCAGGAAGCCTCAGTTTATCCAGCTGATGAGTTTCCACAGGTATTATAGGGATGCAATTTCCGCCGGATACGTGGGCGACATCTTCCCATCCCTTTCTGTAATCCTGTTATGAAAAATTTAAGGTTTCCGCTCCTTAAACCCCCTAAAAGAAGGTCAGCCAGAGTCCAGCTGTTGCAACTTAAACGGAGGGGAAAGCTCCAGTTTTTAAAACTCGCTCATCTGGGTCACCTTGAGTCTCCACTAGCATCCACTCAGAGGGATATTAAGCTTTTGAGCAGTGGTAATGGCTGTGATGATCATCTTACACCGTGTATTGCCTGTCAGGCTTCATTCAGGTTTGTATAAATGGGTTAATTTAACAGTTTTATTTTTGATCTGACAAGAGATCAGAGGTAAATGATGCCCCTTTACAAAGACGATGCAACTGATGTTGGGCGCAGGAGAGAGGCTGGGATTGATATTTGAAATAACATTGTGTTCAGTGACAGAGAAAATGTGGGATTTCTTCTTGTGTAAAACCTTTTGTGTACGATCATCAGATGCTGCAGCTTCTTTCAGCTTCATTGAGCTTCATGATGGGTGCCAGCTCATATTTTTTGTCGGTCATTTGGTGAACTACAGTGTTCACATGAAACTAAACTGAACTCTAAAGATACTAGAAACAAGCTTGAAAAAAGTATACCTCTGGAGTTTGAGGAGACCAAAAACAGATATAAAAAAACTAGTGAATACAAGCCATGTTTCGAGCTTCTTACTTTTTTTTTCCTTTCATTAATCTTAAAGCATGCAAGCGAGTCTTGTTAGTTGAATGAGGTTTTGATGGAATTATGTATTCTCACCATTAGATTAATCAAGTCAACTCATTTTTGCAGTACACACTAATCCATAAAGGTGCAGCATAGCTGTCAAAGTAATTTAGTTTTCTGTCTGAAATGTCTCTCTAAGGTTTAACTTATGTTCCTTTAAAAAAGCTGAACAACTTGAGGGCAATGGAGACAATATGTGAACATAAGGATGCTGAAAAGTTATATATACACTAACTAAGTCTTTGAAAAATGTGGTCAATTTTAATTGTATATCAATTCCAAATTTTGAATTCCACCAACTTTCTACTCTTTATTTACAAAAATACTCAGAGACCAGTCTAATTTGAGCCACCTTAACTTAAAACTGCAAGTAGAAAAACAATACCTCACTGTGATTGACTGGGTGTACTCCACCTCTTGCCCAAAGAAAGCAGAGAAAAGCCCCAGCCACATAAACACCCCAAAAGGGATAGAGGGGTAAAGATAATTATGAATGGATAAGCACGTCAAATTCAGCTCAAACAGGGTGGTGCAGGAATGAATCCATAAATGAGTTAGCATTTTAGCACCTCCAAATCCCAATGCTGAAAGTATATGGGATTTTACATAGCCTTCTGGACAAATAAATGATGTAAGGTCTGTGATGAACACATGTAAATGAGACTTAAACATTTCATTCTGCTGTCATGTTAATATATCATAGCTTCATGTGTTTTATCCCCTTCTTTAGATCAAAATACTTACAAACCATGCTGAGCTACATAATGTTATCTGTTAACAGTGTTTGTTTACATCTGGGCAGTACAGCAAAAAGAGAGGGCCAATTGAATGGCAGCAAGGCAGTGACTAAAGTCCTGATTAGTAATAGGTGTTTATGTCGCACATAACATTTGACTTGCATTGAGAGTCAACATATAAAAATATGCATATTTTCTCCAACTGATCGGCAGGAATGTTGGCACTTAGTTGACCAGACATGAGCATCACTGGTCAAAATGTGACAAATGACTTCCATAAATCTCTGATTGAGTTGCAGTGTCACTGTGTAACTTTTGTCTTAGCAGTAGAATTTTACTTTATGTGTTTGTACGTTTATGTTTGCTGCGCCAAGACGGTTTATGTTCTCAGAGTCACGATAGACGTGTGAAACATTGCAGAAAATATGTTGAATGTGTATAGCTCAGTACATTTTTTAGTCTGTCCCAAGCACTGACAGAAATTTTCCTTTGACAAGGCTCGGGCGGTAGTACAGGCATCTTTCTCTCTCTTAAACAGAATACAGATACTTTCAAGTTTTTATGCAACACTTACACAAGTGTATTGTTTAAGTATGTCTTTAAAACAATTGCCAACTTTTATTCATTTTGCTTTGAATATTTCAGCCTAATTTATCTGGTGCAGGTGATGTATATGTGATGCTGCATTGCATTTATCATAATGTCATATAATGCTTAAAGGTCATTAGTAAAAAAAATGGTCATAAGTAAGAGGCTTTTTCCCAGGGGAAAACAGCACAGGAAATTGAAATAAGCATGTGAGGGCCAAGGTCAGAGAGCACCATATGCTGATCTTGGATTCAAAGAATTAAACTTTTGTTTGACTTCCGTTTTTCTGTGACTCTGTACAAAGCATCATGGGCCAGCCAAAGTCCTGTTACCTCTCCTCTGTGCACAGCTGGGGAGAATGGTGGAGGCTCATAATTGTGGATTAATCCTGCTTTAAATCTCTACAGCATTAGGGACAGCAGCAGAGGGAGATAATGCACAGCGGAGTGAGGCAGAATAACCCTCTTATTTGTTTTGACAGATGTTTGAAGGCTTTAATGGTACAGACTTTATACTGGACCAAAGCAGACCAGTGTTGGTTATAGGTGTAAGCTCAAGTGCCACTTCAGTATACTGAAAACAAGTAAACTAAGTCATAATTGAAGGTATTGATAATTCAAGAATTACAATATGCAAAAACAAGTCATAGATGTATCTTCCAATTTACATTATTAGTTCTATCATTCTGCTAAAGTAAGAAATTACCTGAGGCCTTGTTTCAAAGGGTTCTCCCAAGATCGTGTTTATATAAAGTAAATGTTTAAACTGACTTCAAATGATTAATATGTTTATCATAAATGTACTGCACACTAGATGTAGGCAAAGGTTTAAGGGAAATTAGCGATGACAGTACATTGTATTTTAAAAGACCATGTTATGCTTTTCAAGCTTCATATGTTTGGTAGTGTGTTGTACATGTCTCTTCTGCGATATAGAGTACTTCTATGCACAAGACACAAAATCTGCGGCAACATGACTTTTCCCTCTCCTCCTGTTCCCCTGGATTCTGAATAGACCTACCAGTGTGATGTCTTGTCGTTGTTTCATCAGCACTTTAAGCTTTAAGGGGAGATTCTTGGAAGCTGATTGGATAAAAGATCACTTTATTAGGATTGCATTCCCCTCTCCCTTTTGGCACAAATAAAACTTGCTCAAAGCTCTTCTCTTTAAAAGGACACCAGTTGCTCAATTATTTTTCTGACCAGTCACAAATGTTTCAGCTTGAAACTTTGCACGACAGACCTGCCTGCTGACAGACATGAAATCTGTCAGAGTCAGATGCTGTGCAAGGTTAAATGTTTGGAGAGGTCATCCACTTGTTCACGCTATGTCATTTTATTTTTGCAAAGTAGGCGGTGTCAAGAGAAGTGCTTGCACTTTCTTAGGGAAATTAAATTATACTTCATTTGAATGACTCCTGGACAGTTTCACTGACTTGTTCAAATATGGCCAACTTCCAGTATTTGTGCAGAACAGACAGCATCAAAGGATGATTTTAGTGATGTTTCGATAAATAGTTAATTTATGTATATTTTAAAATACTTTGCTTAAACAAGTGCTCCATTTTAGGAAAATTATATGTCAAACAAATTCCTGCAAGCTGCTTAAATTCCACAAATAGGTTGGCAACATACTCCTCGCCACTTTGAATCACTTTTACAAACATATCCAACAATTTTGGGCAATTTTATAATAAAGCAACTTAGGCACTTGTGATTTTATCACCTGAAAGTAATACAAAATTGCAAAAAAAAAATCTTCTAAAATTGTCACAATTTCACAAATATGTTAGCACTGTTTTGACAAGTTGAAAAGAAAACTGTCTCCTTGCTGGTTTCACCCTCTTGCCCAAGCTTTACCAAACATGCAATCAAGGCTGTGGTTGCTCTCTTCTTGGTTAAAAATATTACTGAAGATCATTACGTTTCTGTGCTGCAAAAGCCCCCCAACAGGACTCGTTCAGATGCTATGATTGCATTTAGCTAAATAGGCTAGGGCCTCCTTTTGTCCTTTTCCTGGGGCCTCCAATGGACTGAAACCCTGACTATAAGGAGACCAACAGGGTCAAAAGATCTCTCCTGACAGGGAGGAAGAGCCTGTAAAGACAACTGTTGTAGGTATTTAGCTCTGATGTAATTGCTTATGATGCTGTCGTTAATATCTGACACCAAACACATCTGACCTCTGACCTCTGTTTATTGAAGAGGACAGTGACCTCAGCTGACCTCGAGTAAAGCGTGCCAGGAGTTAACCTTTGTTGTTACATAATCAGATGGTGCTCATCCGCTGGTGTTATGAGCTGGAGCTGCTCTTACGCAGCCTGTTAATAGAAGGGTTCTTGCTCTGTCATTTCACCGTGTTGTTCTGCTTCAAAGTTTTACAAGACACAAGTTTAAGTAGAAGACGAAGAAGTAGGGCAGTCCTGAAACAACCTGAAAATGTCCTGAATTAGGTTACAACAGGAGGTTCTAACTTTCTGAGAATAGACAGAGGACATGAACCAGACTTGGAGAGTGTATGACCATAATTAGCGTAAGGGGAAGTCACGCTGCTGCCTCTACATGTTTGCTATCCAAGGATGGGACAGAATAGTGATTTGGCTACATCTTTGCATTGACTGGTGTTGTACAAGTTTGAAATTGTTTTTGCCAAGTATCAATATTTTAATAAAAAAGAAACATCCTTTAGAAATAGCAGTCCTTACACTTGGACTCACTGCCACCCTCTCATTCCCTGTCATGTTGAAGCTAAAGTAAAGAGGAGCTCATGGACAGCTGTGAACAGTGAAATTATAAGGCCTGGCTCTTGAAGGTCAACCTAAGTCCAAGCTGTAGTGAATAATGCATTAACTCTTCTTTTATTGTAGGGGCCAGTTTTTTAAATTAAGTATCTTGATGCGTCACGATATGATTGTTTTGCAGCTTATCAATTATGGCGGAATATCTTTATCATGATATTATTGTTATCAGGGTTCACATAAAGTATTTCTTCTTCTGTCATATTGCAACAGATATTGTATTACATTGTGTCTGATCTTATCATGTATCACTGTAAATAGAGAGGAGTTATAATTTTACTGTTGGTGGAATTAATGAGTTAATGATGCTCTGGATTAGGAGTGGGGAAACTAGTGGCCCAGGGACCTCATGCAGCCCTCCAGCTCACTAAATGCAGCCCGGCAGTAATTTCCAAAAGCATCAACTTTAAAACACAAAGAAAACATGACAGAATCTACAGTATGTGTTTTAAACTGAGAAACCAATACAACGCCATGCACAAATTAAGGCATGGACTAGAAATGTTTTGTGTTTTTATATTTTATATGTATTTATATGTTTTGAGTATTTAAACTCACTAAATTACTTCTATGAATACTTTCTTCGAGAAATTGGAAAGATAAAATCTTATGCTTAAACAATTGGTAAACACTCACTGTTTTGTTGCATTTAGAATGGCTTGAATTCTGTGTAAATCAGCTGAGCTGGTTTTAATTCTGTCAACCTAATTTAGTTTTGCATTGTTTTTGTGTTTGACTCAGAAAATGTTGGTATAATTAGTTTATATGACAGCGTTATTTTTTGTACTTCTATACATTTTCCCATCAATAGTATCTGACTATTTGTCACCATACAACCCTCAGACAAAAAACAAATGTGTTACATGTTCCTTTTAGTAATCGAAGAGATAGATGGAGTCAAAGGGCACCCAATATTGTTTTTTTTGTTTGTTTGTTTTTTGATAAGAAAAAAACAACAAAAGCAGGCAAACTCCTGCTTAGTATTTAAAACACACCAAGACATGACAGTGCTTTCTCCTGCATTTGCTGCAACTCAAGGCAAAAATACAGTTTTTTAAGGTTTGGTCTTCTTCTTGCCATTAGTCAAGCTGTAAGGATTTAAAACATGTAGTATTGAAAAGTACTGATGTGTTTTGTGTGTTTTGAAAGCCTTATATTCAACACAAAATGGTGCCACAGGCATCCCAATTCCCTTAACTGTAAGAAGTTATACTTACCATATGTTTAAACTGGACTCAAGTTTCCTTTGCTTTGACGAATAATCTTCAAATAATTTAAATTCTGTCATTTCTGTCATTTTCTGTTTATTTTTACATTTATTGCAGTTGAAAGCAATTGACAGCACTGTTTAGCTGCATTGAATTGCCCTCTCTTTACATCTGGGCCACCAAATTTAGAAATCCTGTGCCAACCCAAATAATGGGATTTGGGCCAGCTCCAAGTCCATTTGTAATGAGCCAAAGATAGTTTTGGGGGCAGTCAGCTTCTTGTTACTGTAACTGCACTGTCTAACTGTGAAACGACTGTAGACTTTGAATGTCAAAGCAGCTGTCACATCAAATTTAAGGACTCACGACCATCACCCGATCTGGACGTCTCTGGTTACTGATCCTGTGTCCAAAATACACAAAGTAACTACGTGTTTAAAGAGTAGTCAGCTACTGTAGTAGGAAAAGGCTGCACCATATAGCGTATCTATACTGTGCGTTAGGGAAGAGAGCGTCCTCAATGTCAGCCCATCAGTGTGGGGTGCCAGGGTGATTCATGAGGCTTGTAAAAGCTGTGAAACGTGCCCCCGTCACTGACTCCGGCACTGACCTTTGGAGCTGTTTTCAAGCTGGATTTTTCTATCAGAGCGGCCCTCACTGGACAGGATATTGAGTCTCTTTAGTGTCTACATGAAGGCCAGATATATGTCTGACTTCTGCAGAGGAGCATGACATGCTGTCAGTTGAAGAATAAACCGTTGAAGGGTTTTTTTTAACTGTGTTGAAAGGGTTTTCTTAGACATGTTTTTAGCCCCAGGAAGTGAGTATTTTAGAGCCTGGATGGGGGCGGTGCGGACTTTGACTCACACTTTCAGGTTAAAGGGGTTGCATGTGCATGAAAGTGCAAAGGAGCCCCATACTAGGGCTGGGCATTATGGCAGGATACAAGATGAATCACTTTATTTTCAAATTGATGTAGAAATGAAAGTGTTCTTTCTATCATTGCACTTTATGCTGATGTTGATTAGAAAAAAACATTCCCACATCAGTGTACTATACATAAGCTCAAACTGACCAGCACTGAGTGTCATCGAAATTTTGTTGAAAGTACATTCCCTGCTAAGCAGGACGCTGAGGCACTGGGCTGAGCATTTGACCACGCACTGCCGGACAGATGGGTCTGTGGATTTGTCATAGTGGACCAGGTGCTTTTCACATTTTTGGCACACTGTGGAGCCCAAAGTGCTTCCACATGGCGTGTTTCAGTGTTGCCATTCTCTGCTCAGAGTGGCTTTGCCGGTCCTCTATTTCCTCCATTTGTTTCCGGCAGACAAGATGCAGCTGTTGTTGAGGTCAAGATAGTCAGAGGAGCGCCCTCTGCTGAATCAAGTGGTTCACTGCTCCAGGCACCCCAATGTGCTGTTGAGCTGTTTACTTTATATTTGGATATTTATTTACACTTAAGGTATCGATTATTACCCCCACGCTTGAACGGATATTCGAATATCGGTCATAAGGTGACAACCCTAGCGTAAAACATTGTGACAACCTTAACAAACCGATATCTTGCCAATTTTTACATACGGTTTAGTAATTTGTAGGAGTGTGACAGCAATTTCTGGCAATCAAAAACATGAAACTTCCCAGTTTGTTTTGTTCAGTAGGGATGTACATTTTAGAGAGAATTTCTCTTCTTCAAAAAAAATAAAAGATCTTGGTAAAAGACAAGGATGTGTTTACATCAGTGTTAATTTTGTTGAAAACTTAAAACAAGTGCACATGGACAAAAACTAAAACCAACCTGACATTTTTTTCAACAAATAAAAACTAGACTGAAATGTTTGACAGAGACTAAATCCAATCAGACCTAATTTTCGTCATGTAGAAAGTAGGAACAAGTTAGGAATATATCCAATCACAGCTACTTTGGTTGTGTGGAAAAGTTGGATGAATTAATAGGGACATCCAATCACAACTGCCTTAGCTCCTTGGTAGCGGGATCCAAGTGTAAAACATGACTTCAGAAATTCAAGGAAACATAAAGTTGCCTTACACTATCATATTTTAGTCGACTAAATTTACAGTAGATTTTGTCGACTAAAATGTTGTGAAATTTCATCAACTAAAACTAGACTAAATTAAAACAATTTAGATGACTAAATTATGACTAAAACTAAACGATTTTTTAGGCAAAACATTATAACTAGAACTAAATTGAAAAGTGCTGTCAAAATGAACACTGATTTACATCTGGGTTTGTTAGCATGATGCTAAAAGGTGATATAGATTGTAAACGGCTATCTTACAGATGTAGCATTGCTTTATGCACATTTTGTTAGAAACACTGATATGATACTGTGCCCACTTTGTAATTTCTGAAATCACGAAATTGTCCAATATCTGGTGTTGAGGACTTGTAGCTTTGTTGGCATTGTGTCAAACAGGTTTCAATATTATTGGGAATTTTTTGGAGTTATATTGAAGTTTATAATTCAGGTATTATAAGAACTATTTGTATTACCATAAAGTAAATAGAGTTGATAGCTGATGCACCAATTGTAAAAAATTAGGGTCGGAGCCAACACCAAAGTTCAAGATCATAATTTTAGCTTGTACCAATGCTAACACTGATGTATTTCTAATTACCTTTTTTAATTGTAATTCTCCCATAATACCAATATTTTATCTTCTGTCTGATCATGAAAACAGAGCTTTGATCAGTTTTACTGCTCTAAATAACGAATCTTCTCCAAATCAGCTGTAACTGGGGCTGGATGTCAGCACTGAATTGGCATTAAACCACAAATAAACATCTTTAAACTTATATCTGTTCACCTCATACTCATTTACTGATGACTTATGTTTGTATAAAGGATTTATATCTGCTGATACTGTTGTTGGACTGATGCCAATGTGCATCCCTAGTGTTGATACTGTATATGTATACATTATGTAAGCATACTTAGAATGTGATTTTGGTCCATAATGCCCAGCCCTATGCTCCTTGCAGCTGTGTGTTCATCTGTCTGTTACCTCATGTGTGTGTCTTTAAGAAGGAGCAGGGCGGGGTGTTAGGCGGGGGCAGAGGCAGGCGAGGAGGTGGGATCAGTCTCCCATCACCGGGCTGGAGGCTAACATTCTTAACACCCCATAAATCTCACCTGGTGCTACAGGAGCGCTGCTGACACTGCCTCTGCAGTGGACACACTTACACACACATGTATGCACACACTGGAGTATAACAAGTGTGTCACATGCACTTTATTTTTTACTGGGTGCATGTTGTATGCAGCCGTGTATATATGGTGTGTTTTATTGCACACATGGAGTTCAGTGAGAGTGGGAGAGTCAGCCTTGTCATCAACAGGAGTGAACGTGGAAAAAATAAAATGATGCACAATCTGTCTGCAGTAGATTTCAGCCAGCATGGACTCCTCAGATATACATGAAGAAGTAGAGTTAATCTGGGAACAGTTGTAGATGCTCTGATTCCAACAGTTTGAATTAATTCTGCTGCACAGTGCTTTATAAAAGACTAATCCTCCTCTGACTTGTCTGAACTCTCATCACAATCTGGTGACTTTTCCCTTCTTTTGTCACTAAGGTGTCTCTCTATCCCAGTCTCTACTCATGCTCTTCCACACAGTCTAAAGCCAGGGAGTGGTACTAGTTGTTGCTCTTTTCAGGCAACATTTACAATTTACCTCAACCAAAAAGAACACAGAGGTTGAATCTCTGATACAGCCAGATTACATCAGTGTTAATTTTGACAGCACTTAACACTAAAATATCTTTCAGTTTTAGTCATAATTTAGCCCTCTAAATTGTTTTAATTTTAGGCTAGTTTTAGTTGATTAAATTTCACAACATTTTAGAAATCTACTGCAAATTTAGTCGACCAAAATATGACTTGTAAAGTGTAAAGCATTTTTTATGATTATTGTTTTCTTGAATTTCTAAAGTCATGTTTTACACTTTGATCCCACCACCATGAAGCTAAGACAGCTGTGATTGGATGTCTCTATCAACTCATCCAACCTTTCCACACAACCAAAGTAGCATTTGTTTTTGCCAATGTACACTTGTTTTTTTTAGTTACAGTCTAGTTTTCATCAGGGGATAAAAGGTTGTCGACGGAAATTACGACTGGATTATATTGGATTTATTTTGCTCTTTTCAGCTCATAAAGTAATTGTTTTTGAGTTACTCTATTGTTGTGTTGAAATAACACTAGTCATGCAAAGTTTCACATCACTGTAAACTCAAAAGTGTTTAAATTCACAGTATGTTTTTTGTGAATGTTAAAAATCCCACTGTGTACACCAGTTTGGACTAGTTTTCGGCTGTCAGAGAATTCACCTGAGCTTCTGCTGCCTAGCTAAGAAGTGGTTTCAAATAACTCTTTAGATAGTGACAGTAGTTTTACTGCTTTTTATTCTGTTTACAGTGCATGTCATAAGAGCTTGATGCCTGCTCATTCAACAAATCTCAGGCAGGAAATACTGTATGTCATAATGCGAACACACTTTGGTGTGTTGGATGCTGCATCATGAGGATTAGGTTAGTATGCATTATGAATATTATAATGTCAATGTACATGGTAGGCAGTAGATCCATGTTCCATGACCAACATTCCTAGAATACTGTCATAAAATCTGTTGAGAACTTTTTGAGTTACCTTTCTCCTGGACAGAATGGGGATGAGAGAGAGCAGGGGAAGACTTTCTGCTAATGGGCTTCAGGACAGATTTGAACCCGGGCTGGCAGAAGCACACACGATGGTCACCTGGTTGCGTACCACTCCGCCAAACCGCCACGCCACCTGATCTTTGAGAGAAAAATAAACACCAAACTTGAAAAAGTAAAGAAATTAGAAAGGATCTCTTAATTGCCGTTCATGGCTTCCATATTAGACAAACACCTTTCCGAGTGATCTGTTTTGATTGTGGTACCCAGAAACACCCAGGCTCAGTGCGGCACAAAAACAACACATTTTTTCTGCTTTACTTACAAAAATATTATGCCTCTTTAGTGGGAAATTACACTTAATCTCCCCTGCGTTTTCTTATTTTCCTATCAGTTAGAAATCCGGATCTACTTTTCGCTAATAGTGAAGCAAATAACCCAAATAATCCTTTCTGAATGTGAAACAAATTGCTGGTATAACTGCAGTCATAAGACAACAATTACCCATGTGTGACATTAGGGCTCTTGGTTTGTTATCTCTGCTGTTGTTGAGAATGTGTGCACTCAGTGAACTGCTATAGGAGGGTATGCCGAGGAGCCAGAGCCCATTATATGTATTCCATAACCTCATGTACTCTATCTTCTGTGTGCAGCACCACAGGCGACTTAATGCACATGCAGGTATATATGCTGTAGACTCCCCTGACCTCGTGTGTTCTTTGTGTGTCACAGTTTGTGATGATTGCTGTGTTTTTACTGCAAAGCCTCAAACAACAGCAGGGGATTTAGACGCAGAGAAAGATGTCTGGGCATGTGCAGAAGTGTATTGGAAAAGAAACATAATAAACTTTCTTCTTGTAATTGGTTGCTACGTGCACCTGTTCTGATATTTAATGAAGACTGAGGTGCCCACTCAGCATGCTAACACACATCTAGCTTGATTCTGATGATCACAGGGCTGGGTTTAAGGGAAAATATGGTTATTTCAAGTCAAGGTAAAATGCTTTCACCTGAGGCATCTTTCCAGTTTAGGTTGAGCAGCTTTTGTCTGACAGCTGTTTATTCAGTCCAAAAGGATGACTTTAACAACAGCTCATTAATTCTGTTATTATAGGGCAGTGCAGTATGAGACAAAATAATGTCTTTATATTTTTGAGCTAAATAGTGAGACACAATGTGCAATCCAAGGGTGTAAGAAAATATCAGTACACCAACATATCACAATAGTGTATTGGTGTTTCAAGTGCAGTGTCAGGATATTTTGTTATTTGATACAAAAGTCCCCAACTATCTGGTGGCAAATCCGTAAATTAAATTACCATTCACTCAAGACCGAAGGGTTGTTTTGTTTATTTTGAAAGGATGACAATATCCTCACATATCCACCTGTGTAGCTTAATAGCACAGATTATACACTCAGGCCCAAGGACTCTGTCACTGCTGTGATTAACGAAAAAGAACCGCGACAGATGAACTCATTAAATCTTGAGCTCATGCACTCTTCAACCTGCACTCTGGACGTAGTTGGGATATATTTCCATATTACTGTCAGACCCACTTTGTCAGGAAAGGCATGACAGCCATTGTTTTAGTTCACTTTACTTGCCTTTTTTTTTTTTTTTTTGCATATATTTAATTTGGTGGTCTGGCTCTGACAGGTGCTCTTCCTGCCTTTCCACACAACGACAGTGGGAGCCCCAACAAGGAAAAGCCAACATCCCTGCCCTCCTTGCAGCCCTCAAGGAAAACATTAGGCAAGGAGTGAAGCAGCGAAATATCCTCAGAGCAAGCAGTGATGTCAGCTGACATAGATTAAGTCAGAGAATAGCATAAAGAGGGAGCTGGTGTGGAGGAGGGTTGCAAAGCAGCTTGCAGCAAGAGCAGTGAAGAGTATGCAGGTCAGAGCAGCTTAATTAAGGTGGTCTGGGTCCATTTAGCCAATGGCAGCTTTGAGGCAATCAGCTGGCTCTCAGCAGTGGTGGGCTAACTTTGGATTGGCTGTTTTACAATGGAATGCGGGCATGTTAGCAACCTTGAATCTGTCCTGCTAAATAAAAAAATACCTGTGAATTATCAATAGAGACACCAGATCAGCTCTGACTTGTGATCAGTGGGTAGAACACACATTGTCAGCCCTGAATACACACAGTTTTTACAGCATTTA
Source organism: Cetoscarus ocellatus (assembly GCA_037902135.1). Classification (NCBI taxonomy): domain Eukaryota; kingdom Metazoa; phylum Chordata; class Actinopteri; order Labriformes; family Labridae; genus Cetoscarus; species Cetoscarus ocellatus. Next base: position 53,694 of record JBAMNC010001216.1, read on the forward strand.
TCTCTGGGCTCAGAGGATTTAGGGGTTCAGTTAGTTATTGTCTCAACCGGTGACTTTCAGCCAACTTAAGCTGCTGATAAAAACAGAGTGAGTGCTTGTTATTGTCTCTTTAATTGGGGTTAAGAAAAAAGCCCATGTCTTTCTCTGATCCTGCATGGCGAGTTATACTCTGAACGACATGTTGCGTTTTTGTCTGCAGAGTTCCCTCCTGCTCCTCCAGGAAGTCAGGTTCATTGCATTACATAAAACTGGTTCTGATTTGAAGACAAATCAATACATAAAATATCTCAGCTTGTTATCCTGCCCCAGTACCGTAACTAAGTCATATTCTTACAGACTTGACCATTCATTTTCTTAGGGGGAAATTCATAACAGGGTAAGTAGGGCATCAGCTCACACTACTTGTCCTTGTCGCTCTCACTCACAGCTGAAGTGTTGAGAGGACAGCACATGGTGTTACTGTCGCTCTCCTCTCTGTCCTCTCTTTCACATGACTCTGCAGAACACACATCGTCCTGTGAAGGCCAGGGACACCAACTCATCTGCAACGCCCACGCTCCTCATGATAAAAGGAATTTGGTTTTCCTGAGGAATTTAAAAGACTACCCTGACTAAAGTTTGATTGGGAGAAATAAAAGTGTTAGTTGAAAAAATATCGAAATCTCGTACTGAAGCCATACATTTTATTGGAAATATGAACTGAAACATATATTGGATTATTGTTTGAGCACAACCTAAAAAGTATAATCAGATTTTGAAATGATGTGGACATTATGTTGCATATCAGGGTTCCAGAGGATCATTTATCCAAAGAAAACTTCATTTATGTTTCTAACGACTACTTAATGTTAGGTTGGGCGATACCACCTAAAATCAAAACTTGATTTTTTTTTTTTTGCCTCTTAAAGGGCAAAAATTACAAATGAGACAGAAATGACACAGACATGTTTTGCTTTGATTTCTTCAAAATACTGTAGGTCACCAAAGTATAGGAATTACCATGCATTTAGTTGCAGGGTGTGATTTTGCAATGTTGGGGTGTACACGTTCAGTATGTAGCTTGGATCCAAAAAGGCTTGTGTAAAATCGGTGAGAAATGTGATAACTTACGTAATGGTAACACACTGTGATGAAGACTAGAGCTGCATAAGGCTGTCATATGACTTAAAAAGGCCTAAATTTTCAGTTGACTTACAATTAATGTAAAGCTTCAACAAGCATTAACAATGAGTTACAGAAAGACTCCCTCTGGCCCTCACATGTTCGACACACATGACAAACTCACACTTTTAACCGCACAGTCAGGCGGGGGGGCTTGTCGCCCGTATCAGCAGCAGAGCAGTGTGTGCAGTTATGTTTGAACTGTCAGTCTGACAGCCTCTGAGTCTGCAGACATGCAGACACATGTAGGGGATTCTGGCTTGATCAGACTCAAAGTGTCCTTTCTGCTCTCTGTCAGAGCATTATCAGCTGAGCTAACTAGCTGTCTGCAGCCCCCCTGTCCTCATCTCATTGATCAGCGGCTCTCCCTCTGCTCAGGGCTGTTTGCCTGCAGCTCCGAGGGAATGGTTTCCTGGCAAACAGAGCGGACCCTGGGCAGCAGAGAGTGTGTTCTGTGTGGCCGGTCTCTGACAGGCGTTAGCTTAACGAGAGATGGAATACATTAGCACAGAAAGTACACAGAGCCGGCCCTGCAGCTGACCACCGCACTTCACTGCTGCTGCTGCTGTTTCAGAGCCGCTGTGGTTATTTGCAGCTGTCATACACAAGTGAGGCCCTATTTTATGGTGGTTGAAGAGCAGACTCATTCATTTCTCCTGCGGCGTTTTGATTTGTGTTTGTGGATGTCAGCTCCCCCAGCCTCGCCCTCCACTTTCAGATGCTTTTTTTGGTACTTTTCTGCTTTCTATTCCCAGTGCTGGTCAGCATTAATGAGCTGTTATGTTAGCCACTAACAGTGGTGCTTTGGCCACATTGCTCCTCTTTGGCATCATGTCAAAATATATAAATACAAACAGGCTTAAGGTTCCTTATTCAATATATTGCATTGAGCATTGACTATACTGCTGCATGGAGTGTAAAAAAATCTGGACATAAGCAGCAGGAGGCAGGAATTTCACACTTAAGGCTGTGAATTTAAGGGTTTAGATTGTTTTATCGGATACTCTCAGTTGAAGCAAATCCCATAAGAGACATAATACACAATACTTTATCATTTCCAATTTTCTTACCTTTAACCTGGCATTTAGCCCCTATACCACTGTTTTCTTCTCAAGAAATCCATCTGAATCGATTGGATAACCCTTAAATGCTTTCTGTGTCCTGGAAGATACAGGCATTTGACATACAGTGGGTGGTAGGAGCATGAGGTGGATATGCTTGTTTATATGAAAAACACCTGAAGGCATGAGGGTTGCACACTCATGTCATGCAACTTTATGATCCCTTTCAATGTTTATCACAGTTTAAGGGGAATTGTACTAAAAAATGTTTTTCAACTGACATTTTTGAGCAATAACACTATAAAGTATATAACTTTTCCACCCTAAACCACTACTTTCATAGCCAATCTAGTAATAAAAAGGACTTGCAACTAAGAGAATAGATCCTATTCCAATCTCGCAGAGTAACCTAGTGACCTGCGTGTGGCACTATGTAAGTTTGGCCGTGAGCTGCAGCAGCCATCTTGCAAGAAGAGCAGTTTGCCCATCTCTGTGCTATGTTGAAATTGAAGAGTTTAAAAACAAGAAGAAAGAGGACTTCAATGGTTGAGGCAAGGAAAAGAAAAAAAGAGAGTGACTAAGCAAGAGGTCGACTAAAGTAAGTATTGGACAGGCTTGTACATGTCAGTGAGAGCTTTTAGGAAGAACAGGCTGCAAGTCAGATGCTAAGATGGCTATGTTGCTGTTGGACAGGAGTGGATACCTTCAAGATTTTTGTCCTATATGTTAGATCTGCTATCAAATGACTGAGTTGTCATCATGGCAACAGTTCAGTAGACATGCAAACAATCATCAGTTGACACAAGAAAATATATCTTCTTGAAAACAAAAATAAAACTGTCCCTCATCAGTCCATTTGTTTCCTATAACAACTTAAGTAGCCAGCTTCACCACTCTCTATATGCCAACAAATGCATGTTGTGGGTAAAGAGGAGGTTAAAGCGCTGTATTATGTTATTATGTTATATGTTATGATGGCCTGTATTTTTGGAGTATAAAAGAATGAAGAAGTTTACAATTTTTTTTTTTCATTCATGCCCAATGAAGGGTTAACATGGATAATATTCTTGTTGTTTATAATGCTTGTCCTCTTGATAAACTTGGCAGTATATTTAGCAGACTCACTCAAACATGTCTAAATAGTGCCCACACTCTGGGACTATTTTCAGCAGCGCATTAATCTACATATGGTGGCCCAGTGAGTATTTAGAGCAGCAAGAGTCTAAATTTAGGATAATCCCAAAATAAACTACAGAGTGTGTGTGTGTGTGTGTGTGTGTGTGTGTGTGTGTGTGTGTGTGTGTGTGTGTGTGTGTCACTGGTAATGAAGGAAGATAGCTCCCTGTGTCGTAATGTGTCATGCTTAAGTCTTTAAACACTTCTGGACAGCAAAAGAAGGCACAGAAGACAACACTTTTAAGAAGGATCAGTGTATTGCTGTTTGTCTTTACAAAGCATAAGTAGATAAAGAGACACCGAAAGACTTAAACTGCAATGATACATCCATGAAGTTCCTTTGATAAGTCACTTATCTACATTTATTAATGGATAAACTAGTTTAATGGCTTTCTAGAGAGACAAATTAAGAGCAACATTTAGCTTTTCAGATGTTCAATTCTTTCCTTTCTCTTCTCTTGACAGAAGTGGTGGACTGTAAACTGGTATCAGTAGCATTACAGGTATTACCGCTGCCACAAAATGGATATATTGCAACACTGACATCACTTGTTTTAGCACACCCATATGCTTGTACTTCAAAGACAAAACTGATACCACTAATGGTTAAATCCACCAGCCACATGCAAATTTTGAGTATCGTTGTAACCAACAAACCCACCCACTCACTTACTTACCAAACAGCACTGCCTCCTCCTTGTGACAGAACAGGTGTCAGTGTTTTTCATTTAAACTGTATTTAGCAATCAGATGACATGTTTTATCTCTTTAAAGTTTCATGTCTGAAAATAACATTGCAAGTGAGTTTGCTAGCTTTACAGGCTTTGACATGTGCTATGTGCTCGGGTGAACTCTGTCTTGCATCCAGTGCTGCCACAAGTTTCACCTGCATTTCAACAGATTAACCAACATCTTAAATTATGTGTCAAACACACTCATTTGGTTCAAGTCCAAGATTATCCTCAGAGTGTTTAAGTCACATAAATAGCTGTAAATACAGTAACCCAGTACATTTGCTACTAGTTGTTGTTTTAAAAGCTTAGTTAATTTCACAGATAAAAACATTAACCAAGTTCTTCACAAATGAGGTCAAATTAGGGGTGTAAGGGATTGGAGAATCAATTCAGGCCCAGAATCCCAGTCAAATGCTCTGTCTTAATTTTTAGCAGCTACCCATCATAACTGTAGCCGGTTTGACTAAGTAACTCCGCATGGATGTGCGGCCATATCAGTCATGTCCGTATTTCCAAAACCAGAATTCTTCAACAAAATAAACTTGGGCATGACGTTCAAAAAAAAATTCACCCTTCAGACAGTTAGAGCACTTAGATAGCACACAGTCATAGCATCCAAGTGGACACCTGAGGAACTACAGCTTTTGGCATTGACTTTCTTTTTCAGGCCAGAGGTTGCTGAACCTAAACTCAACATGACACTTTAGATTCAGTTACAATTTACGACATGCTGACAAATGAATAAACAGAGCCATATTAGAAAATCTTTTAATGATCTTATACATGAAAATATTCAGGTATTGCATCAGAGGCTTGTTTTAGGTGGATATCAAGTGTTGTAGTGCTTTATTTTGTGTAAACACAATACCATACTGCTGCTGCAAAGAGCAAACAGAAAAAGAATACAGTGACACCAGTTTCGGGTCATATTCCCTGGTCCTAATGGTACAGAACAGTACATAATGAAAATAGCATTTCTTTTCACCCCTAACAGAATACCCAGAGAGTGTAGCGCACAGTTGCATTGCAGCTCAGCATGCATAAATGGTATGCACACCAGTCTCTTTCCATCTCTACCAGAATAATCACAGATAATTAATGGTGTAGTAATTATTGTTTGTTTTGCATTTCCCTTCAAAATCCCTTTGGGGTCAGAGACTCAGAGCCATTTTCTCTAAGTCCATTCTGTGAGTGCAATCACATCAGATAATGCTGTGGAACAATAAATCACCGCCCCCTCCTCCAACTCCATCCCACTCTCTCTTTCGGCCTCCTGCTGTGGGAGTGTCGATTATGATGACTTGTCTGCATCCTTCCCTGCTTATCTGCCCTCTCGTCTCGCTCCTCCTCGCTTCTGAACCATCATCTCACATCACAAACTGAAACACACTGATGCTCAGCGGGAGTGTCTGCTTATCAGGGCCACCAGGATTAAAAGAGTGCCCAGAAAGAGACTGTATCTTTGGTTAGAGTGTATTTTTGCGGCCTGCTTAATTCTCCAATTTAAAGATTTTTATTTAGCATGTGTATGTGGAGGCATCTTTTTAAGTGTACAATCCTCATATCTTAAGTTTTTAAGATTCCTACAGTATGTCACTGTGCTACATGTTATTTTGAACAATGCCCTTCATATCCCCAAAATAGAGCCCTTTAATCTGTGAATTTATTGGAGGGCTAGCAAACTTCCCTTCCTCCCCAATTCAGATTTAGTTTCAGTTCAGTTTTAAAGAGCTTTATTGGCATGAATGTGGAAGGGAATTATTTCCAAAGCATTTTGTGGGAAAAAAAAAAATCTATTTTTAAGTCGATAAGTCGACATTGTTAGCCAAGGTATTTTCAGAAATGTTGAAAGCAGTCTTGTCGCTCTTTTTGTGATATGGCTATAGCTCTTAAGCTAATCTATGGTCACAGTGTCTGCACCTCATCAGTGCTTCTCTCAGGGAAGGATCTTTGACAGGTAGTAGCTCAGGTAGTCTGTCAATTTGTATTCAGAGTTTAGAGCCCAATTTAAATTTGATTTGTTTTTGGGTTTTTTTTTTTCGATAGTTCACATAGATTTGGTTTTGTTTTAATAACTCAGTTTGGTCTAATATGGGGGGATGCTGGGTCCTGAGTTTTGTTTAGACGTGTGGCACTGCGCAATGCGGTGCAATATCCAATGCTCGCATTCAGGTGGGGCACTGTGTAATACTTGAGCTGGAATGGAATTTCTCTCTCTCTCTCTCTCTCTTTCTTGAAAATTTAATGGCAATGTATCTTATTTTTGTAATGATATTTAAATTCAGACCAAAGTAGTGGACCCACCAACTGACAGACCATCCCTAAGACCCTGGTTCTAGCATGATAGCAAAATGTGGAAACTATTGGAATAAAGGTTAAAATGTACTTTTCAAGATAGATCAGCAAAATAGAGCATGATAAATGAGCAGTTGTATTGTTTTCGTTCATAAATGCAACAGTCATGGCGGGCCTATTCTTCCTGTTTAAATGTTAAAAGGAAGTGAGAAGACACCACAGTCTGGTAGGTGTGAATAATATGAGTTAAGAGTGGGAGCAGTACTAGTGAGAGTAAAGGTGTGAAACAATACAGGAAATACCCCTCCGTTTTCTGGAAGTTATGTTCTACAGTATAAATAAACACGCCCACACCTCCACACAAACATGCAGGAAGGTGCCAGATTTTTGCTAAATGTGACACTGGTTCTATCACATGCTGGTTTTCCTTGGCATTTCCTCTCCAAAGTCACCGATTTCCAAAGACAGAGTTGTGATTTCCCTGTTAGGAAAGACAAATTGAAAAGTAAATTCGTTGTCAGAGGCTTATTAGTGTGCTGCAGAATCCAGCAGTGCCATTAGAGCCACACAGCAGATACACTGCACACTCACACACATGCAGACACACACAGTCACAGTCACCAAGTGCATAAACCAAATACCCTCATACCTAATGATCTGGATTATTAGAGCCCACCCACAGCATGAGTCTGGTCCACTGTCTATCTGTTTGATCAGCTAATTACCACCATAATACACATATACATACACACACTCCGAACACACACCACCCAAGAGACTGGTTTAACGCATAGAGCTGCTAGGCTTTAACTCCCCCCCTCTCTCCCCCCTTCATCTTTTCTTCTCCTCACCCTCTTTTTTCTTTACCCCTGGCCTCCTGGCAGCCTTGGCAGCTTTTGAGTTATTGAAAATAAAACAAGGTCTAGAAAGTAAGGAAAAAAATGGGCCAAGTGGCCCTGAGACTTGTTAAATTTATATCAGACTGCAGCATGGCAGTCTGTAGAATTGCAGGCATGGTGCTCCCTGCTGTGTGTAATTCATGAAGAGACTGAAACAAGAATCTAAAGGTTTGTAAGGTCAGATAAACTGCATTTAATCCTGTTACAGACTGAATTAGTAGGGTTTTCCTCATAAAACAATGTATAGACTGTTGATACAAATAATCCCTGCCAAGCTCTCTTTGAGAATTTACGAGTCTTGCTCTGTAGAGTTTGGTCTTTGCTTGAATGTCTTCTGTTTTCTTCTAATGTCGTTGCCCGCAATCAGTTCTATTGTGGGAGGTGATGTGAAGTGCTGTGCCAATTACAGAGCATAGAACAGGAAAATTAAGTTCCTACGTACATGAGAATGTAGCAAAGTGTAAAATTAAGTGTCTCACTTTTGCATTGCATTTCTGCAAAAGAATGACAATTAATAGATATCCAATTATAGGTATTTATTGCAGGATGTTGTCAAAAGCTTTCAATGTGTTGTGTAAATCCTTACAAGTTAAATATACACTATAGAGATGCACAATATTATTGGTACAATATTTGAAATGGCCTCAAAAATTTAATATCGTTTTTTTCACATATTTAAATTTCTGCTGATATTTACAGCTGATATATATATATCTTTTGTATATCAATGCATAGCGGCCATATACACCAATCAATCAATCAATCAATGAACAGCAAATCCACACGATGCTGTGTTGGGTGTGTGGGCAAAGGGAGGGAGGTAAGTGGAGACAAGCGGACTAAAGTAAGAACTAAAGCTAGTGACAGATCAATGGACCAATCATAGACCTGTCGTCGTCAAATTTGTTTCTGCTGCAAACAAATTTATTAGAGGAGGGTCCTCATGTCTGTGTGGTTGTGGTGAAAATTTTATAGAAGTATAATCAATAAAAGTCTTACTGGAAGTAAGAATTTATGGTAGTGATGAACTCATGGGTGCCCAGACCACAAGTGCATCCCTACCATATTTGTCTCCGTTAAGTATAAATGTATTAATGGTAGACCTCTTGAGATGTGACACCTCATTCTCAGGAGGGATCTCATGTCCATGTGGAGCTAGAGATAGTTACTATAGATGTATCAACCATGGATATGACATTTCAATCAAGAGACCAAGTTGAGTAAATATTTATTTATTTTACAAGTTTGGTTGAATGAAAATGTGCCTTGTGTTTTGTACTTTGCATCTCTTTTGCAGTTAGACTCCATCATGATATTTCACGTACTTCAGGGTACTGAGGTCGAGTGCAAGATAAGATACCCCCATTGTAGTCTAGACACTAGTGGTGGTGAGGGACACAGGATGAGATGTGCGGTGAACTTCTGTGTGGCTTGCTGGGATCCTGATGTGATGGTCTGAGGTGCTGATGAAGCCTGCAGGATGAGGTGAGGGGCTGGACTTTTGAGGAGTTGGACCTAAACACCGATGAGACTACTGGAGGTTCCTGGGATGGAGGAGGGTTGCTAAGATCACACAGCAGGACATGTTAACACTGACTGTGGAGGAGCGGAGAAAGGGTTTTAAAATATTACAGCAGCAAGATGACAGGTTGTGGCACAATATGACTGGCTCAGTGCTTAAGTGAGCCCCTAATCAGCTGTTTTGAATAATCTTTGCAGGAAGGCAGGGTGATGAAATGAACCATTGTCAATTTTGATTTTTTAGTTTTAATCACAATTTAGTCATCGAAATTGTTTTAATTTCAGTCTAGTTTTAGTTGATGAAATTTCACAACATTTTAGTCGACAAAATCTACTGTAAATGTAGTCGACTAAAATATGAATTGTAAATTGTAAGGCACTTCTTATGTTTCCTTGAATTTCTGAAGTCATGTTTTACACTTGGATCCCGCCACCATGAAGCTAAGGCAGTTGTGATTAGATGTCCCTCTTGCCTCATCCAACCTTTCCACACAAACAAAGTAGCTGTGATTCCTGACTTGTCCCTACTTTCTACATGATGAAATTAGATCTGATTGGATTTAGTCTCTGTCAAGCATTTTACTCTAGTTTTTATTTGTTGAAAAAATGTCAGTTAATTTAGTTTTAGCTTTTGTCAATGTACACTTGTTTTTTTTTTAGTTATAGTTTATTTTTTGTCAATGGAAAAGAGGTTGTTGACAAAAACTGCGACAAAAATAATTAGTCGACAAAATTACACTGAAATGAATGAGAGGTATAGGTCTTCCTGCTTGAACCAAATTCTTATGCTTGCCCATTTTTCCTGCTTCTAACACGTCAACTTTGAGGACAAAATGTTCACTTGCTGCCTAATATCTCCCCCAACAGTTGTCATGATGAAGAGATAATCGGTGTTATTCACTTCACCTGCCTGTGGTCATACTGTTATGCCTGATCAGTGTATGTTGCGTATGTTTAGATGTAGGTTATAACATTTCGGTCCTTGAAAAAAAACATTTGTGGCATAAAAATTCCTTTAAATGAATTAAAAAGAAAACATTTTATACATTTTCTTAGGTACATTTTGTGGTACCACAATCCTTTTTACCAGTTAAGATTTTTAAGAAATTTAAATACAACCCTGCATACACATTTCTGTAGAGCCGACTAAGCTATTTCAAGATCTGGTTCATTTGTAACTGTAGCACACAAATGTCCAGAAAATCACTCCAGGTATATCAAAGTGGGTCAGTGAAACTAAACTGTCCAGAAAAAAATGTCAAATATTTCTGTGCTGATTCACAGTTAACACTTTGGATCAACTCGTCATGTGGGAACTGACCAGATGCAGGCCTGCAAACCAAACAAGGGCCCCAAAGTTGCTAGTTAAAGAAACCAGGCTCTAACTTATGTAACCTTCCTGGAGAGAGAGGGAGGAAATGTTTACCTCCCACTGTGCCGGATAAAAGTCCTCTCAACATGTTTCATCTGCCACGTCTCACATCCTCCTAATGACATTTACGAGCTGATTGATTGGACGGTGGCCAGGCTGCCATTTGTGTTTGATCAGCAGAGACCCACCCTGTGATGTCATCAAAGGTGGACAGAGGTGGATGAAATACGGTGTATGTAAGAGGGGTAAAAACATGTCCAAAAAATCCTCACCCTGTGCTCTAGTGGAAGGAGAAGAGCTGTGGCATGATTTGGCAGCTGAACAAGGATTTCTTTATGCAGTTTTACCAAATGTATGTTTTTAGTTGCACAGTATTTGCTCTAGACGATGCAGCTTGGCTTTGGGATAAAATACAGTGTGTGGATATTTACATTCTGTCACACCTTGGGGATTGTAAATTTTGGAACATGCATATAAACATGGGCATGCTAAAAACACAAGTAGGAGCATTAAGCAGGCTGCAAAATTATACACAAACTCTTCATGCAGAGCAGTTTGGACTAGAAATTATACCTTCATAATCTTTAGTTGAATGGAAATTCAGGATATATACACTCAACAGCAGTTTTATTAGGTACGCCTTGCTAGTACGGGGTTGGCCCCCATTTTGCCTTCATTCTTCATGGCATACATTCAACAAGGTGATGAAAACATTCCTAAGAGATCTGGGTTTTTATTGACATGGTAGCCTCACATAGTTGTTGCAGACTTGATAAGACTCTCATCACAAAGGTGTTCTGCTGGACTGAGATCTGGTTACTGTGAGGACAATTTAAGTTTTGATGGTGCAAGATGTTGAAGGTGCACTAACAAAGAAGAAACTATATAAAAGTGCATGGAGCTGGGGCGTAGAGAGCAGGGATCAGAGCAAGAGAGACACAGGTCACTGAAGGCCAGCTTTTATAGAGAAGGTGGAGTATCGGGCCCAGGTGCTCCACATCTGAATGATTTTGCCAAGCTAGTCCAGTCACCTCGGAGAGAACAGATATGATTAAATCCTCTTTAAATATACGAACAGGGGCCGTCACACATGGCACATTATCTTAATGGAAGTAGCAATCAGAATATGAGTACACTGGTCATAAAGGGATAGACATTAGAACTGTGCATCTTCACCAGTCTCACAGTTCGACTCGATTGCGATTATTAAGTTAATGTTTCAACCGGTTCAGGGTGTACCCCACCTCTCGCCCAATGACAGCTGGGATAGGCTCCAACCCCCCCCCCCCCAACCCCGAAAGGGATAGTCGGTATAGAAAATGAATGAATGAAGTTAATGTTTCAATTCAATTTGTTATCATGATGCATCACGATGTGACACAGTCAGACACTGGATTTTCCATTTTACTTCACCTGGCTACTTTTTAGATTAAAAAAATACAAGCAGTTAGATAAATATGAGCTCCTTTATTCTTTAGAAATGGCTTTTGGGATCACCGCAACAAAAATATATTTTCATTGTAAGCCAAAAAAATTAATAATTTCATAGCTCTCATCTTCCTTTACTTGTTTTTTCTTCTTCAGAAGCAAAACTGATGCTGAAGTCTAGCTGCAGCCTCTGTAAGATTAAACGATTATTGACCGTCTCTGCATCGATGCATCATCATCTACGTCCACATCACGAAGCATAGATTAAAAGATTATTTTTGACACCCCTAATGAACATAGTCAGCAACAATACTTAGGTAGACTGTGGTGTTTAAACTATGCTCAATTGGTACAAAGTGGGCAAAGAGTGCCGAGATATATCCCTCACAATGTTTTGTGGATGTGTCATTTCTTTCTAATTTGTCTTTTTAGAATCATATTTTGGAACAGATCTTGGATTCAAGCTGGTTTCAACAGTGGCTTGTGCCACTGGAAGGTGTTGGCGCCCCTTGCCTGAGGAGCTTCGGAGCATAGGGTTTGCAGCCCTTCAAACTCATCGCACGTGAAACACCTATGAATGAAGTAGGGTTAACGTTGCTGGTGGGGAGCATATGCTCCCATACCTGACCTGACCTTGGATTCAAGACCAGATCTACACTGAGGTTAAACTCTCTATTGAAGAATTATTTTTGCCCAATCTGGGAGTCATGGAGTTCAGGATGTGTTAGCCACATTTCTCAGCTGTTCATCTTGTGTAGTTAACCATCAAAATCCTGTCTTGGATGCCTTATGGCTCTCTGACAGAAAGTCTAGCATGTTGAATATTTGTTCTGCCTTCTTTGATTTGATCCCACAGAACATGTACAACAGTCACGGATGTAAACATATACAACAGCAAAGCAAAAAGAGAGTTGTTGCCTTAGATGTAACTAAGAGACTGAGGAGAAGTTTGTCAAACTCTGAGAATAACATCCCTGCTTTTTTGATGTGTCGTAGAGGAACAACGACAGACTGGAAAAAAGAGAAACATTGAAGAGAGATTACAGAGGCACCTTATCATATCAGCAAGTAACTGCTAGCATGTAGTTTAAGTTAACATATAGCTTATCATGTTGAAGCATAGTTTTTTAGTACAGTATATTTGCTCACATTCTTTGGCATCATCCCTCGCTCTGCTAATGTCATCAAATTAGTCATATAACGAAGTCGGTACAGCTGTGTACTTATGTCTGTGGTCACCTGATCTGACATGGATATCATTGTAACCAACAAAAAATGATGTAGTCTGACCTTGGCATGAGGTGTTCCAAGATGCAATCATTATCTGGGTCCTTAAGATTGAAAGAGTGCAGGTCCAGTCCTGGTTATAGGCTGTACTGATTTTGTTAATAGCATCTTAGCACAGAAGGAAGAATGATTAACCTTGAAGTTTAAGATATATAGAGTTTAAAGGAAGGCTTACTTTTCTCTTTCCTTTCAGATTTGTGGCTCAAAGATTTGTTTTCCAAAAGTTTAACCTTCCTTCTCCCCTGTACTTCTCTTCAGATTGGATGTCCTTCCCTCCCACTCATCCATCCATCTTTTTTAACAACCATCTCTCGTGTATCCTTTCTTTCCATCTATCTTTTTATGTTTTCCCGTCACTCCTGCCCCCTCCTTCTTTCCCTGGCCCCTGTCTCTCCTTCATTTCTCCTTTACCTCGCTGCAGAAACACTGAGGCACGTTTCCTCTCTGTTAATTATCATAATCAATGGCGGCCCCGCTGCTGTGTTACCCGTACTGCTCTCTGCTTTCTACTACTGCACTATGGCCCATATGCTCCCTCCCTGACTCAGGGGAAACGCATTACCATGTCCTGGAGCTGTGAATGCTCGCCAAGATTAAGGTCATTACCTGGCAGCGGGGCCACGAGCTCACTCTGTGCATTATAGCCTTAAACTTTAACCTATATCAAGTAACTGTAACACGCACAGAAAAGAAACAAGCTGAGCCATTAGCAGCTCCTCTGGTTATGTGTTTCCATTGGGAGTTAGAGGTTTGCAGCAGAGCCTCTCAATACCAAGAAACACCCACATATAAAAATAAACTTGCTTTCGTCTTATTTAAAGGTTATTTAGGTCTCCTGGATTTCACTCCTCACACAATTGTCTTTTTATTTTAAACAAGCAAAGGTCAAACAGTATTGTTTTTTAACAATTGAGCAGTTTAGGCTGATATTGGTTCCAAAAACATCTAGAAATAAAAACAAAATTTGAAATCATGTATTTGAGATGTTTAGTCTTATTGTGAATGTATATTATCCCACCAGTTTAAATGTTTAATTATTTTTTTGTAACGATCAAACTATTTTTGTTTATGTTTGATACCACAGTCATAAACACTCAAGGTTGCAGTGTCGGGTAATATACAGTTTAAAGTCAATAAAAACTGGCAGTAAACTCCGCCTACACACTGAACCTTTGCTCCTTGCTGGTTCCGTCTACTTTTCCAACACTTGCCAATGTATTTGGGCTATTTAGACAGGGCTTTCCTTTGGTAATATACGATAATATGACTATAATAAATATGCCAAGATCATTTATGGTCTTTTTGATATCATTGATAACAATGGGGATTTGATCATTTGAAACACATAGCATTTAAACAACAATATGTGACTACTGAGGGTGAGGATCCTTACCAGAGAATGGCGTCAACCCCACTCTCTTAGGTCACCCTGGTCCCCTGCATATACGATAATGATGATGACAAACAAAACACACATGCAGAGTATGATTAGAGTGACCCATTGGCTAATTTTTAAACCTCACGAAAGAGACATTCACAAGCACTCCCTCTAGCTGCATTTCCACAGAGTGGTGTTCAGTTCAGTTCGGTAAAGTTTTGAGCAGTAAGCCCTGATCTCACTTGTGTTTCCACTGCCTGCTGTACCTTCACTTAAGGGAAGGGATGTGAGCCAGGAAGAAAGGTAAGTGCCAGCTATTGGTTGAGTTCCAGTTCTACTGGGAAGTCAGGATTTCCGAGTTCCGAATGGGAAATTTCTTCTGGAACGCCCCCGGAGGTCGGGATTTCCTACTGGGAAGTCGGGGGATCCCAAATACATAGGCAGTCATTTTGGAAAGGCATATTATCAAATTAGTTTCCAAAGTTTTTGATATTTACCTGAGTCATTACTGTAGTGGGCCACACAGTGGTCCATCAGGTGAGTATGCGTGCCTCACAGCAAGAAGGTTTGATTCCCCATGTTGGTCGGTGCCTTCCTGTTTTGAGTTTGCATTTTCTCCTTGTGCCAGCATGGGTTTTCTCAAAGCACTCCAGTTTCAGATGTGAGTGTATGCATGATTGGTTGTCTCTCTATGTCTTTGTGGCCCTGTGATTGACTGGCGACTGGCTCAGGGTGCACCCCACCTCTTGCCTAAGGTCAGCTGGGACAGGCTCCAGCCCCTCACAACCTTAAAGGGGATAAGCAGTATAGATAATAGATAGATGGATGATTCTGGTATCGTAACAACCATCTGCTTTTTCTTAAAAGGAAATAAATCCAGTCTACTGTGAATCTTCACTCAGCTATTATATATTCAGACATGACTTTTGGTCCATCTTGCCTGACCTGTATTTCACTCCAATGATTTACATTTCCTGGTGCTTAAACCCAGATTTTTTGGAAGGGCAGTTCTGGAATTCCCCCCTTGTGAGGCTTTTCCTTCTGCAGCCTTGTGTTTACTCATCATATAAAACCCAAGTTTTACATTTCCTATATTTAATTTCTCCCCGTATAAAAGACAGCTGAGCAGAACGAACTGGATCTGGCATCCAAACCGCACTGTTAGCTTTCTAATTTTAGAGGATCGTTTGGAAATATTTCCTCCCCCTCGCCCTCCTTACCCTCGCCATTTAATCTTACATCCACAGAGCTCTTGCAGGTGGTCTACGATAAAGTTCCCACTATGAGCTAAGTGTGAGGTTTAAAGGGCGGGCACTTGGAAAAGCCACAGAAAGTATGAAAATACAGCCCGTACAGGACTATAAAAACCTCTTTGACTACGCTGAGTTTTAATTTCCTGCTTTGGTCTTTTTTTCTGCACATTTTTGGACATCTTTGGTGCCTTTTTTTGAATCACAGCGGCCATCCCTCCTTTGAGGTTTTCCTGCATTTAGCACCTTGTAGCCTGCAGTATTTCTCAGCGAGCCTATCAATGAAATAGCAGTGAAATAAAACCACAGTGAGTAGGTGTGAGCAGCGTGTTTTGACACAGCCAGTCACTCTTGGCAGCTGTCCTCTGCAGCATAGCCCAGGTCTGACGTTTGCTAATGCTCTGACTCCAGCACCAGTGTGTGTTTGTGTGTGTATTCTTCATAATGTGCATCGAACATGTTTGTATTTGTGTGTATGTGTATTCGTGTGTGTGCGTGGGCGAGTGCACAGTCGCATAACAGAGATGCAAACCTCTAATTGCCCGTGCAGAAAGGCCAGAAACTAGTGCCAGGAACCTCAGTGAGCACTTCAGAGTGGGTGTGTCAGGGGTATGTGTCGCTGTCAGCCAATCAGATTAAAGATTTGACAGGAAGTTGTGGTTGGGAACACGTGTTGTTGCCAGAGCAAGGGAGCTGAGAGGCTAACGGGCCGGGGAGAGGAGAGAAGTATTCAGAAGCAGAGAGCAACCTCTGCAGTTCATCAGATGATTTTAATTTTTTCATAAATATTACAAAATGCTCTGTCTCTAATGCAAGCTTGTGAAAGTAGAAGGGCTGGAAGATAATTTTGGAAGTCACACTCAATTCTTTCTTGAGATGTAACTCATGGCTGATTTATTATCAAGTGATAGTAAACAATGAAACACTTAAATTCACCTAAAAAGAGACATGTAATGTAAATGAAGATTTGAGACTGATTTATGTTAAAGAAATGACAAAGTAAACTTTTTGGAGGCATTGAAGGATGTCTATATTGCAGCATTTATTAGCCTCAGCCATAGGATGAAGATCTCTAGTAACTGTGATTTTGCTTATATCTAAAATTAAATTGGTGAACCCAAGTTTTCTCTGAGCATACAGCTTTAGCACACATTGTTGCCTCCCATTTGTTTTTAATATGACACCTGAACTGGTCGAAAACCTTAATTTCATGAAAAATACAGGGAAATAATGGAAGTCATGCTTATTCAATTAATTTGTCAATTTAAAGTAAAATTTATGGACTTAAATATTTGAAATGGTTTTCTTGTCCAACCAGCCATTACAATTGGACTTATCTGGGTTGTGTGTAGGCGTCAAGCATGAAAACATAATCTAATGTCCTTCAGTGCCTGTGGTAAACATCAAATAACAAAAACAAAGAACAAAGAAACGTGAAAGTGTTATGCAAAATTTAACTTTAACTGCTTGCCAACCTGTAAAAGCCTGCCCAGTGCTTACTGTGGTTCAACTTCTTGCCCTGTCACTCTCTTTTTCTTTTGCTAAACTCATTCATCACATCTTTTTTTGTCTCCGCCTCTGTCTTTTTCACATCAACAGCATGAAAACTAGCAGCTAATGTGGAAAAGCAGTACGCACATCTCTAGACAGCTTGCTGCCAAACTTACATAGTGCTATATGCTGAGGACCAGGTTGACAGAAGAGGGGGGGGATTGACGCAGTTCACTCTGTTGATAATGCTCCAACTATTAGATGGCTTTTCGGTGAAAAAGTTCCATATTTTTGCTCTAAAATGCTCATATTCAGCTTTTTTATGTGCCCCAACATGTCACCATGGTGTGATAGAGCACTTCTATTGAACAAGTAAAAAAAAAAAAAACTATAGCATTAAAACCTCCCACTCTTCCCTCAATATATGGTAAGAGCAACACACTCCGCCTTACTGGCACTTTACAGATTTAAAAGCCTGCTAATTGGTAGGATGTTAATCAGGTGATTGTACAAATGCTAAGGGTGATGTCAGTGCAGCTAGAGCCATCTGTCTGCACTACCACACTAGTGTTACCCCATTTAAAATGAGAGGACTAAAACATGAATTACTGAACAAGTTTGGGGCTTTTTTTCTTGTAAAAAAAAAAATCAAGAAACAGATGAAGCATGGCAGCTGTAGTTGTGATGGAAAAAAAAGAAAAATTAAAGAAGAGACAGAAAACTTAACTGCGTGGGCAGATGGTGAGAAATTTAGTGTCACCTTTCACAGCAGAGCATTGTGCAAAACCAAACAAGTGTCTCTGGGCTGACATCCTCCCTGCACTCTTTCATTGTGAACTAATGGACCGGGACAGGATAAAGGCACATCCCCTGCAGATACACACAAATGCTGACACACACACAGTCACCCGAACACTCACAAAAGCCATCACAAGCCGCCCTACGTACTCAGTTAACCTGTGAGAAGATTGAATGACATAAACCATTATCACTGAGCCCGAGTAACGTCACACTATTACTGCAGGTGATGCACAATGATGCAGGTAACAAGCATAACAAAAGCCTCACAAAACAACAGCACAGGCAAAGTAACCTTGACATTCGCAGGAAAGGACATGATACACAGGTTGTGGGAGGAGGTGAAGGAGAAATTGCTGGAAAAATCAGCGATTCTTTCACCTCAGGGAGAAACAGACACCGCCGACATTAAGTCTAACATTTGGAGAATAATACTGCAAATACATGCAACATAACTTGCTGTTGATCCCCTGCCATATTATGACAAATTAATGACTTAAATGTATAATATCTCTTGTTCTTGGTCTCCCTGTGAAGCCACTAAAGTTAGATTACAACCACGACTCAGTATGTTTCTGATTTTCTGCCAGTTTCCTCGACTCGAAACGCAGCGCTGATGTCTGAACTGGTGTGAAAACCCCCCTGCTGTGTCTCTGCTTCCTGGTATCTGACACTATCAAATATAATATAGCTCCCTGGTGGAAACTGATTGAAGCTCCACATTTGCCCTTCCTGCCTTTGTTGAATGTATATCCACTATATTCACAATCACACAGCTGCTGCTCTCCTCTTATGTCACTCTACAAAGAGCTCATATGTTCAAATAATATTGTACTGATGCTCTTCAGGTTTGGAAGTTGTTCAGAACTCAGATTTCCTAAAAGTCAACATAGTTACACTTCTTACCTGGGAAATGAAAGACGATTTTAGAGATTTGGGCTGTGTTTTAAATCAAAACAAGATATGAAATGGAATTTTTCAACAGTTAATATTTGCGGCCTACCACCTCATTGCGGTTCATGGTTCTACCTAGGCTAAGATATCACCAGCTAGCAATTTCATGAATGTTATAGAAATGTTTTTTTTATGACAAAGATATTCTGCTCAGTCTACATAAGTCATAAACAGCTAACAGCACTGTAGCAATAGTGATCATTGGCATACAACAATATGCTAATAATGCCAACACATATTTATAATTGTCTCTGTTATCTCCTTGGAGGCTCATGTTTTAGCTAGGAGGAGGCAGAATGCTTATTGTACTTTAACATATCGGCATTTAGCAAAGCTGCATCTGAACTGATAGCATTAACATTTAACAGATTTTTTGTATACTTAAGGGATCCATCGAGAATGTTTCCATGTTTTTTTGTAGTAGTGTCTTTTGTAGCTCTATAAACTGGTCTTTGTCTTAAGTAAAAGCAAGGTATGAAAACACACATAACATTTATATTGGATCATTTTAAAGATAGCTGAAAGTGCGCTTTCAACACCAAGATGTTACTAGCTAGCCATTAGTTGATTGTTCACATAACTGTGTCTTTACTTTATAAAAATTAGCTTTGACAAGTCACAAACTAATAACAACAAAGTGGCAACCATTACAGTTTGCATATAATCAAGTGACAAAGCTAATGGAGCTTATTCTACAGATTGTTTTTATGATCTTTTTAAGCACTCAGATGTTAGCAAGAAGGTAATAAATACTTTAAGTAGCCTTTTCACATTGCGGTACATAGTGTAGTTACATCGCAACAGGTAATGTAAGCATTCAACACATTCCGAGCTTATATTAGAGGTATTTAGCTTATGTCACAATAAAGTAAAAAAAAAAAACAGCTTATTGAGTTGTGTCATTTAACACCATAAGTGTTAGTAAGAAAGGGATTTAATGCTGATAGTTTACATGTTTTGAATTTTACCTTTAGCCTTGACATTGCACTTTTCTGTCATCTCTTGTAACACCACAAATGTTAGCTGGTAGATGATATAATGCTAACAGTGGCTCACAGTAATCTGTTTTTTGCATAGACCAAGAACAATTGGAGCTAAGACTAACAAAGCTACTTGTTTCTGACATAGTCTTGAACACCTATTTAAGCCTATTTACGTATTTATTTAAGTGATAATAAATTGCTTATAGTAGCTGCTTTAACATAATGGTACATGGCATAGCTATAGTGCAGCAAGTAACTTTAGCATTCAACAAAGTCTTAAGTCCTAATGTTTGAGTAGCCTATGGTGCCCAGAGATACCAAATCACACAATATTTTGCTTATCATCCAATATCTGAAGATTGCAAACCGGTAATATGAAATTATGATGGAAGCTTTTCACCTAGAGATCATCTTGGGGAAATGGTTGCTGCAAAAAAACAGTTTTAGAAAATCTTGGGTGTAAAGATATTTTCTCAGCCATAATTAGAACGTCTCATTAAGAAGAGCTAAAGCTTGCAGCTTAATTTCACTACATGTCTCTTAATATTCAGCCCACCTTGATACGTTGCTCACATTAGAATACACAACCACATGCATTAGCATAAAATGATCTGCAATAATCATGCTGCCAATTCCCCTCCCTGTCACACTTGTCAGATTTATATTAATTTGGTTACGCATTTAATCAGGTACACCTTATTCCTACTAATGAGGTTTGTGCTTTGTTGAAGAACCATGTACCGAGACTTACGGGTAGAGGGGGGAAAAAAAAGCAAAATAAAATTAGTTTACAAAAGATGATGGAGGAGATCAGGCACCTTCCCCAGCAGAGATGGAAAAAAAGGCGTTTTATTAAATCAGATCTCCAGTTTATGCTCTGTGTGCGACCACAATAGCTGCCTTTCCCTGGAGAAGCTTTCTGGCTGGCATTTCCTGCTCCGGGATGGCCCTGTCCAGATTAGAGGAAATTGATTTAATGGCTTTGGTATAATGGCTCAAAGGCCTCTATCCAGTGTGGATACTCTTGTTCTCTCTCTCTTGCACTCTCATCTTTTGCCTACTCACACTTTCTGTGTTTGACTTTTTGATGCTATTTATGAATGGGATTTGTGAATATCTGAACAGCACTTAATTTTTGAGAACTTAAATATTAAGGCTACTTAAAAATATGTCCCTTCTATTTTCACCCCTACCTGGTAACAGTCTGCTAGAGTGTAGCTAGCTCCTAAATGGATAGTTTCAAATTCAGCTAAAAACAAGTTAATATTAAATTAAAGTTGTAACGTGTAGCTTTATCCCTCTACCCACCTTCCCAATGCCCAATGAAGTTAGTAGTAGTAGTAGTTTATTTTGTGACATGTAAAAATAAACAAATAAATAAATGGCTTTTGTAATCATACGAGTGGCCACACGTAACAATAGAATACAAAAATGACAAAATATGAAAAAAAAACAAATAAATGAAAACTGATGTACAAATTGGAAAAGGAGTGGGAAGAAGTAATACTTATTTAATCCCACCCCTTATCCACAACACATTATTTGGCTTCCTTACCAATATAAATCTATACAATAATTAATTACATACATAAATACTGACATATACACAGCATTAAGTACCAACTTGACATTTTCAAGTTAAGTAGAGACATGCTGCTCCACCCACCTCCCCTGTATACCTGCATTTTTGAATTTAGGACTTATATTTAAAAAAAACAAACTGTACTTTTTGGGGTTTTATTTAATACAATATCGCAGACCAACCTTGGGGGGCAGGATGATAACGATGACAAACAGTCACACAAACTGTGCATTGTATAATAAAGCATGACACATAATCAGAGGGCTCCATAGGATTTTTTTTCTAAATCCCAAATAATGAATCATTCATGAGGACTCGCTGTGTTTATATCAGCTGTGGTGTGTTTCCCATCTCTCTATGCTTTATCATGATCTGTATAAAATTAGGGTTGGGGAAGGAGGCAGTGGGGTAACCAGAACTATATTGAATGAATTGCTAATGACATCTGAATCATAACTTTGCTTGAAATTACATTACCAACCCTTCGACTCCCCCTCATTTTCTATGCAGCAGCTGTGTCGATACGTGTATGTGTAGGTATTTGTGGATGCATGTGGGAGACAGTGTAGCAGGCAGGGCAGGCAGGTGTTTGGTTTAATAGAGAGACAGAGCTGAGATCAATAGCAGCAGTAAACCAATACGTACAGCCTGAGGCCCAGCAGGGCGTTCAATTAACTGGAGCTGGTACACACAAACAGAGACCAGTGTCTCTGCTCACCATCGATGCTTCTAGACCACTGTAAAATAGACGTCCAAACTTCCAGGAATGGTGGCACATAATGGAAAGGTCAGTAATGCTTGACCAGTTTCATAAATGTGCTCCAATTTCCACTCTATCACAGGTTGTCTGAAGAGAGTGGTCTAGGTTGTGTAGGAGGCTCTCAAAGGTTAATGCAGCTGGTTTGTTTTTGTCCCGAGGGGGTTAGCACAAGTTCACATCACCACCTTTACTGGCTGTGAAGGGTCCATGTATCTCTGATCCTGATTGAACAACTGCCTTGGGGGTAAAATCCTCAATAAAAGTATATGTTGAAAATTTTTGATGTGTGCACAGGCAGCAAGGCAGTAGCCACAGGGAAAATGTCCAAAGTTGAGGCAAAAATTGGAGGAGCTTGACAGGGATCTGCTCTCACAGGACTTCTCTGTGATGCTGAACCAAAGTTTTAAAGTTTTACTGTGGAATATTCAGGAAAGAAGAAAAAGGGGCTCTATTAGAGATCTATACATGAATGTTTGTAATAAAAGTAAATATGACTGTTCAGATTTACAAATGTTTCACCAGATTTCTGGAAAAAAATGGAAATGACATGCAAGTGAAGTTAAGTCAAAATGGCTACCAAAGGCTTATCTGTAGGATGTGGTATGGTACATACATAAAAATGTTGTGGGAGCTGAATTTTCAGATTTTTGTTACAAAGACATTCTGTCACGGTCACTTATGAAACCCATATACACCTTCTTGTATCTCCACTGGGTAAATGTCTACTAATTTCCAACAGTAGTGTTTTACGCCCTACAAAAACTAACTTCCTGTTTCTAGAAAAGTATTGATTTGCTGTGACAGTAGCTTGTAAGCTTCACAAGAAGGAATTTGGACACATTTTGAATGTAAGAAAATTTTGTGTTTATATTGCCAGCTCATCTTTGAGTCAGAGTGGACATTTGTGCTAGATTTGAGACATAAATCCCTTAGGGTTTTAGAGATATTGCATTCATGAAGAAGGGATAAACAAGGGACTCTATGACCCTGATCTTTGACCTATGGTAGTTGAAGTCCAATAAGTTTATTACTGATTCAGGGTAGACATACACATATAAGGTATAAACAGGAGGCCCAAAAACCCCAACATTTGAGCTCAAAGTTTAAAAAAAAAAATCCCAAAAAGCATTGATATGTCTCGCTCACAATAATGACCATGATGGACAGACAATCCAAAAAAATATGCCTCAGGTCTTTATTATTGCAGGTACAAGGGCATATAAATGGAGTTTATTTGAATGGTTTATTGTAATGCCAAGAAAAATCCTTTTTAGAATAAATAATAACCAGCCAATTATGGCTCAGACAGAGGCCTTGCACAGGCTTAAGGACCTTACAACCAGTTTTCCTGGTTTTAGAAATGAGCTATACAAAAGAACACATCTTGAAGCACTTTCCATATTGTGTGTTTTGATAGAGTTTGTTTTTCTGGTTAACTCAGTGTACAGTATGTATGAGGACTCTGTATTATTTTAATAATTATTGGGCCATTTACTAACTGCTCCTGCATTGCTGATAAAATTTGACAAAAGTGGACCTTTGTAGCCATATAAGGAAGTTCAGACAGATTTTGAATGATAACTCCTAAAAAGTTGGTAATAATTATGATTCATTTTTCCTGAAGTCAAAAAGAGATGAGAGGGTCATCCATCAGTTTGTTTGCTCATTTTAAGTTTAGCTTAAACATAACCTGAGTTAAAATGTTACATCTAGTTTTTAGAACTAGTAGTTCAAAGAAGCTTAAACATATAGAAATTGACTTGATTTAGGACAAAAATTGCACATCAGCAACTAGTTAGTTTGACTTTTTGAAGTGGAAACAAGTTTCGCATTAAATAATAACATACAAAAAAACATCATCTCTGAAATAACAAGCCACTCCAAACATATGCATGAAAATCCAGGCAATTGTTTTATCACTCTCCTTCTGTGCGGTTTGAAATTTTTGTTTTCAATGTCCAGCACCACCAAATTCTTGTCCCATGGACTCCCAATACTCCCATAACAGTACTAAATTGACACAGTTGTTTCCATGTCAGAGGTATGGATTTTTTCTGCACTTCTTCCATGAAGTTCACGTTTTCTGTGCGTCAGGTGGGTGTCCCTTGTTCCCACTGGTTTCTGACAGTTCTGAGCTTATGACACTGACAGACATCTTAGTATTTTGAAGGGAAGGAAACATGATGTGTCTTTCATCTGCTACACTGTTTCCTTTGCCAACTACTACTGAGTCTACAGTCCTCAGCGTTGCCTGCTTCTTTGTTCTTCAAAAGAGCTTGAACAGCACATCTTGAAACCCCAGTCCACTTTGAAATCTTTGCCTGGGAGAGACCTTGCTGACGTAGTATAACTGCTTAGGGATTTATTTATTTCTTTTGTGCATATCCTATCATAGTGTATGACCTTTGACATGAAAATGACTTCCACATACCTAGGTAGCAGAGTGTGGCTGCTTCTTACCCAGTTTGAAGTCTCTCTCGCGTTTGTATCTGTTCAAGTTGATAACTGTGTTTTACCTTCATTGGAAAAAAATGATCTTAAGCACCTGTTTGGTATTATCATTTAGTCATACTCTTGACTATAATTGTAATTGAATCTCTGACTTTGTGCAAGTGTTTCCACTAAGAAATGAAGCTGGTCTGAAGACAGAGGGTAGATACACCAAATATTGATTTGACCCAGATTTTTCCTGTCTTGGCTGACTTTGCTTTTTGTAACTTGGTAAATATGAAATATTGAATACTGTGATTTGTAAAACATTCACTTAACATTTTTCACACCTGCCTAAAACTTGTGCACATTACTGTATATTGTTATACATTAGGATGAAAACTCACCTTTATTTGCCTGGTGCAATGAAATTATTAAAGGTAATGCAAAGATCTCCATCCAAGTCTCTAAAGCAACAGAAAGTAATTGTGTTTCAGTAGTTCTTTGGCAAAAGTGGAAGTCTACTGAAAAAAAACGAGCCTTAGTAGAGCATTGCAAACCAATAATAAAATGAGTTTTGCTGTGTTTCAGTACCTGGATAAACCTGCTCATATTTTACATTTAGCCTATAGAAATTACATCCCCAAAGAAGGAAATTTATGAAAGCTGATACCATTTTACTTGCACTTTATGAGATGAAAATCCTTTAGGGAAGTATAGAGGAGCAAAGGTCACACACGAGTCTTAGCTATCTGCGTGATTTATGAAAACCGTGTACTGATTTATGATAAGTAAGATAAACAACAGAGACGGAACAGTTAAAACTTTTTTATCCCGACACACCCAGCATGTGTTTAAGTTGGAACTTGTGCTGTATATGTGGACCTATAGAGAGGGTGTGTATCGACTATCTGCAGCATGTGAGGAATGTGTGTGAGAGCGCTGAGTTTTATGAGAGCCTCTTTCAGCGCTTGATGGAGATACATGACAGGTGGGAGGCAAATTGTCAGCTCAGGTCAGGGGGCCTTGCAAGGACAAAAACCTTTTCAAAATAAAAGACCACAGAGCCCATGATACACAGGGGTTTGTTTGATTACTTATTGCAATATATTGGGCTTTATATTGCAATACAGTGCAATATTGATATTTTTTAGTTAATAATAATTTATGGATATTTGCGTCATTCATTTCGTACAAACCCCAATTTTGAACAAAAGAAAAACAATACGATTTGCAAATCCTTTGTTTTTACCTATATACTGTTGAATGCACGGCAAAGGTAAGATATTAAGCTGTTAACTTTTTTTTTTTCCAAGTATTTAACCCTTTTGGATTTGATTCCTTAAACTTGTTTCAAAAAAAGCTGTCGCAGGAGCCTGTTTACCACTGTGTTACATCACCTTTCCTTTAAGCAACACTAAGTAAGCATCAAGGAACTGAGGACACTAACTGTTGTAGCTTTTTCAGTGGAATTATTTCCCATTCTTGCTCGATGTGTAACTTCTTCAACAGTCTGGGGCCTCCATTGTTGTATTTTGCACTTCATAATGTGCCACTCATTTTCAGTAGGAGACAGGTCTGGACTGGAGGCAGGCCAGCCGAGTACCCACACCTCTTTACTACAAAGCCACAGCTTCAATGTGTGACTTTGCATTGTCTTGCTGAAATAAGCAACGACGTCCCGAAAAAGACATCACTTGGATGGCAGCATATTTTTCTCCAAAACTTGTATTGCCTTTCAGTGTAATGGTGCCTTTAAAGATGTGCAAATTACCCATGCCATGGGCCCAACACCCCTCCATACTATCACAGATGCTTTGAACCTTATGCAGATAACATTCTGGATGATCCTTTTCCTCTTTAGCCCAGAGGACATGATGTCCATGATTTCCAAAAGTGTTGACTCATCAGACCACAGCACACTTGGGTCAGTCCTGAGCTCAGGGGGTGACGTTTCTGCATATTGTTGATATATAACTTTCACTTTGCATGACACAGTTTTAACTTGCACTTGTAGATGTAGCAACAAACTGTGTTTTATTTGACAATGGTTTTCGTGATAATACCCTTACAGAGTGATGTTTGTTTGTAATGGAGTGCAACCTGAGGGATCGAAGGTCATGGGCATTCAATGTTGTATTTTGAACTTGCTGCTTATGTGCAGAGATTTCTCCAGATTCTCGAATCTTTTGTTGGCATTATGGACTGTAGGTGATGAATTCCCTAAACTCCTTGTAATTGTACGTTTAGACATATTCTTAAACTGTTGGACTATTTGCTCATGCAGTTCAAAAAGTGGTCAACCTCGTCCAGTTCTTGCTTGTGGATGACTAAGCCGTCTTCGTGATGCTCTTTTTATACTTGATCATGATACCTGCTCTTTTCTAGTTAACTGGAGAATGTTTTGAACTATTTTTGAGTTGTCTTTTGTCTTTTGTTGCTCCGTCCCACACAAATTCAAAATGAGTGAATATTTGCAAAAAAAACGCAAAATAATACAGTTTATCAGTTTGAACATTAAATATCTTGTCTTTGTGGTGTATCTAATTAAATATAAGTTGAAAGTGATTTGCTAATCACTGTATTCTGTTTTATTTTTGTTTTACACATTGTCCCAACTTCATTAGAATTGAGGTTTATATAAACAAATATAATTCAAAACTCTTTCAGATAACAGCTACAGTTCAGTAGTTTTTCATATAGAGTAAATGACATCCGGCAATCAATTCATAAAAAAAATCACACAGCACTTAAATGTGGTAAGTGAGCACACTCTTAATCTTTGTGAGTGTTCTGTTCTCCTGGCGGCTTCCTTTCCTTTATGCATGTTTGCGTTCATAATTACTCATAATAGGACCTTTCAAATGATTGCTAGCTTGCATACACACGCAATCATGTGTACGCAGACATGTACAAATTAAACATTTATAAGCTTGAACGTGGGATCTAACGTTCCATGTTTGTGTTTGCCCAGTTGGACATCCTGCTGAGGATCATATAAAACATGAGAACGGCAAACACATCCCTGCTTTGTGATGAAGAAAGATTTATTTTTATCTCCTCTAATGTAAGAATTACATTGTATACCATAAATGGCCTCATATTAATTATCCTGCATGGCTATAAGGTGACAGACTACAGTGCTTGCAAGCATTAAACAGCCCTGCATGGCACCCATTCAAGCACTATTAATTAAACATAGACACAACAATGACATGTGCCCGTTCTCCAAACACAGTGCATGGCAGTTAATAAAGATAACCCCCGGCTTTTTACTAATGAGCAAGGTAATTATATAGCCACATACAATGTGATTAGCTGTACCGTACAGAGGTCAGTAAGGGGACACGCACACACATACACAGAGACTCATGAGGGACTGGGAAGCAGCAGGATGGCTCCAATCCTCTTTCCGCGGTCCCCCTAAGGTCCCATGTTATTTTAATGTTTCCCATCCGACAGCGGCCATGCATGTCCGGCTGTGTTAGCAGGCTGCGTGGAGAAAGACGCCTTAGCCTCTCTGCCTTCCGTGTTTGCTGGCGTGACTGTGCGTGTTTGAGCGTGACACATGAGGGAACGCGCTGTGCTATCTAGGTTATCTATTTAGACTCCTTGTTTAGTGGCAGGGAACCCACAGGGATGTGATTATGAGTCACAACACTCCAGTTTGAATCCTCTCCTTGTTTTCTGTTGGACTTTTTTGAAGCTTTGATAAGATGCTGTGACCTTTTGGGTCTTAATTCAATGCAAGGGTAATCTGTTGGATAAAGCACAACCTTGTACTTGATCAGATTTCACTGTGTTTCTGCAAAATAATTTATACTTTTTATGTGAATCAGCTGTCATTGAAGCCTCCAGGCATTAGAGGTAGGACAGGGCAATATAGACAGTTTTTAGGGTGTATTGATATATTTTCATAGAAGAAACAAAGTAGGACAACATTATTTTTCAATTTAGTTGTTAACGTGGATTATTTTATACTAGGGTTGTCACTTCTCACAAAAATCGGGCTTGATCAGCATAGCATTTTAAGCAAACACGCTAATAACAGAATATATTACAACTGCACAAGATAAGCCTTACAAGATATAGAGTAAGACAGCTACATTTATCAATAAAGAAGGGCTCCCAGTTTTTCCAAAAATCGTCTTGGTCTGTTTTTAGCACACATGCTAATAACCTAAGGTATTCAATCCCCGCCACTGGCCTGGCTATAACACAAACACGATGCATTTCCTAGATCATGCAGCTCCACTTCAAAAAACTTGAACTATCCTTTTAAGGGTATAGAATTGTTGCAAAATCTATAAACAGAAACATTACCAACATATTTGCTTTTCTAAGAAGGTGCTCTTTCTCCTCAGTTTTGTTTCTAGGATTATGATTTTTGTTTCCTTGAAGTCAAGAAGGGTTCAGAGTTGCTTGATTTTTACTAGAATTCTATAATTGTGTATATTTTTGGTATTGAAGCATCATTTGTTATATCTTCACATAAAAAGTTAAAGTGTTTTAGTGTGTTTTTTTTTTTTACCATTTATCTAAAAAATATCATATAATGATATATGATCCATATTGCTCAGCCATAGCCAGAGGGTATTCATGCATGCATAACATGGCAGCCTTGCTCTGAATGTGGATTTTACTTACATCCTCTCATGCCCTTAATATTTTTGAGAGGATTATACTGTATAAAGGAAATCTGCTTCATACATAACTGTATGTTTCAGCTGATCAGAGTCAGATGTGGAGTGGTTTTGTTGGTTGAATAAAGTCATAGTTTTGGGACTTTATTCCTCTCTTGGATTAATGCTGGTAATAGGTTATGGTTCACAGCTACTGCCATCATTATATCAACTTCACAAATAATGCATAGGTTTTCAAACGCTCCGCAAATAACACCCCACTGGGGGTGCTGCATTCAAAGCGCTGGCTCAAACTTCAATGACATCAAAGCCCACACGTTTGCTTTATGGCCCAATTACACACAAAGATAAAAACTCTGCGATAGAATGTTCCCTCCATAAACAAGCCACAAACTTCTCCTGATTCTGTTGATTTATAATTTAAGTTATCGAAATGACACTGATTGACTGCTAAACTTTTAAGCATTCAGCTGTGGTTGCTGATGCAGGTGCTGGAATTTGAATCTGAAAGGAAAATAAGCTAAATATGTCATGTTGCTGTTGGCAATTCATTAATAATCATTAAACACTATACCCATGGAGACTTTAATATTTTACTCCTTCACTAGAAGTGGAGCGATGCAAAATAGGCGCTGTGCAAACATAAAAGAGAATTTTTACAAAAAAAAACAAACTTCAGTTCACAAAGGGCCACCTCATTTACTTGCACAAACAGTCCTTACTTATACATATTTGCTGTAAGCAATGTGAAGTCTAACCTTACCTATTTTTTGTTTTTCCCTCATTTGATGTTTTTTAAGCCTCTGCCTTTGTGTAAATCTCCCTCTTTTATGGCTGTTGTATTGGTTTACTCTATCAGCACAGCTACAGATTGCATGAATGATTGTTTGCGTTTGATAAGCAACTGTTTGATGTCATTCAGATGTCTACGGTGATAAAGGCTTGAAAATGTCCCATAATGGATAAATCATCAATTTGTACAATAACTTCTTATCTGTTCCCTTAAGAGCTCACATTTTTCTGCATTTATGTGTGCATGTGTTGAATATTTACCCATTTAAAGTCCAGTACACACAAAACCAATTCCAATTCTTGATTTTAAATGAAAAAGAAGCTGTCTTGCAAGTTTGGTATGCATACCATCTTTATTCAAATTATTTTTTAAATAATTTTCATTCAGGTTTTTAGAGAATTTTATACAGAAGAATTAAACATATTTATTTATATAATACATAAATCATGTCACGGTCTGAAGAATTTGTTTTTCTGCTAGTAAAAATGATGGTAAAAGTTCAAACAGAATCAAAGCTTGAAATGACAAATGTTCTTGTTATTATGTGTTGTCTAACATGGGGGGAATACAACAGGGCAGCCTTCTGGTCCCCACTTGCTTTTCACTGAGCTCTCAATGATTAATGCTCCTGTCTGCCTGAGTATACAAGGGATATGTTAATTCTGTTTGACAGGAGGGACGTGACAGTAATGCTGAACACTGCCTGCTGCTATGTTTTTGCTGATTTTAAGATACATACTTCAAAATACACCAGATTTAGCAAATCAAACATGCTGGTCTCATGTGATTATTGTAGTTAAAATGTTGACTTGTTCCCTACTTTAAAATAACTCATGTAAAACACACTGTTTATGCTTTGTCCCATGATACAGGTTGAAGTTGTGGGAACGTGCTTTTTGTGCTAAACTGTAGTTAAAGGGAATAGTTGTTTCCCTCTGCATTTTAAAGCTACATTTGGACAAGAGGGCAACCGTGTGCTCTAATTAGTGTAAATAAGATCACTGAAACAAACAGGTGTAATCAATGTCTGGATTAGTCCTACCCTTTTAGATCAGTCGAGGAGCTGAATCTTCCAGAGATCACTGCTCTGGCACTGACAGGAGTCAGATGTTGTGGATGATCTGATTAGGATGCTTCCTTCTGGAAACCTCCCGCTGGATGTTTTCCAAGTACGCCCAGCTGGGACAGACCTGGAACACGTTGATGAGATTAAATGCCCTGGACTTTTGAGCAAGTTGGCATGACAAAATATGCTGAGTAGGGGCTGCCAAGGCTGCTGGGAAAGGCACTCTTTTTGCAGGAACAATTGTCTGGTTCTTTAGAGTTTCATAAAGATTCAGAAAGTAGATTAATAAACATAATGCATGATTTACCAGCAAGCTTTCTCAGTGAAGTCAGATTTTTTGCCATTGTTCAAGCTATATTAAGCAAAAG
This sequence comes from Cetoscarus ocellatus, assembly GCA_037902135.1. NCBI lineage: Eukaryota > Metazoa > Chordata > Actinopteri > Labriformes > Labridae > Cetoscarus > Cetoscarus ocellatus. The sequence continues at coordinate 85,124 of JBAMNC010001216.1, forward strand.
TGCCTTATAATACTGAATAATCATCAGTCATGTCTAGAGGATCCCTTTCCAAAGACCCCAGCCCCACATGCTGGTACATACAGACAGGAGAAGAAACATGGACCCCCTTAGTTGTCATAAAACCTTTTAGTTTTGTTATTTTGTATGCAGATTAATAAAAAAAAGTATGATGGTGGTTAAATAGAATTTAAATTTCAGATTATCAGACTAATCTAAGGGCAAGAAAATCGTGAGAAAAACAATAAAAATAATTTGAGTAATGTGATTTATCAGCAGATCCCATACTCGGTGCAGTAACACATATCCCAGGTCATTTTCCCTGTTAATCAGACACAGTCAAAATACATCTTGATCTTAGTTGTCAGATCAAAATTCTTCCCACAGCTCCTCCAAGTTGTTACCTCTGCCAAGGAGGTTATGTTTTTGCCGGCGTTGGTTAGTTTGTTTGTCTGTTTGTCTGTTTGTGTTCAAGATAACTTGATAAGTTATGGACGGATATGGATGAAATTTTCAGGAATGTGTGGAATGGGATGAGGAAGAAATGATTAGATTTTGGGACTAATCTGGATCACCATTTGGATCCAGGAATTTTTTAAAGGATTCTTCAACATTGCGAGATAGGGACTGAAGCTGCTTGGCGGAGGTCTGCGCTCTCTGAGTGCTTTTCTAGTTAACAATGCTATCCACTCCCTGTGCTTGTTTACATCAAGACAGTAGAGCAGTCAGACCTGGCCAATCAACTAGAGCTTCAATCAGCCACAGAGTTACAATTAGAGCACAGCAATTCAGCATAATCAAGGGTCAACCAATGAGGTTATCAATAACCTGTTTAAGCAACTCTTCCAAATGACAACCGAGTGAGAGTTGACTTAATGTGTGCAGAGCAACTTAAATTATGCTTATTTTACCCAGCAAAGTTTTCACTCTCCCTTTCTGTCTTTTTTTTCCAAAGGTTTTCCACCAAGAATTTGTTGATGGCTGCAGAGTCTCGTCATTGCTCTACAGTTCTGAATCCCAGCGCCTTGGCCGTTTTCCCAGCAGCTGGTAGAAAAGCTTTCTTTTTGTTTTGTTTTTCAGTGATGGTCTGTAAACAGCTTTCAGATGCACCGCAGTAACCAGCAGTGGAAGCACCACATAATGTGTTATTTTACCATTTGGAAATCATGACCCAACCTTTGAGTTGACTTAGTACTTGCAGCATTTTGAAGTCTTTTTATGTCATATTCCCATCTCTCCATGCTCCATGTATGCAACGATACCCTCTGCAGGCAGCATCCATAACTTCACAAACGCTAGAATAAGAAGTTTTGGTCATCCTCTCCATAGTTACCTTCTTATTTCTTTACTTATGGACGTAAAGGCTCGATTGGGGCTGAGCATTGGATCAGGTTTCTCTTGGTATTTGTCCATTTGTACCTTTTGACCACTAGATAACTGCAATTTTTAATTACTACTATTGAGGAGTTCATATAATGCTTAATTTAATTTTGCTGTACTTCTATGCACAAGAATACAAAGTCTTCAGTCTTGGGAGTTCGCCCATTGCCTATAGCGGCTTCAAACAGCTGATTTCCTCAACCATCCCAAACAGATGTGTTTCTGTGATGTCCTACCACTGATAAGTTAGTAGTTCAAGCTTTTTGGCTCCCAATACAGAGGAAAAACTGTAGAGAGAATGCAGAGCTGTTGAAAACATGCACTGAACAGACCAATCACCACAGAGTGAGCAGGTCAATCATTCAGAACAGCCTGGGGCCCACAAGGGAAAGGGAGCCTTAAAGTGACTGGAGCTTACTCTTGCAGTCATTAACATCAAGTATATGTACCAGAGATGTGGCAAAATATGACCTCCTCCACTTTTTCCAGGCCAGGTCAAAAATGAGTCTATGAGGGTCTTAATTATTAAAGTATAAAAAGAATATGTCAGAACTGTGGTTTATATTTTGAAGGAGTATTTGTATTATTGGTTTCTGTTTGCAACCAAGGCAACAGAAATAGAACTCATACATGGCTATATTTGGTAAATCACTAGTTTTTATTTTTCAGAAATTGAGGTCAAGCTTCTGCAAACTGTCTAAAATTGCCACATATACTATGTGATGGCAAAATTGGCAGAAGTTAGTGGAACTAGCAAGGGAGTCTCGCTACTGTCCTGTTCATCGGAATTTCCAAATTTTTAATCCAAGTGCTGCTAAATGTTGCTAACATTTTTGTGCAATTAGTCCTTGTCTTTAGGTTAAAATGTGACTGAAGATCAGTTTCTTCAAGTTTCTGCTCTTTTTATGCCACCAACTACTTCACTAATTATTCCAAGAATAATAAGGATTTTATTATTTTGTTTTATTATTTTTAAAAACTCAGTAGTCAGAGTGCAGAAACTTTAGCCTGACACAATTTACATTGATTTTGCCAATGTGTTTTTACAATACAGTTGGTTTTCGGGAGTTAACTTGAATTTTCTGACAAAGAAAAACAAAGAATGACCAATACCTGGTGTACATGTCATCGGGTGTTTTTCCCATTGGATTTAGATTTACATCTTTTATGTTGAACATACAAAGGAACAATCAGAAGGGAAAAAAATCATAATAAATGATATAATTATATGCAAAATTTAAACAATATCATTATCACAAGAATGCATGCTGTCATTTGGTTTGCGTGTCTAAAAAGCAGTAATAAGAAGTACATATATTTATCCCAGCCTTTCTCCAAATTCAGCTCCTTGATGAATATAAACCTGTTATTCTCTGAAAAGATCAAATCTATTGTCTGATTTGCAGATTGCCTTGGCATTACAAAAACTAATGATATAAGCTATAAGGGATAAAACACGATATAAGGTTTTCTATATTTCCTACACTTTAACACCCCTGTCACCCAGTTTCAGGTATCAGATGTCAGTACCACTTAATGTCTATGAGAGCCAAAGTTCATGTTTCAGGTATTGTAACAACCATTTATTTCTTTACATGGAAAATTTGAGAGCAGTACTGTATATCATGTATCAGCACACAGCTAGAAAATATAAATATATGATTTTTGGGTCCATTTTTTGGCTGGCCAGAGCTTCACCACACAAATATTTTATGTATGAAAACTCTAGACGCTGACCAAATATGGCCTTCAAGTCTCCGTCTGCACTTTAATGAGCTGTTAGTGATGTCCTTTGTTATAGTTCTTTTTAACATGCAGGTCAGTTCAGGACGGTGACCAGTTCACAGCTGTGATCCGATATTCGCTAAATTTATAAAAACAAGCCTATCGTGTGAATGTAGCCTTGGTACCTGATGTAGGCCTCACAGGATCAATTCATATGGACTAAATAGAGGGTGTGTTATAGGATTAAGGCTCTATATCTGATTTGTCCTCCAGCAACCTTTTTTCTGTAGATCTGTTTCCATTTCCAAGCATCAGGGAGCAGTTACATAACGTCACAAAACAAGACAGAAATTTAAGAAGTCATGTTAAAGAAAAGAAGAGAAATGTGCGTCCCAGCCTTGGATTGTCCCTGTTTTTTTTATTCAAAGAGTGTAACCGTGGCTGACTCATGAGAAGAGAGCAGGAAGAGGGATCATTGTGTGATTGAGAGAAGTCCCCAAATGAAAAGTGGAGCCCCCCCCCAAGCCCCGAGCAGGAAAAGCATGCTGCTAAATTCTATTATTGATGGCTGCGCAGCGACCTGTAGATCTCCTGATATGAGCTCTGCTGGCATGTTAACATTAATCGACGGCCCATTAGCGTAATGACAGGGTCACATGAGCTCCGGGCAGCTGCTGCAGGGCCTGCTACTGCTGATTAGGGTGCTGGAAACAGACAGTTTGTTTTAGGCTTCAGCTGGAAAAGGAGCCGAAGTATAATGGGCTCCTTAAGCTTTTAAATCCGTGGCAGCACAAACTGACATCCAGCCACTTATGGGTCTTTTAAAGTTTATTCTCTTATCTCTTATATTTTATTCTTATTGCATCCTTTTATGGGGATTTGAAGGCCGTTTTTAATGGCTGCAGATTCAAATCAAGTTGAATTACTATTCAAATTATCTTCTACAGTAGTAGTAGGATAATAAAAACATAAAATAAGAGTGTTTATTTTTATACTCTATAAAATAAATACAATCTGACCTTCTAGTTAACCCAGTAAGTGTAATTAATATAAAACAGTAAGAGTTCTTCTAATTATTCATTTCACAGTCTAAAGCTAAGGCGCCTGTCTCTGCTGTCGCCAGTGAGTGACATAATTAAAGTCATGCTGCATGCTATATAAAAAGTGTTACAACACATAAAGGGAGGAGGCAGCTGCAAACAGGCCGGGGAAGTTTGGTGATTGTATAATTCAATTTAAATTGATCTTAAATAAACACGATGATCACTAGAGCATAACAAACAGAGGGTGAGTTACGTAATTTTCTGGTTGTACAGTAACACAAAGGGTTGTAGCATGTGAAGGTATTAAAGAATTACATCACGAAAAGCTAAATAGATGTAGCACTTATATGTCCTGTATAGAATGGAAAAAAATAATTAAAATTAGGCCCGTCAGGACAAAAAACACTCCTTTTATTTAGTACTGAAAAAAAGTTTTGGTAGACCATCTTTAACCACAGGAAAAAAACTTCCCACAGAAGTAACGGCATATAAAAATACCTTAAAGCAACTGTTAAAAATGTGAAATGGTTGATATTGCAAGGTGCAGATTACTTTTGTCATGTTAATTGAGCTGTCTGTGAATATTCTCTAAATTGAAATGAGACATTCAAAGGACTAGCAGTGTCCTTAGTTTGCATCACTGTGAGAACAGGGAGGGGGCTTTGGTGAGTAGTATCTGGCTTGGGTATCGAAACTACAGTGTACCTTAAATGACAAAATTAGTATGAAATTACAGCTTTTGATTCAATCATTTTGAACCTTAATCTCATGTAAATAGTACAGTAAAACTGACAGACCAAGTTATTATGTGCTTATTTCATAAAAACATCATACAGAGGGCTGACATGTACGTAAAGTGTAACCTGACATGTCAGCTGGACTGTTTGATATATCTAGTACAGTATAATTTTCACTAGTACAATCAGAGCAACAGTCCATAGAAGGTGTTTGAGGAGGTGGCACCTTTCAACACATCCAGAAGGTGATCAGACAATCATATCTGTCAGTCACATTCAATACTGGACGTAGTGGGTGGGCACTGCAGAGGGG